>LR738712.1:245117862-245202749 GCA_902687465.1 Secale cereale
AGGCAAGGTGGAGGTGGCCGGCGCGTGGCTGCGGGCGCCGGGCACACGCCCTCGTCCTTCTGGCGAGAGGAGGAGGTTGACTCGCACTGGGCCAGCACAGTGCTGGGCCGGCCCGTGGTTTTCCAGGTGAGCGCTAGGTAAGTCTCTAACCTTTCTAATTTGTTTTCTTTTCTATTTCTGTTATTTTGTTTTGATTTAATTTATAGCCCAAATCATTTTAATAAATCCCCAAAATAATTGTGGGCATTAAATAAATTATTACAGGGGCCCTCAACTATTTTCAGAATTGTTGGAGCATTTAAAGATATTAAAAATATTTAAATGCCCCAATTTAAATACAATATGGGTTATTCAAAAATCCAGAATGGTCCTAGAAATATGTGCAACATTTTTGGCAGAGGTTTTTAATCAATCCAAAAATGATGGACTTTTCCAAAGGGCATTTTGGGTTCATTGAAAAAGATTTGAATTGGACCCTAGTTAAATTCATTTAGTGCTAGGGTTTGAGCATCCCCATTTCAGGTTTCCTTTGAAAATAAACATGATGCAACAGACAGGTGCTATCCTAATGCAAGGTGAAGCTGGGGATGTGACAATCATCACACTGGGAACACAAAACAAGGTTGGTTTACTAGGTGGCTATCTGTGATGTCCTAGTTTCCCGATAGCTTCAACATCTATGTCAAGGCAATGGATTACCTCAACACACCAATTAGTGTGCTTTATCTGGCCTAAAAGTACATCGGGACATGGACTAAAGATTTGCAAATGCATCAGATTTGTTTAGAAACCTGGGATGACTCGGACAACATAATAGCTGTAATTACTCAAAAGGATTCCTGAGACTCATGCAAATGGTAGTATAACCGCTCGACATCATAATGTCAAAGTTCTGAGGCCAGCTGTTCAACACACATAAGTAGTAGAAACTGAACAGAGAGTTGAATCCACCATTAATGCGATCTTGATAGATAGATGATAAGCCTAGTTCTTAATCCCCGTAGAAGAAGAGGACGACTCAGATCAGAAGGGCATTGGGTAAAGGAGTAAAAAGATCCTTACATTCCCTTCCACAATCAATTCCCTTATATAACCAAAGAATTTCTAGATGCGACTTCGACCAGTTTGGCTTGGTAATCCTACAGGTAGTCAGGCTCTGATCATGATCCTAAGTCACATCGGTCCAGCATGTAACACATCATATCACTTTGCGGCCTCACGCACGGCATCCCCACGGGTGTAACCTTACCTGGCCCGGGACTGTTTGCGCTTTTTGGCTGACGTATATGATAGTGTCGCTAGCATCCATATGACAGAGAACTCGGACCGACATGATTAGTCGTAAACGCAAGATGGCACTAACTTACAGGGACGAGCATACATGACGTAGCAACGAACATGTCGGTCATCAACGTATGAACCCAAGTCGTAGCAAGATACAAGGACTTAAAGGAACAATGCGTGACATTTCCTAGAAGGGACAGACACAGGAACGAAGAAGGACACATGCCGACCAGCTTAGGTGTTCCGGAGTAGTAGCAAGCTACCATGGCTCAGTGGAAGCACTAGGAGGCATTTCCCCATAAGACAGGCTACCAAGAATAAACAACTAGGTTGTCGGATCCCACACGTACCAAGCATTTCAATAACATACACACAATATGCTCGACATGTGCAAATAAAACATGTCATCACAACAAAACTCTATGAATCAAAGTATTTATTCATTAGGCTCTGAGGAGCCAGATATTACAAACATGGGTCTCATGACTCAACATACAGAGCATACAAGCAATGGAAGCATAACATGTCTATGTATCACTATTCAAGATATCTTCCGATATGCCGATAAATCGGTCGATTTATCGCTTACCGCTGTCTGACCGATAAGATAAATCGCCTGATAAATTAGCCAATATAGCGATAAATCGGCTGATATGCCAATAAACTGGCCGATTTATCCCTTATCATGGGTCGACCGATAAGTTCCCGATAAGCGATATCCCCAACATTGCTATGTACAGACAACTACAAATGAAAAAGGTAGTGAAGCCTGACTATCTACAAGACCATCCCAAGGGTACAAGATCGTAGCTGAGGTAACAAGCTAAACGTCGAAGTCCACGCGAAACTACTAGTGAGACTGAAGTCTCTCTGCAATACATAAATTAAGCAAACGTGAGTACAAATGTACCCAGCAAGACTTACATCAGAACTAGCTACATATGCATCAGTATCAACAAAGGGGTGGTGGAGTTTAACTGCAGCAAGCCAGCTTTGACTCAGTGGCTATCCTGTACTATGACTACTGATAACTCTTTTGAGGTGGCGCACACGAGTCCACATATTCACCATATCAATACACCACTATGGATCCGCTCCCGTCTCCCTACGAGAAGGCCATCCATAGCACTCACGCTTATCTTGTGCATTTTAGACTATCCACTTTCACTTGTCTATGAACTATGTAAGCAACCCAGTAATCCATTATCGCGGACGCCGGTATTCGAATAGATAATGTTAACCTTGTAGGGGTGTACTTCTTCACACACGCTCTCACTACTTACCGCCATGTACACTTCATGTATCTCGGCAACCTTCAAGCGGAAGCCTGGCGAGGGTGTCGGCCATGACCTGACCAACCCCACAAGTCTCTAGTCCAGGTTTATCGCCTATTCAGGTTCCATCCACAAGGAGATCCAGCCGAGGTTTCGCTCATGGCCCCAAACGATGAGAGCAGGGTTCGCAATACACCAAACGTACGTCTTGGTATACCGTGCCTCGTGTCTCTACTGCATCATAACCCACCCCTAAGGTGAGCGCTACGCACGGCCCCCAACACATATTCTACAAACACTAGAAACTAGTTGCAACTCCTGGACAGAGATCAAGGCGGTTAACAAGTCGAGAGGGGCGCTTAAGCATTCCAATGCATGGTAGTAACTTTCTTAGATCACAAACACATAACTTAGTTCATGAGGACGGATGCAATGAGACAACCCACCATGTACTCCTACATGGCCTCTCATCGCTACCTTTACCAAATCGTGTTCACACACTTAGCCCTCAACAGTAGGACATGATGACCACATTCCAATTCATCCCTAATGAATCTGACGTGACATAACTCTGAGCAATAGTAGGCATAACAATCAAGCATGAATGAGTAGGCACATCATGGCTCAAACAACTCCTACTCATGCTAGTGGGTTTCAACTATTTACTATGGCAAAGATAGGTCATGCAGAGGAAAGGGGTTCAACTACCACAGCATGTAACAGTTGAATCGTTGCTGTCCTAATGTAGTAAAAGAGAGCAAGAGTGAGAGAGCGGGATTGTATCAGAATGCTCAATGGGGGTTCGCTTGCCTGGCACTTCTGAAGATAGTATAACTCTTCATCGGTGTCATCGAACTCATCGTCGAAGCTACGTCCACTAAGAGGGGACAAATACTGACAAACAAGAGGGAACACAACAATGCAATGCAACAATATGATGCATGAATGTGACATGGCAATATGTTGTGATTTCAGCTAATGCAACTAGCAATGATTTAAATGAAGTTGGTTTGAACACTAAATTCAAATTCAAACTCCATACGTGATCATTCAAATGTCATTTACTTGATTTGTCCAATTCATTAGCTATAATTTGTTCTAACATGAATGAAAATAGTACAGTTAGATAGATTGCATTTTTCTGATCATTTTTCATATATAAATTATTTCATTTGGACTTATAGATTAATTTGTATGAATTTTTGAAGTTTTAAAAATTTTCTGAAATTTCCTGAATTATTTTAAATCCAAAAAATCATTTACCGCGTCAGCACCGCGTCATGATTGTGTACGCAAGTTAAAAAAGCTAACCGGGTCAATCCTAACCAGTAGGACCCATATGTCAGTGTCTAACTAACTAACCTAAGTTAATTAGCACTAATCTAGATTAGTTAGCGAGGTGGCCCCCACACGTCAGTGACATAGTGGCTAACTAAAGTTTAGGAAATAAACTAAACTAATTTTAGCAGGGGTTGGCCCCACATGCCATCAACCTAGGGACGTCATTAGCAATAACCTAAATGTCTTAGGTCGGCATTTAGCCGCCGACGACGACCCGAGGCATCGGAGGACGTCGGAAACGTCACTACGGCGACCATTTGAACGGCGGTTTGTTGCTATGCGTAGCTGGGGCTTGCGCGCATCTGGCAGTACAAGCGGGAGGAGCTGGGGCTAACAAGGCTGACGACGATGAGCTCATTCGCGGCGGACGGAGCTCGGGCATGTGCGGGAGCGTGGCTCCACTTCACGGGAGAGTTAGCTAGGGGCTGCGTTGGACTCGTTGTTGCTCCATGAGCATGCTGGAGGCACAACCTCTAGCGGAGATGCACGGTGGCTATGAGACCAATGACCATGGCGGACAACGGCGCTCGGGTACGGCGGCTGGCACGGCTAGAGAGCGTAATCGAGCTTGGCGAGAGGGGGTTCCGATGTGGGAGCTCGCGGTGGTTGCAGAGGCGTCGATGTGGGTTCGGGGGAGGCTCGGAGCAAAAGGCATGACGGTGGCGATCTCGGCATCCCGAGGTTGAAGACCACGGTGATGAGGGCGTTGCAGTGCATCCGGTATTGTAAGGCTTTGCGAAGAGGTCGGGGACGATGTAGCGGAGCTGCTGAACACGTCGAGAGGTCGAAGGGGAGGCGGTAGCTACGCAAACGACGATGGCGAGCTCGCGGTCGAATCAGCCATGGCGGGGAGTGGCGAGGGAGAAACCAGGGGACGAGTGAGAGAGCAAGAGCGATCGGACGGCACCGAGGAGGTCGGCCGCAGTGTCGAGCTAGTCTAGGGACGCAGGCAGACGCCCTGATGGTGTGGCGCTCCCGGGCGCACGTGCATGCTCATCCTTCCAGCGCGGGGATGAGGATGACTAGCACTGGGCCAGCACAGTGCTGGGCCAGCCAGTGGGCTACCACGTAAGTCAGGTGGGTTTCTCTTTGTGCTTTATTTCAGTTTTCTATTTTCTGTTGTTTGTTTCATTTGATTTGAAGCATTAAATAATTTAGAAACTTTCTATAAATTTTTATGTGAGCTCAAGAAACTAGTCCAAGGTCACATGCAAACTTACAAAAATATTTGAACTTTATTTCTTATATAACAGAGATAAATCCAACTGAAATATGTTATTGATTTAATTCAAAGACCCAAGATAGATATTTCTGAGACTCCAAAAATATTGGTTTGAATTTTACCTCTTGCCAATATTTTAATAGCTTAACATGAACATTTTCTTGTGTTTATTTGAAGCAATTTTTAATGTTGATCATTTTTAGAAATGATTTCTGAGGCTTTCCAATTTCTCCAATTCAAATTTAAGTGGAATTTAAACATGATGCATGGATGCCACTCACTGATGCAACTAATTACAAAGCAGAATTCCAGGACTATGACAGCTTCATGCAGATGAGAATGAATGTAGGATGCAATCCTATCTATATGCATATGCAAATGCTCATGAAATGCTTATGCAGTGATCTTGGAATGCTCATGCATTGATGAAATCTTGGTCGGGCCCCCTCTGCAGCAGTTCTTTATTTTTCTCTTGCACAGGGTCATCTGTAATGCCCAGGATGCGACTATGTCTCCTACGTGTCGAGGCACGACTTAGAGATATAAGCGCATTCTGGAATGATGTCAAGTATGTTATCTTTGCACATCTCATGTAAAATTGCAGGGATGAAATTGAAAAAGATAGTTGGCTTACACTCGCCACGTCACACAATGAATACGATAGCATACAATCAACCAAATAACACAGGGTTCGACTACGGACAAAATCCAAACGAAAAAGATACCAAAAACACAAGCACGGATCCTCCTAGTAAGAACCACTACTAATCGTCGGGATACGAAACATAGTAACGACCATGCTGTTCATCGAACTCCCAGTGAAGTTCTGATCCATATCCTGCATTGTTCTCAGCGGTACCTGCATCTGGTGTGTGTTGAATTTGTGACCCACAAGGACTCTGCAATCCCGTTCCCGGGTATCAAAACTACTAAAGCCTTAGGTGTGGAAAGGTTATTAAAGTGGTTGTAGCACGCAGTAAGCATCTAGCTTACGAGATTAGAGCGAGAAGAGAACAAGTGCTAACGGTCGCCAAGTTGATCAAGAAGTGATCTTAGCTACTCACAATCAAATATAACCCCACCGTGTTCACTTCCTGAAGCCCTTCGGAAAGAGACCATCACGGTTACTCACACAGGTAGTGTATTCTTATGAATATGGTGTCAAGTTATCTACAACCGGATATTAACAAATTCCCATCTGCCACATAACCGCGGCATGACTTTCGAAAGATCAAACCCTGCAGCGGTGTCCCAACTTAGCCCATCACAAGCTCATGATCGGCGGAGTCGCAACTCCAACCGGATATTTCGACAAAGGTAAAACTAATACAACAGGACCTCCCGGCGTGCCGACACCCTGATAGTAGCTGCGCATATCTCGTCTCAGGCCACGACCAGATGGGTGATCCTATAGGTAATACCAGCCCTCGGGTTTCCCCAAGGTGGCCCCGCATAACCCCCAGTTTGGACCAACACTCATGAGGAGCACTGGCCCGGGTTGTTGATTAAGAACTCGGGTTTGCAACGCCCTATGCAAGTTTTAGTTATTAGACAAGTGTAAAACCAATGTTGGGCCTTGCTGGAAAAGCTTTAAGCAGTGCGATTTATCAAGGGGGGCCCATAAACCCCAACCGTGTTAGGAACGCAAAATCAAGGAACATAACACCGTTTTATCGGTTCTTAAGGTGGCATGAGTGGAACAAAACACCAAGCAGAAGGCCAAGCCTTCCACCCATCGCCAATATATAAGTGCATTAGTTTATAATAGGTATATATGTTGTGTTATCCCAATAACAAGTCCGGACATGGACCAATCTTCAAAACTTCACCTGCAACTAACAATGCTATAAGAGGGACTGAGCAATAGCGTACTTAGCGAATCAACGGTTTGCTAGGAAAGCGGTTAGAGTGTTTCATGGCAACAATAGGAGGCTGACAAACAGGAATAGGCATCGAAGCATATCTAAAGAACGAGACAACTAGCATAGGCAAAGATAGAGGTGATATCGGGGAATGGTCATCTTGCCTGTTAAGTCCACGGAGGGTGTCGTAACCTTGCTCCTCAAACTCAGTCTCGATAGGAACCTCAAACTCCGAATCGTCACCGGGCTCTAACCAACAGAACAATGCAAACACCAGAACAACAATCAATCATCATGCAATGCTCAAACACATGATGCAAGATATGATGCATATGAATATGGGTAGGATATGATGCAACTCCTAGGGGCAAGATGACTGCACATGTGGCATGGCAATAAACAAGATCACAACACATGTAGGGACACATGCAAAAGGAAAACAAGAACAAACATATTCACAAGTGGTTATGTAGTTGAATTAAACAAGCACCCAACAAGTTTTATAAGTTGCTTAACTAGGCAAGGGGTGCAACTAGGATGAACAACATCATGCTAGCATTTTAAATGGTCCGGAAAGAACAAACAACAATTTCCGGAAAATCCCTTGTTCATAATAACACATATAGGATAGATCTGATGCAAACATATTTTAGAGTTGTTAAACATGCAAAGTAACATCACCATTTTCATCTACACATTTTTCCACACCAAATACATATAAAGTTATGAATTTAACAAGTTTGAGCATATTTTAAATACCAAATCATTCGAACAACAATTTAAATGTTCTTAACGTGGCAACAAACTGCATATAAATATTCTACACTAAAAACCAGGCAGTTTTCATATTTAAAGTATTTTGAATAGATGCGTAAATCAAAATATATGAATTATGCAAAAGAAAATACAAAACTAAAACTTAAACAAAAAACAGAAAAGAAAAGGGACTAAACTGACTCAGCCTGGACTAGCCCTAGTCACTGATTAGTGGGTCCAGGGGAACTGACGTGGCGTCTCTGGGTGTGGAAGTGAGTGTGAGGCGCTAGGAGGCTGACAGTGGGACCAGCCTGTCAGTGAAACGGAAATAACCAAAAAAGGGGGGCTTATTCCACTGCCCTGGCGGGGATTCGAACCCGCGCTGCTGGTTAACTGAACGAGAGACACACCACTGGGCTAGCTGCGTGCATCTGACAGAGAAGGGGAACGTTGCCATATGAATAAACTGCAGATGCAGAACAGAGGGGAAAACAGGGCTGGTCGGAGGAGCTCGTCGGAGTTGCTCCGGTGACCAATTGGAGTGGCGGAGGTGTGCAATGGATTCCTGGAGGAAAACCGCATCTCTGGTTTCCACTAGGTGGGCCAAAAGACGACAGAGTCGATGCCGGCGTGCTGTGGCAGAAGCGGCACGGCGGAGACGAAAGCGTAGATACCAGGGCTCTACTTGCAACTACACCGGGGAAAATGACTAAGCTGAGCACGGCGAAGCTAACAGGCATCTAAACAAGGCGAGAGGGGGTCGGAGCACTCGTCGGCCACGAGGTCCTATGGCGATGAGCTCGGGCGCACGGCGAACTAGCCTTTATATGGCGCAACGGAAGGGGAAAAGGGCACGGGGAGACATCGCTGCTCACCACGAACACGGTGGTGTGTTCGGTTGGCCGGGAGGTGGTGGAGTCGACGGGGACAACAATCGAGCACTTGCGGTGGCCGGAGTTGACGTCGACGAAGAAGAAGAAGAAGCCGAGGCCTATAGCTCTGTGTACTAGGCGTAGGGGACGTAGTCGACGTCGGGGAAGAAGAGGGACAAGCTTGGCGAGGCTGCGGAGGACGAGGAGCTCGTCGGCAACGAGCCCGTGCGCTCAAATACGCTCGAGACGATGATGGCGCGGTGAATCTGGTGGCTCTCAGCTCACTTGGAGGCGGGAGGAGGAAGAGGGGAACCCTAGGGGGCTAAAGGGCAAGGCGAGAGGGTTTAAAAGAGGCGAGAACGACGGCGGTGCACGATGGCGTGCTCGCTCGCGGTCCCCATGGCGTGAACGGGAGGAGGAAGAAAGGTGCGTGTGGCGCTGTACACAGTCGCTGACCTGTGGGCCCGAGTCTTCCATGTGGAAACGCGGCAGAGGGGGCGAGTGGGTGTGTGGGTGCAAACGAGTGCGAGGGTCATGCGGGTTGGCTGGCGCGGGCCGACTGGCGCTGGTTAGCTGGGCCGAGGGGGTAGGCCAAGCCCATGCGGCTGCTGCTGGCTGCTGGGCTGCGCTGCTGCTGCTGGTCTCTTTTCCTTATCTATTTTCTTCAGAAAGAAAACAAAAAGAAAAACCCAGGCAAAAAGAAAAGGAATTAGGAGAGAAATAAAATATTCCCTAGCTCCTGGATTTATGCCCTATTTTATAAAAATCACTTGGGCATTTTTAGAGGTATAAAAATAAAACAAGTTTGAATATGGTTCAAACTTCTGACATTTTTTAACCTGACCAAATCATTTCAAAATAAGACAAGGCTTTGCAAGGTGACTTAGGTCAAGGTACCAAAGAAGTAGGGAGGAAATGGATATTTAAAAAGAAAAGGTTAAGTCACTTGCAATATTAAAGAATCGAAAAGAAAGGAAGGGAAGTGGTGCTAGTTAAGAAGGGCTTTAAGGATGGGCATGCTTGCATCCACCACCACAACAAGAACAAGATGAACTCACTTAACATACTAGGAATGAGCCATTCACAATGACAAATGAAATGCCATGACGATCATGATGCAAGATGATGATGAGGTAAGAATGAATGCATAAAGAAAAGAAAAAAATATTACAATGAAAGACAAGGCATAATTGAAAAGTGTCGGCGTCCTGGGAAATAGGGTACCCAGACTTGCCCGTTTGCGGGCCGCAACACGCTCCTACCACAGCCTAGTACGGCCCAACTGATCGACCAGCTGCTCAAGACCCTCGCGAGGGGGCTAGACCTCACGAGGACAACGACATCAAGGCCCCCTCAGGAGCGGCCTCGGCTAGGCTGCTCCGGAGGGGCAGAGAATCCAAGGCCAAGCCTGCCTCAGGAGGAAGCAGTGACGCAAGCAGTGATGCATCGCGCCAGCGTGTGCCAGCGGCGCAGTTGCCATTTTGGTGCAAAGGAGACAGCGCAGGCGTAGTTTCCCGAGGAGCAAGACAAAGGTTTCCCCATTGGTGCAACAAGACCGAAGACCGCAAGGACGGCAGGGAAGATGTCACCACCGAGCCCACCACCGCGTCATCGCCAGATCCATTTGCAGGCGAAGACCGCTTTTGTCAGGGTAGGAGTGCCCTTGTGTTCCCGCTCAAAATGACCGTTTTGGGATCCCTTCCCGCCTAAACATTTCGGGGGAAGAGGACCCTGGCCCCCTATATAAGTAGCTAGGAACTCTACTATGGAGGGGGGTCAGATCCAGAAACTCTTCCCTCGCACAAAGGAGGAGGAACCCTTGTGTCCTGACCCTCCTGAGCTCCCCTCCTGAGCTCAGGAACCACTGTACTCATTCATACTCAAGCCCTCCTGAGGCCAATCCACCAAAGCAGGAAGTAGGGTTTTACATCGCAAGGTGGCCTGAACCTGGGTAAACTCTTGTGTGCTTTACTTGTTGTTCACTACAATCTCTTCACTTGAGGAGGGCGAGATCCTAGGTAGACGTGAGTGGGGGAGATCTTCGTTCACGCCCCCGTGTTCAATCTTCTTGGGATTGCGGAGATCGTAATCCGACATTTGGCGCGGCAGGTAGGGGGCGTGTCGAAATCTCGCCTCTCCGACGACCTCGCCTCCCCTCTCCCGCTCCGCGCCGCCACGTGACCGCGGCCCACCACATCTGCGTGGAGGCTGGCCCTTTCCCCATCGTCCGAGCAGCATCGGCGGACTGCATCACCCATGGGTGCTCCGCCCCTTCCCCGCTGACGTGTCCGCCGGCTGGACCACTGGGGCCGGCCTGCTCCGCCACTTCCGCTCCCAGTGGTCTCGCCGGCGGCGCTCTTGGTGGCACGATGGCTGCCCCGTCACCGGCCGCCACGGAGGAGCTCAGCGCTCACACGACCCGCGTTGGTGAGCTGCGGGGCCCTGCCGGCGGGGGGCCGCCCTGCCGCAGGGTAGCCTGCATCCTCGGAGAATCACAAGCGCCGGCGTCGGTCCGGCACGTCAAGTCGCACCTTCGGCAGGTCGGAGCCACCGCCCAGCCGCAAGAGGCCTCGCGGGCACAGAGCGCGTAGGGGCATGTCGTCACCTTCGGCCCTGGCGACTACACTGCAGTTGCACCTGGCACGAATGTCCTCCCACCATCTGTGGGGTGGCCGTCACGAGGACCCTCATCGACGGCGGTGCCGGTCTCAAGATCCTCTCCCCCGAGGTCTTCGGTCATCTGCCCGTGTCCTACAGGCAACTCCTCCCCACCAAACCCTTCTCAGGGGTCGCGGGCTCGGCCAGATCCGCCTCCTGGTCACCTTCGGCACACCCGCTAACTATCGGACTAAGCTCGTCGACTTTGATGTTTCGCCCATCCACCTGCCCTACAACGCCGTCCTCGGCTTCCCAGCCTTGGCGAAATTCATGGCGGCGACTCACTCGGGGTACAACACCGTCAAGATGCCCGGGAGTAACGTCGTCATCACCATCAAAGGGGACCCCAAGGCCACCCTTCAGGTCCTCGGGCGCGCTTACAGGGCTGCTGCCATAGCTCATCCAGGTGCGAAAGGGGCTCCGGAGACACTGGAAGCCGCGCCTGCCAAGAAGAAGCATCTCTTCTCTCAGGACCCAGCCGAGACGAAGCAGGTGTCCGCTGACGAGGAGGGCTCAGGAGCCACCTTCATCATCGGCACGGGCATGAACCCTGAGCAAGAGGCAGCACTGGTAAGCTTCCTCAGGGCTAACAAGGATGTGTTCGCTTGGAAAGCCGCTGACTTGGTCGGGGTGCCTAGGCACGTCATCGAGCATCACCTCACGGTGTGCCCCAACGCGCGCCCCATCAAGCAAAAAGCACGCATACAAGCTCCGAAGAAGCAAGCCTTCATCGTTCAAGAGGTTCGGAAGCTAGAGGAAGCAGACGTCGTACAGGAGGTACGACACCCGGAGTGGCTGGCCAACCCCGTCATAGTTCCGAAGAAAGGAGGCAAGGAGCGCATGTGCGTCGACTTCACGAGCCTCAACAAGTTATGCCTTCAGGACCCGTTCCCTCTCCCGCGCATCGACCAGATCGTGGATTCGACGGCTGAGTGCGACCTGCTCTGCTTCCTCAACGCCTTCTCGGGCTACCACCAAATCAAGTTGGCGGTGGAGGATGTGGAGAAAATGGCGTTCCTGACCCCATGCGGGTCTCCTGCTACACCTGCATGCCTTTCGGGCTGAGAAACGCGGGCGCCACCTTCCAGCGCCTGATGCACATCACCCTCAGTCCTCAGCTCGGGAGGAACGCGGAGGCCTTCGTCGACGACATCGTGGTCAAGACCAGAGAGGCAAGGACTCTCATCCAGGACCTAGAAGAAACGTTCGCCAACCTGCGCAAGGTGAAGCTTTGCCTCAACCCGGAGAATTGCGTGTTTGGTGTACCCTCTGGCAAGTTTCTTGGGTTTCTGGTTTCACCCCGAGGCATTGAAGCTAATCTAGAGAAGATCAATGCCATCGAAAGAATGAAGCCACCCGCAAACCTGAAGGAGATGGAGAAGCTCGCGCGATGCGCAACGTCCATAGGGCACTTCATCTCTAAGCTTGGTGAACGCGCCCTCCCGTTCTTCAAGCTCATGAAGAAGAAGGGGCCCTTTGAGTGGACCCCGGAGGCCGATGCCGCCTTCCGGGATCTCAAGGAATACCTCACCAGCCTGCCGGTAATGGTAGCGCCGTGACCCCTGGAACCCATGACTCTATATCTCGCCGCTACGCCTCACTCCGTCAGTGCATCGAGAGTGGTGGAGCGCGAGGAGAGGCCTTGAAGCGCGAGGCCGCCAGGCAATTTGGCATCCTCAGGACCCCCGTCGCCCCCGGACGTGGTTCCGGAGGTAGATTTGACCACGATTACGGACGGCCCTGCCATCCAGCAAGAGGCACCCAAGATTCCTGAAGCGCCCGAGGATCCTGCAGCGCCGATCCTCGTGGAGCACCCAGTGTACTTCATCAGCACCGTACTGCGCGACGCGCGCTCGCGCCACCCGATGCCTCAAAAGTTGCTCCTGGCGCTCCTTGTCGCCTCCAGGAAGGTGCGCCATTACTTCCAGGGCCACCCTATCAAGGTTGTCTCGTCATACCCTCTCGAGAAAGTACTTCGGGGCCCGAATGTCATCGAGAGGGTCACCTAGTGGAACATCGAGCTCCAGGCGTTCCAGTTGGAGTTTAGCACCACGCGAGCGATCAAGGGAGCGGCTCTGGCAGACTTTGTGGCGGAATGGACCTACGCGCCGGCGCAGGGGGCTGGCGAGGACCGCTCGCTGGCCACCAGTGATGAAGCCCCGGTCGGATGGGTGGTATACTTCGATGGTGCCTTCTCGCGCCTTGGCGCAGGAGGTGGCGCCGTGTTAGTATCTCCCACTCAGGACAAGTTGTACTACGCCGTGCAGCTTTGCTTCCAGCAAGGCGAGAAGGTCTCCAACAACATCGCAGAGTATGAGGGCCTAATTGCTGGGCTCAAGGTCGCCGCTGCACTGGGGGTCAAGCGTCTCACCATCAGAGGCGATTCGCAGCTCCTCGTCAACTTCTCCAACAAGAAATACAAGCCCAAGGACGAGCACATGGAGGCATATCTGGAGGAGGTGCACAAGATGGAAAAGCGATTCCGAGGGCTGGAGGTGCAGCACGTACCAAGAGGCATCAACAAGGAAGCGGATGACATCGCCAAACGAGCCTCCAGGTGGGAGCCTCAGAGGCCGGGCATCTTCGAGGAGAGGCTGCTCAAGCCGTCGGCAACACCGCCCATTCCTGAGCTGGCGTCCTCTCAGCAGGGGTTACCTACGGCGCATGCGGACCCCTGCCCTGCGGACCTGCATCCGGAGCCCGCCTGCTACTCACTGTGGAGCCCGAGGAGGGTTGCTGGACCCAAGAGCTCAAGATGTACCTACAACACAACGCCTTGCCAGACAAGGAGGAAGACACAGAGCGCGTGGTCCGACAGGCCTCGGCTTACTGCATCCAAGACGACGAACTCTATAGGAGGCACCCCAATGATGTCTCACTAAAGTGCATCTCGAGGAAACAAGGACGCGAGCTGCTGGCTGACATCCACTGTGGGGACTGCGGTCATCATTCATCATCCCACACCCTCGTGGGAAAGGCCTTTCGCAGCCGCTTCTACTAGCCCACGGCACTCAACGATGCCACAGAGCTTGTGCAGGCTTGCGAGGCGTGCTAGTTTCACGCCAAGCAGATCCACCAGCCAGCGCAGGGCCTCCAGACGATCCCGTTCTCCTGGCCCTTCGCGGTCTATGGATTGGACATCCTGGGTCTATTTCCCCGTGCAGCGGGTGGCTACCGCTTCCTGTACGTTGCCATCGACAAATTCACCAAGTGGGCAGAGGTGGAGCATGTTTGCGCGATCCCAGCTGGGTCGGCCGTCAAGTTCATCCACGGCCTCGTGAGGCGATTCGGGGTCCCCAGCCGCATCAGCACAGATAACGATTCGTAGTTCACAAGCAATCTCTTCAGGTTATATTGCGCTAACCTTGGAACACATATCTTCTACCCCTCGATGGCTCACCCCAGGAGCAACGGTCAGGCCAAACGCGCCAACGTGGAAATCTTGCGTGGACTCAAGACGCGCAACTTTAAGAAGAAGCTTGAGGCTTGCGGAAGGGGCTGGATCGACGAGCTCTAGTCCGTGTTGTGGTCGATCCGAACTACTGCTACCAAACTTATGGGAGAAACTCCTTTCTTTCTCGTCTATGGGGCGGAGGCGGTCCTCCCTCACGAGGTCAAGCATCGCTCCACATGGTTCTTGGCTTTCAACGAGGAATGCCAGGATGCCGCCTGGCGGATGGACCTCGTGCTCAGCGAGGAGGGCCGCCGCCGAGCTGCCCTCAGGGCAGCGCGATATCAGCAGGCGTTGTGGTAGTACCAATGCCCAAGCGTCCGCGCAAGAACACTTGAAGTTGGTGACTTGGTCATGAGGCGGGTCCTCTCTAGGGAAGGGTTACACAAGGTCTCGCCCATGTGGGAGGGCCCGTTCAGAATCGCCCGTGTCTCTAGACCTGGTGCTGTGCGCCTGGAGATGCAGGATGGGATACCTATCCAGAATTCCTGGAACATTGAGCACCTCAGGATGTTCTATCCGTAATCAAGGTTCCATGCCAATGAAGGTCTCCGCTCGTGACACTCTAACGTAATAATGAGTTGGGGCTGTACACGCCTCGGAGTCTCCTGAGCGTTGCCTACGGGCCATCAGACGGGGCTCCCACCCATGTCCCAGTGGCAGTCCTTAGCTCCACGCTCGGAAGAAGACGTAGTGTAGGGGTCGAACGCGACCTTTTTCCTTTTTTGGCTTGGTGTTTGGCTGTCAGCCTTTTCTACTTCCTTGGCTATCAGCCTTTCCCTAACCCCATGCTATGAAGTTTTCGTGTTTCTTGCATTTGGTTGGAAGTGTTGCTTGGGTTTTTCACTTTCCAGTTTTAAGTTCAACTTGTCAAGCAGGGGTTGCGCCGCTGGCTCTCCTTCGCGTGCCTCGCGCGTGGGGGCTGGGACACGGTCGGTCCCGTCTCTCGTATGCCAAGGTCCCATGACCTCGCCTGGCCAAGCCTGATCAGTCTCCGGCTCAGGCCTTGGCACCTTAACCCACGCTCGGCGCTCTCAACAGCCCACCCATACTCGGGGGCTGCGCAGGTTCTCCGAACTCAGCCGTCCTCGTGGCCCGTCGCGGGCTCATGATGCCAATGAGTAAGGAGCACTTCGCCTCAAGACGTCACAGCACATAAGCTAAGTAATCTCACCCAGACCAAAAACATGATAGCAAGTTCTCGCTTCATACATATGTCATAGTCCATTACACGCCTTCTCGAGGCAACTTAAAATTTTGACACAGGAAGAAAGTGGAGAAAAAGAAGAAGAAGCAGAGGCCGCTCCCACTCAGTCGGAGTCTCCCAACTCCTCCCGCTTCACCGAGCCATAGCGACACAACGATCCCCTCCCCTCGCCGAGCCGACCTCGGCGGCGCGGTGGCTCGTTGTAGCCGCCGCTGCTGGTGGAGCTGCTGCTGCCATAGAGGGGGGACCCGCGGCGCCCCCCAGGACCAAGCTCATCTCCGGACAAAGAACTGCTCCTTCGGACGATGTCCCCGCCGTCCTCTTCGCCATTAGCTTCAGGACAGCACCCAATGCGCCTCCCTTCCTCCGAGAAGACCCTGACGAACAGCGTTGAGGTGCCATCATACCTTAAGTGGAGCGTACACCTCCCCTGCAGCCGGCGTGCGCACGCAAACGATTTCCAGTCGCGCTCCAGGAACATGTCGCCCGAGGGAGCAACATCGACCTCCACCCAGGATGCCCCGCTGCAGCAACCGTCGGTCTGCAGCCAGAGGCCGCCGGGGCCTCCGGCTGGTAGCACGTTGCCGAACGAGCGGGGAAGCCGGAGCCACAAGCCGCCAGGCTTCTCGGCCCACACCACGAACTCCGACGATACATCCAAGGAGTGGAGCTGCGTGAGTGGAGGGCACACGACCGCCAAATGCCGCCTCGCGCCTCCTCTCCCATCACGGCCGCGACCACCTTCGCCGCGGGAAGAGGCGTCGCGCCTCTCACCGGCGACCGCGTCGGGACCCGGAAGGCCGCGCCCGCTCCCTCGAGAAGTCGCTGCGGGCGCAGTGGCTTGCTTGCAGGGATGGCCGCGACACCTCTTTCGCGGCGGTCCCCTTTCTCCGTGGCGGACGGCTTCCTCGGCGGCGCCATGGGGACCTCACGGCAAGAAGGAGAGCGGGGAGCGAAAAAGGAGGCAGATGGCGCCGGCTTGGAGATGGCCTGGTGGCTCCCCTCCCCCTAGTCCCATTTATAGGGCGGAGGAGCCCAACCGCCAGTCGCTGGTGTCACAACAATAACAACCCCGTCATCTGCGCCGGGGAATTGTCAAGTCACACTATTACCAAGACTGCATGGGGAGCAGAGTCGCCACGTCCCATCCAACCGTCATGCGCCAGCCTGGCCCGTAGCCTTTTGGGGCCCGCGGCGCTTCGTCCTCGACTAACGCTTCGCCCCGAAGCCAACTCCGGGCGCGCCTTGGGCCCCGGGGCTACTGTCAGCATCCTGGGAACCAGGGTACCCAGACTTGCCTGTCTACAGGCCGCAGCGCGCTCCTACCACGGCCTGGTACAGCCCACCTGATCGACCAGCTGCTCAAGACCCTCGCGAGGGGGCTAGACCTCGAGAGGAGAACGACGTCAAGACCCCATCAGGAGCGGCCTCAGCTAGGCTGCTCCGAAGGGGCAGAGAATCCAAGGCCAAGCCTGCCTCAGGAGGAAGCATTGACGTAAGCAGTGATGCACTGCGCCAGCGGGTGCTAGCGCGTGCTAGCGACGAAGTTGCCGTTTTGGTGCAAAGGAGACAGCGCAGGCGCGGGTTCCCGAGGAGTAGGGCAAAGGTTTCCCCATTGGTGCAACAAGACCAAAGACCGCAAGGATGGCAAGGAGGATGTCACCACCGAGCCCACCACCGCGTCATTGTCGTATTCCTTTGCAGGCGAAGACCGCTTTTGTCAGGATAGGGACGTCCTTGTGTCCCGCTCAAAATGGCCATTGTGGGATCCCTTCCCGCCTAAACATTTCGAGGGAAGAGGACCCTAGCCGCCTATATAAGTAGCTAGGATCTCCACTATGGAGGGGGATCAGATCCAGAAACTCTGCCCTCTCACAAAGGAGCAGGAACCCTTGCCTCCTAACCCTCCTGAGCTCCCCTCCTGAGCTCAGGAACCACTGTACACATTCATACTCAAGCCCTCCCGAAGCCAATCCACCAAAGCAGGAAGTAGGGTTTTACACCGCAAGGTGGCCTGAACCTGGGTAAACTCTTGTGTGCTTTACTTGTTGTTCACTAGAATCTCTTCACTGGACGAGGGCGAGACGCTAGGTAGATGTGAGTGGGAGAGATCTACGTTCACGCCCCTGTATTCGAACTTCTTGGGTTTGCGGAGCCCGTAATCCAACAAAAAGACCCCCCAAGGAAAGGACAAGGATCAAGTGGTAAATGTTTTATTGCCATATAAGGAAGGTATCACATATGGGGTGTTACAAACTCTCCTCCACTACAAAAAGATCTCGTCCCGAGATCTAGCACTGGAAGAAGGCGGGATAATCAGAACGGAGAAGATCTTCTCGTTCCCATGTAGCTTCTCTGTCGGTATGGTGTGACCACTTCACTTTCAAGAATTTGATGGACTTGTTGCGGGTCTTGCGCTCAGTTTCTTCAAGGATAGCAATGGGGTGCTCACGATAAGACAAGTCTTGGTGAAGATCAATCTCTTTAAAAGGAATAGTGCATTCAGGCGTCTTGAAGCATTTGCGGAGTTGTGACACGTTAAACACATCGTGCACATTTGCAAAGTTGGAGGGAAGCTCGAGTTGGTATGCTAGATCGTCTCTCTTGCCAAGAATCTTGAAAGGGCCCACGTATCTTGGAGCAAGCTTGCCCTTGATACCGAACCTCTGAGTGCCCTTCATGGGAGAAACATGGAGATAGACATGATCGCCAATGTCGAAAGCCAAGTCACGATGCTTGCCATCATAGTAGCTCTTTTGGCGCGATTGCGCGGCTTTGAGATTCTCACGTATGACTTTGCACATTTCTTCGACTTCTGAGATCAAATCATTTCCTAGGAGTTGACGTTCACCAGTCTCGGACCAATTGAGAGGGGTACGTCACTTTCTGCCATAGAGGATTTCAAACGGTGCTTTGCCTGCACTTGCTTGGAAGCTGTTGTTGTAGGAGAATTCGGCAAGTGGAAGGCAATCTTCCCATTTCATACCGAAGGAGATGACACAAGCTTTTAGTATATCTTCAAGGATTTGGTTCACTCTTTTGGCCTGACCACTGGTCTGAGGGTGAAATGTTGTGCTCAAGCGAATCTTTGTGCCCATGGCTGACTGAAAGGAATCCCAGAACTTGGAAGTGAACAAGCTTCCATGGTCTGAGGAGATCACTTGAGGTATGCCATGCCAAAAAACAATTCCGGAGGTGTACTGCTCTGCCAGCTGAGTTGCGTTGATGGATTCTTTGACTGGAAGAAAATGAGGCACTTTAGTTAGCTTGTTAATCACCACAAAGATAGCATCATTTCCTCGCTTGGACTTGGGAAAACCGGTGACAAAATCCATCTCAATGTGATCGAATTTCCACTCGAGAATAGGTAGAGGTTGAAGGAGTCTGGCTGGACGTTGATGCTCTACCTTCACTCTTGTGCAGACATCACACTCGTTCACGAATTGGGCAATCTCCCTTTTCATGCGAGTCCACTAATATGATTGCTTGAGGTCATGGTACATCTTGGAGCTTCCTGGACGTATCGAGAGGAGTGAGTCATGTGCTTCGTTCATTATGAGCTTTCTGAGATCACCTTTGGGAACCACAATTCTGTCCTCGAAGAACAAAGTGTCTCTGTCATCAATGCGATAGCACTTGTACATGGGAGTACCCTTAGCAATACCATGTTTCACCTTCTGCAACATAGCATCATTAAGTTGGGCCTCACGGATTTGATCTTCCAAGGTAGGAGCGACTTGTAGGTTGGCAAGAAATCCTTGGGAACAACTTGGAGGTTGAGCTTACTGAATCATTCACAAAGTTCAGGTTGGAACGGTTTGAGAAGGAGACTGTTGCAATACGCCTTTTGGCTCAAGGCATTTACAATGCCATTGGCCTTGCCAGGAGTATACTCAATGCTTGGATCGTACATTTGAATCATCTCAACCCAATGACTATGGTGAAAGTTAAGGTTTGGCTGAGTGAAGATGTACTTCAAGCTCTTGTGATCGGTGAAGATGTCCACTTTTCTGCCCAACAGAAGGTGTCTCCACGTGATCAAAGCATGAACAACTGCTGCTAGCTCAAGATCATGTGTGTGGTAATTCTTCTCATTTGGTTTAAGCTGACGTGAAGTATATGCAACGATCTTCTTGTCTTGCATGAGAACACCACCAAGACCTTGCAATGAAGCATCGCAAAAGACTTCATAAGGATTGGACTCATCCGGAGGAGTAAGAACTGGAGCAGAAATGAGCTTATCTTTGAGTGTCTTGAATGCCACATCAATCAGGAGTTCACGAGTACTTGATATTCTTAGCAAGTTGGAAAGAGGCTTGGCAATCTTGGATAAGTTCTCAGCGAACCTTCTGCAATAGCTTGCGAGACCGAGGAAACTTCGGAGTTGTTTGACATTCTGCGGAGGTTCCCAGTTGACAATAACTTCAACCTTCTCGGGGTTAACAAAAATGCCCTCGGCAGAAATAATATGGCCAAGATAGAGGACTTTATCAAGCCAGAATTCACATTTGGAGAACTTCGCATAGAATCGGTGCTCACGGAGCCTGTCAAGGACCAAACGGAGGTGCTTGGCATGGTCTTCTTTATTCTTTGAGAATACCAAGATATCATCGAGGTAGACGAGAACGAATTCATTGGTGTAGGGGTTGAATATGAAGTGCATCATCCGAGAGAAAGTGGGTGGAGCATTAGCAAGGCCGAAAGACATGACCGTGTATTCGTAGGAGCCATAACGTTTTCTGAATGTGATCTTGGGAATATCCTCTTCATGGATACAAATCTGATGGTAACCCATCCGGAGATCGAGCTTCGAGAAAACCTTGGCTCCTTTGAGCTGCTCGAACAATTCATTGATGTTGGGGAGCAGGTACTTATTCTTTATTGTCTTCTTGTTCAATGGCCGGTAATCAACGCAAAGGCGTTCCGTGCCATCCTTCTTCTTGACAAATAGAACACCACAGCCCCAAGGAGAAGTACTTGGTCTGATTAGACCCATACGTTCTTGCTCATCGAGTTGTTTCTTCACCTCCTTCAACTCTTTAGGAGAAATCTTGTATGGATGTCGACATGCTGGCTCGGTACCGGGTTCAAGTTCAATGACGAATTCAACTGGACGGTTGGGAGGCATGCCTGGAAGCTCTTCAGGGAATACATCCTCATATTCACAAACCACCGGAATCTGAGAAATGGCATTAATCTCGCCCTTGTCATTAAGAGAGAATAGCCTGATTGTGTTATCTCGAAATGCGAAGATAATCACGTCTTCAGAACGATGAGTTAGACTGACCTTCTTGTTTGCACAATCAATAAGAGCATCAAGCTTCGAGAGCCAATCCATCCAAAGAATAAGATCAATGTCCGAGTTGTCGAGAACAACCGGGGAAACCAAAAAACTGTAATCACCCATATGAATAGATATATCCGGAGCAAACACACTAGAATGCATTAGTTTTCCTGGAGAAACAATTGATAACTCCCTTGTTAAACTTTTGATGTCAACATTGTGCTTCGATGCAAAAGGTTGAGATATGAAAGAGCATGATGCACCCGAATCAAACAAGACTTTAGCAGGAATTGAGTTAACCGGAAGATTACCAATTATCACATCATAAGAATTCTTTGCTTGAGCTGCATTCATCAGGTTCACTCTTGCTGAGTTGGGATTGTGCTTGACAATAGCATTGCTGACAGGTGGAGGACGTGGAAGGCGCCTTGGGTTGGGACACTTGTTGGCATAGTGACCCTTCTGAGAACACTTGTTGCAAGTAAGTTCTGAAAGAGGCCGATGATAAGGACCACTTGGTCTTGGAGCTTGGAACTGAGGCTTGGACTGGTTGCTTGGGTTGGGTGGGTGAGATAATCCACGACCACCTGAGTGCTTGTTGTTGCTGGGAGCACGGAGCACTGGAGGAGGCGGTAGGCAGAACTTCTGCTGCTTGGCAACCTCTTGAGAGGAAGAGGAGGAGTGAACAACATCACTTATCCTCTTTTTGGAAGATTCACACTTGGGCTAAGCTGCCTCTTGCTTGAGAGCCATATTGTAGAATTGATCAAATTCATCCGGCTCAAACAAGGTGAGAGCAAGTTGGATTTCATCTTTCAGACCACCTCGGAACTAGTAGATTTTGCTCTTTGCATCGGGGATGTCTTGCTTCGCATAACGGGCAAGATTCTAGAACTTGACATTGTATTGATAGACAGACATGGTGCCTTTCTTTAGGTTGCGGAATTGTTCACGCGTGCCTTCAATGACACTGGTCGGAATGTGATGAGAATGGAAATCGTAGCAGAAATCAGTCCACGAGATCTCACAACCACCTATAGAGTCTTTGTACTGTTGCCACCAATCTGCAGCTTGATATTTGAGTTGGAAAGTGACAAACTTGACATAATCCTCAGGTCTGACGTTAGTGCATTCAAAGTGCTTCTTGATGTCTGTGATCCAATCTTCAGCATCTAGCGGGTCCACACAGTAACTGAAAGACTTTGGTTTGTTTGCCAGGAATTGGTTCAGTGTCGCAAAGTGAGGTTGATTGAACAGATTTCCTTGGCCTTGGTTCCCTTGGTTGCCTTGATTTGCTTGATTGGCTTGGAAATTCTGCATCATTTACATGAGCATCTGAGTGTTCTGGTTGGTTTCCTGCATAATCGCTCTCCATGCCTCAGACGGAGGAGGAGGGGAAGGAGGACGTTTAGGAGGATGCTCTTCTTCACCCTCTTGGTTTGGGTTGGGAACCTTCTTAGGTGCAATCCTGAAGATGATGACAACCGTTAGCCATTGATGCAAAACAGATAAGCTGAATCAACGACTAGATATTGCAACATATAGTCTTCACAATGAACATCCGAACAAAATTGAATGAATGAATTCCATATCTTAATGGTACAACAACTTGTCGAGAAGCCACTTGGGAGAAAAAAATGATAGAAAAAAACAGCAAGGTACAGATGCAAAAAAAGACATGATAGAATTTTCGTTCCACATGTTCGAGCTGAATGCCCCATGGTACGTGTTACAAAGGGTCTTGCAATCCCCGGATAAGCATATCCAAGGATCCTTTAAGATGCAACTCCCAATTGGAACAACGCCCATGAAAGCCCTTCACTAGATGTTGAACCCCAAACCTCATACCATGCACTCGTTGGAAGATTACCTACGAACTACTTGAAAACCCACATATTAATTCCCGAAGCTTTCCGGTTATGCAATCTGGTGTTGGGGATACATGGGAAGCACCGCGCACTCAACTCTAAACTTACATCCAGTTGTATCCATCCATCAACACATAACCAGTCATCCTCAGAAACTGTTTACCTCGGACCTTCGAAAAGCATCCGCTATACTAGCTATGGCAATACTCCCGAACTATCTCCCCAGTACTAGGTGACATCGGGGTTATCTCACCACCAGACATGCATAGAAGAGTTTTCGATGTCGGCCGCCTCTGGTATTGTAGAACCGCAATGATACATTTGTGACGACAACACCTCGGAGCTCAACTCCCTAGGACACCGCCACAACCCCTAAATGACAGGAGGCATCGAGAGCAATGTTCTCGTCACAAATCGGAACAATCCAAACAATACCCGCGTGATCCAAAAAAAAATTGGTGAAATTTTGAGAGTACATGAGATAGAACAACGTCATCAGTCCTCACGAGAGCGATGAAGGGGATGAGGAGTAAAAAGAAATCCTACTCTCCAATATATATATAGGACTCAAAACATTTTTGTGTGTGCCTAGACTCAACCGTCAGCGGTTCGATCAATCAGGGGGCTCCTAGGTCGGAGAAGGCTCTGAATACCAACTTGTAATGCCCAGGATGCGACTATGTCTCCTACGTGTCGAGGCACGACTTAGAGACATAAGCGCATTCTCGAATGATCTCAAGTATGGTATCTTTGCACATCTCATGTAAAAGTGTAGGGATGAAATTGAAAAAGATAGTTGGCTTACACTCGCCATGTCACACAATGAATACAATAACATACAATCATCCAAATAACACAGGGTACGACTATGGACGAAATCCAATTGAGAAAGATACCATAAACACAAGCCCGGATCCTCCTAGCTAGTAAGAACCACTACTGATCGTCGGGATACGAAACATAGTAACGAGCACACTCTTCATCAAGCTCCAAGTGAAGTTCTGATCCATCTCCTGCATTGTTCTTAGCGGTACCTGCATCTGGTGTGTGTTGAGTCTATGAGCCACAAGGACTCGGCAATCCCGTTCCCGGGTATCGAAACTACTAAAGCCTTAGGTGTGGAAAGGTTATTAAAGTGGTTGGAGCAAGCACTAAGCATCTAGTTTACGAGATTAGAGCAAGAAGACAAAAGTGCCAACG
This sequence comes from Secale cereale, assembly GCA_902687465.1. Classification (NCBI taxonomy): domain Eukaryota; kingdom Viridiplantae; phylum Streptophyta; class Magnoliopsida; order Poales; family Poaceae; genus Secale; species Secale cereale. The sequence goes on from LR738712.1 coordinate 245,142,142, forward strand.
GTCGCCAAGTTGATCAAGAAGTGATCCTAGCTACTAACGATCAAACATAACCCCACCGTGTTCACTTCCCGAAGCCCTTTGGAAAGAGACCATCACGGTTACTCGCAGAGGTAGTGTATTCTTATGAATACGGTGTCAAGTTATCTACAACCGTATATTAACAAATTCCCATCTGCCACATAGCCACGGGCACGACTTTCGAAAGATCAAACCCTGCAGGGGTGTCCAACTTAGCCCATCACAAGCTCACGATCTGCGGAGTCGCAACTCCAAAGTGGGAAGACCCAAGTATTCTCGGAATCCCGTGCTCATGATATTTCGACAAAGTTAAAACTAATACAACAAGACCTCCTAGTGTGCCGACACCCTGATAGTAGCCGCGCGTATCTCGTCTCAGGCCACGACCAGATGGGTGATCCTACAGATAATACCAGCCCTCGGGTTTCCCCAAGGTGGCCCCGCATAATCCCCAGTTTGGACCAACACTCATGAGGAGCACTGGCCCGGGTTGTTGATTAATAACTCGGGTTGCAACGCCCTATGCAAGTTTTAGTTATTAGACAAGTGTAAAACCAATGTTGGGCCTTGCTGGAAAAGCTTTAAGCAGTGCGATTTATCAAGGGGGGGGCCCATAAACCACAACCGTGTTAGGAACGCAAAATCAAGGAACATAACACCGGTTTATCAGTTCTTAAGGTGGCATGAGTGGAACAAAACACCAAGCAGAAGGCCAAGCCTTCCACCCATCGCCAATATATAAGTGCATTAGTTTATAATAGGTATATATGTTGTGTTATCCCAATAACAAGTCCGGACATGGACCAATCTTCAAAACTTCACCTGCAACTAACAACGCTATAAGAGGGGTTGAGCAATAGCGTACTTAGTGAATCAATGGTTTGCTAGGAAGGCGGTTAGAGTGTTTTATGGCAACAATAGGAGGCGGACAAACAGGACAAACAGGAATAGGCATCGAGGCATATCTAAAGAACGAGACAACTAGCATAGGCAAAGATAGAGGTGATATCGGGGAATTGTCATCTTGCCTGTTAAGTCCACGGAGGGGGTCGTTACCTTGCTCCTCAAACTCAGTCTCGATAGGAACCTCAAACTTCGAATCGTCACCGGGCTCTAACCAACAGAATAATGCAAACACCGGAACAACAATCAATGATCATGCAATGCTCAAACACATGATGCAATATATGATGCATATGAATATGGGTAGGATATGATGCAACTCCTAGGGACAAGATGAGTGCACATGTGGCATGGCAATAAACAAGACCACAACACATGTAGGGACACATGCAAAAGGAAAACAAGAACAAACATAGTCACAAGTGGTTATGTAGTTGAATTAAACAAGCACCCAGCAAGTTTTATAAGTTTCTTAACATGGCAAGGGGTGCAACTAGGATCAACAACATCATGCTAGCATTTTAAATGGGCCGGAAAGAACAAACAACAATTTCCAGAAGAACCCTTGTTCATAATAACACATATAGGACAGATCTGATGCAAACATATTTTAGAGTTGTTAAACATGCATAACAGAGGGGGAAACAGGGCCGGTCAGAGGAGCTCGCCGGAGCTGCTCCGACGACCAATTGGAGTGGCGGAGGTGTGCGATGGATTCCTGGAGGAAAACCGCATCTCTAGGTGCCACTAGGTGGGACAAACGATGACGGAGTCGACGCCGGCGAGCTGTGGTAGAAGCGGTGTGGCGGAGACGAACGCGAAGAGGCTAGGGGAAAACGACTAAGCTAAGCTAAGCACGGCGAAGCTAACAGGCATCTAGATGGGGTCAGAGCACTCGTCGACGACGAAGTTCGACGGTGATGAGCTCGGGCGCACGGCGAACTAGCCTCTAGATAGCACAAAGGAAGGGGAAAAGTGCACGGGGAGATGCGGATGCTCACCACGAACACGGTGGTGTGTTCGGTTGGTCGGGAGGTGGTCGGAGTCGACGGCGACGATGATCGAGCACTTGCGGTGGCCGGAGTCAACGTCGATGAAGAGGAAGAAGAAGCCGAGGCCTTCAGCTCCGTGTAGCAGGCGTAGGGGACGTAGTAGATGTCGGGAAGAAGAGGGACAAGCTTGGGGAGGCTGCGGAGGATGATGAGCTCGTCGGCGATGAGCCCGTGCGCTCAGATGCGCTCGGGACGACGATGGCGCGGCGGATCTGGTGGCTCTCACCTCACCTGGCGGCGGGAGGAGGAAGAGGAGAACCCTAGGGGGCTAAAGGGCAAGGCGAGAGGGTTTAAAAGAGGCTAGAATGACGATGGTGCATGACGGCGTGCTCGTTCACGGTCCCCATGTCGTGAACCGGAGGAGGAAGAAAGGTGGGTGTGGCGCTATACATAGTTGCTGACCTGTGGGCCCGAGTCGTCCACGTGGAAACACGACAGAGGGGACGAGTGGGTGTGTGGGTGCAAACGAGTGCGAAGGTCGTGCGGGCTGGCTGACGCGGGCCGACTGGCGCTGGTTAGCTGGGCCGAGGGGGGAGGCCAAGCCCATGCGGCTGCTGCTGGGCTGTGCTGCTGCTGGCTGCTGCTGGTGGTCTCTTTTCCTTTTCTATTTTCTTTAGACAAAAAACAAAAAGAAAAACCCAGGCCAAAAGAAAAGGAATTAGGAGAGAAATAAAATATTCCCTAGCTCCTGGATTTATGCATTATTTTATAAAAATGACTTGGGCATTTTTAGAGGTAGAAAAATAAAACAAGTTTGAATATGGTTCAAACTTCTGTCATTTTTAAACCTGACCAAACCATTTCAAAATAGGGCAAGGCTTTGCAAGGTGACTTAGGTCAAGGTACCAAAGAAGTAGGGAGGAGATGAACATTTAAAAAGAAGAGGTTAAGTCACTTCCAAAAATAAAGAATGGAAAAGAAAGGAGGGGAAGTGGTGCTAGTTGAGAAGGGGTTTAAGGATGGGCATGCTTGCATCCACCACAACAACAAGAACAAGATGAACTCACTTAACATACTAGGAATGAGCCATGCACAATGACAAATGAAATTCCATGGTGATCATGATGCAAGATGATGATGAGGTAAGCATGAATGCATAAAGAAAAGAAAAAAATATTACAATGCAAGACAAGGCATAACTAAAAAGAAACCCCAAGGAAAGGACAAGGATCAGGTAGTAAATGTTTTATTACCATATAAGGAAGGTATCACATATGGGGTGTTACATCATCGCCCCGACTTGTACAAGGGGTTACATGCAGCTGAGGAAAGGCCCGTACAAATGGGTGGCTGCCGGGCAGGGCCTGATAGCCGCGCCTTACGGGTAGAACTTACGGAGATGCTCAATATTCCATGAGTTTTGCAATTGATTGCCATCTCCGATCTCCAGACGAACTGCGCTAGGTGTGGTGACTCGTACTACCTGGTAAAGGCCTTTCCACTTCGGTGATAACTTTGGTGTACCCCATGCGGATTGAACGCGCCTAAGAACAAGGTCACCTTCCTCAAAACACCGGGCACGAACCCTGCGGCTATGATAGCGACGCAGGTCTTGCTGATAGCATGCAGCACTCGTAGCAGCTCAGAGACGGTTCCCCTCAGGTAGCACAACATCGTCACGCAGGTGCTGAACTTTTGCTACTTCATCGTAGGCAAGCACGCGAGGCGACCCGTAAATCAGTTCCATGGGGATAACTGCTTCTTGCCCTTAGACAAGGGAGAAGGGAGTCTGCCTGGCAGCTCGGTTTGGTGTCATTCTGAGGGACTAGAGAACTACCGGCAGCTCCTCTATCCTCCGCGTGCCGTGCTTCTACAGCGTATCAAAAGTTCTCGTCTTGAGCCCACGTAGAACTTCAGCGTTCGCCCTCTCAGCTTGCCCATTGCTCCAGGGGTGTGCCACAGAGGCAAATGAGATCTTGCACCTAAGGGCATGGACATATTGCATGAAGGCGTGGCTCGTGAACTGGGTGCCGTTGTCGGTAATGATCCTTGCCGGAACTCCAAAATGACAAACCGGATCTTTCAAGAACTTGATAGCTGAATGAGCAGTCACTTTTCTCATGCAAGCTACTTCTGGCCACTTTGTAAACTTGTCGATGGCAACGAATAAGAATTCAAAGCCCTGGCATCTCGGGGGAAATGGCCTAGGATATTGAGCCCCCAGACCGAAAATGGCTATGACAAAAGGATTGTTTGACGAGCTTCGGCACGCAGGTGGATTTTCCTGGAATGGAACTGGTAGGCTACACATTTTGTGACTTGCCCGACCGCATCCTGGAGGGCTATGGGCCAATAGAATCCTTGCCGGAATGCTTTCCAAACTAATGCCCTTGATCCAATGTGGGAGCCACACATGCCTTTGTGTATTTCAGCCAGCAGTTCCATTCCCACTTCCCAGCAGACACACTTCAATTTCACATCGTTGGGCCTCCTTCTGTACAGAGTGTCGTCAACAAACTGGTACATACTGGCCCTCCATCCTACCTTTTCAGCTTCATCTTGGTTTCCAGGAAGCTCTCTAGTTTGGAGGAAGTGGACAATGTGCCTAGCCCAAGTTAGAGCCTGGGGCTCGGCAACGAGGACTAGCGGCACCTCCTCTGCTGCGGGAGCACACGCCTCATTCGTGGGGTCCATGGACCCGGCTGGAGAGGATGGTCTGGCAGGCTGTGAGGAGTTGTTTCCGGCAGGGTCTCTGCCGGTAGCGGACGGCTCTACCGAGAGAGGCTTACCGGTGTCCAACTTTCTCCTTTTCTGGGCCATTGTTGCTGGGGATATGGAGGGCTGAGTGAGATGGAGAACAAAAGTTCCTGGTTCCACATGAAGCTTCCGCGCAACACACTTTGACAGATGATCAGCTATGTCGTGTTCTGCATGGGGTACGTGCTCTATTTGCAATCCGTCAAAGTGGTCCTCCAATCTTCTCACTTCCTCAACGTATGCCTCCATCAATGGACTTTGGTAATGCTTGTTGACTTGTCTCACCACAAGCTGTAAATCTCCTCGACTGATCAGTTTCTTAATTCCCAATTCCACTGCAATCCTCAGCCGGGTAAGGAGCCTGATACGTCTCCAACGTATCTGTAATTTTTGATTGTTCCATGCTATAATATTATCTATCTTGGATGTTTTATATGAATTTATATGCTATTTTATATGATTTTTGGGACTAACTTATAAACCAAGAGCCCAGTGCCAGTTTTTGTTTTTTTCCTTGTTTTTGAGTTTCGTAGAAAAGGAATATCAAATAGAGTCCAAACAGAACGAAACTTGTTGGAGATTTTTCTTGGACCAGAAGGCATCAGATGGACTTGGAGTACATGCCAGGTGATCCACGATGCGGCCACAAGGGTGGGTGGCGCCCCCAGGTGGGTAGGACACGCCCCTACCTTGTGGGCCCCTCGTGCCTCCCCCGACTGACTTATTCTGCATATAAATACCAATATATTCCAGAAACATCAGAACATCCAATGAAACCACTTATCCGCCGCCATAACCTTCTATTCTTGCGAGATCCCATCTGGAGGCCTATTCCGGTACTCTGCCGGAGGGGTAATCAACCACGGAGGGCTTCTACATCAACCCTATTGCCCTTCTGATGAGGTGTTAGTAGTTTACCACAGACCTACGGGTCCATAGCTAGTAGCTAGATGGCTTCTTCTCTCTCTTTGATATTCAATACCATGTTCTCCACGTTGTTCTTGGAGACCTATCCGATGTAATCTTCTTTTGCGATGTGTTTGTCAAGATCCTATGAATTGTGGGTTTATGATCAGACTATCTATGAATAATATTTGTGTTTCTTCTGAATTATTTTATGCATGATCTTATATCTTAGTAATTCTCTTCCAACTATCGGTTTTGTTTGGCCAATTAGATTGATAATTCTTGCAATGGGAGAAGTGATTTGCTTTGGGTCCAATTTTGCGGTGCTCAATCCTAGTGACAGTAGGGGACATGACACGTATTGTATTGTTGCCATCGAGGATAAAAAGATGGGGTTTTAATCACATTGCTTGAATTAATTCCCCTACATCATGTCCTCTTGCTTAAGGAGTTACCCCATGTCGGGGAAACGACACCTATGGGATCCCGGGGACACTTACTACGGTTGACGGGGCGTAGAGTTGTGCAAAGAGCAGGTCTAGTGGATCAATGCATTGGAATTTTTACCCAGGTTCGGGCCACAAGATGATGTGTAAAACCCTAGTCCTACTTGTCTGTGTATATTTGGTGTTCTTGAGATCTTGAACTGGCTGCTATGCGTGCCTGTGCAAAAAGTTTGAATCCTCTCTCAATATGCCTTGGGCCACCTTTTATATGACAAAGGGGTTGCCATAGCGACACACAGGAGGTGGAAAGTAACTATAGTGTACAAGGTTATCCCATGACATCATAGCACAAACGCAATTAATGCGCTCCCTATGTGTCCTCTAGCTTTATTGGGGACGACAAAGGAACTTTTCCCGCTCGTCGCTGCCTCGCCTTGCTCTTGACACGCGTCCAGGCTGATGAGGCATGTAGCGCCACGCTGGCTGCTGGCTGCTGTGTTGGTGTGGTGGCAGGGTTTTCACGAATATCTGCATGCCACCACGCAGGTGCTTGGCTAGTTCGCTTAGGGGCTGCATGTTGCCACGCATGCACTTGTCCAGTTGCCGAGTTGGTCGTCGCGTAGGGGTGGCCGCGGTGCGGCGAAACCTTGGCAGGCACGGGCCTGGCTATGGCCCCGCAGACGCCCCCGGCAAGGGGTCTTCCCGGGGTCTTGTGGCTGTCCCCGGCAAGGATCTTGCCAGGAGTCTTCGGTCATCCCCAGCAATGCTCTTGCCGAGGGTCTTCGTCTTCTGGTTCCTTGTCTAGGCCCACGGGCCCCTAGTTCCCACAAACATCTGCATGTCACCACGCAGGCGCCCCAGAATCTTGGTCTTGATGTTGTCGATGGTGTCAGAGCTCTCAGACTCAAGGGTGGTGGCCTTACTGGTATTGGGCAAGTTGCCCCGGCAAGGCTCTTGCCGGCGCACGTAGGCCGCCCCGGCAAGGGCGTTGCCAGGGGATGAGTCCACTTTGCCCCTCTGTTCTTCATGACTCTGGCTTGAGTGTTGCCTTGGCAGTCTCGTGCTTCTCCTTCTTCTGCTCCACCAAGCATGGTCATAGGTGTGGCTACAACTGCCTGTGCACAAGTAAAGGGGTGCAAAAGGGCCCCTACTTTTGTACACCGACAGGAGCCCCTGGGCCTGGGCCACACATAAGCGCGGAGCGTTGTTGGGCCAGGCCCAGAACCGTGCACGAGCACGCGTGGTAGAGTTTTAACTGCGGTGATTCTTTCGCCGGTTGCACTTCCCCACGACTCATATTGGGTGCGTGACGTGGGGGTCGTGCGTGGGGCGGTTGCAGCATGCTTGTGTCATGTCATGGTGAATAGTAAAGAGGCGGCCCACACATTCCCCATTAAATAGAAAACCGCAGGGGCGCTGCTCATTTACGGTCGCCCCACATGTCTTCTTGATTCTGTCTTGCCCGTCACGTGTCTCTCATTCCTTATGGAGGGTAAGTGGCGAATATGGAGGGTATGGGCATTAACACTGATGCAGGAAACCTGGCGTTGCTGATTGGAGCAGCGGGTCGGTCCTGATTCCCTGCGCCCCTGGCGGCTGGATTGGTTGAGTGGGGCGGCCGCTCTTAGGTTGGGGGGCTGAGCCCCGGCCCGCCCCTCTATAAAAGGGGAGAGGGGCAGCGTCTTTCTGCATTCATCTCCTTCCTGCTCGATTCTTCTCTTCCGGTCGCCATGGTCAGAGGGCATGCGGACAATCTAATGGCGGCGACGAGGGCTTCTGGTCGACAAAGTATCCCTTCTCCTCCGGAACTCGTGGCAGTGGAGCCTGCTGTGAGAGGAAGAGGGAGGGGCGAGGCCGAGGCTGCTTTGGCACTCGGGGGAAAGGAGGACGGGGCGGCGCACCGGCCGCGCTTCTGCCAGCGGCTCTTCCCCCAATGGAGGGCCATATCAGAAACTAACCCCATGAGTCCTTCATCTGGCTGTACAAGCCAGTGTGTAGTCACCTCCACCTCCCCAACCCGTTTGCTCGGGAAATGGAGCTTGACCTGCCGGAGGCCTTGAGGCTACATATGAGGGGTTGCGGGAAAGGTAACACGCGAGTCAACGTCGACTTCCCCTCCAGTCACATCATGTACCTTCGTCGTGGGTGGAAGACCTTCGCCCGCGCCCACAACTTGTCGGAGGGGCACGTTCTCCATTTCGAATTAATGGAGAACAGCCTGCTCTTCGTGAAGGTCTTTGGACGCTTAGGAATCCGCTTAGGGTGCTGCATGGAGAGCTCCACTGATGACTATACCTCCTCCTCAAGTGATAGTGACGAGAAAGACAACAATGGCGATGACGAGGGTAGCGGGCGAGAGGACGCCGATTCCGACTCCGACTGACCGCTGGTGGTAGCACCATCATCTGCACCGCCCTCCTCCCTCGGCCACGTGTCTCGTCGTGGGTCACCCTCGCCATGCTCTCCATGGGTGCGTTCCTCGTCACACTTCCCTTGCCTTCACGTGCGACACCTAGGAGGAAAGGGAAAATAACAGAGATTGAGAGGCGTTTATCTTTCTTTTAGCATGTAGGCACTTGCTGAATCTTAATTTCTAAAAAATGTAATCTCTCGAGCCCATGCTTGTGTCCTGTAACATCCGTACTTGTATCAGCATGTTAATGAAAAAGAAAGCCTTGCCGGGGACTCATACATTTATACATCCATGCAGAGGAGAAATGCCTCTTTAACGCAAATAAGCGACCTCTGTCGGCAAACTGTCCTGCCGGTGCCCTCTGTGCCTGCGAGAGAATCACATCTGCTGGGTTAGAGACAGAGGGTCCAGCCCCCCGTCAACCTTCTTTTAATAAAGGGTACTACAACCACCCTGTTTGAAGCAGCGTTCGGGTCATGGACGGGAGCACCCAAGTTTAAAAGAGAGCGGCAGGGTTTTCTAATACAGAAGTAACAGGTTACGAACATGAACGTGCAAGAGGTGAACTATATCTGTTTGGTTTACCGGGAGTCGCTGTGCCGGGTAGTCTCCCCAACTTCTTGCCAGAGCCGGGTGCTTGGCGGGATCGAGGTTCCTTGTCGTGCCTAGAAAGAAGAGATGATAGGAGCATGGAACCTTGGTGGTCCATTAACACTTGATGAAATCAAAAAGCAGTACAATACCCTGGACAAGCATGTTTATACGCATACATATAAACATGGAAATCAATGGGAAATTGTACATACTAAAGGGTTTCTCTTCCTTGACTGCGCACAAGGTCTGCGCATGCCTTCGCACATAGGGTTACATGCCTTGCCGGGTAGGCTAGTACAGAAAAGGGGGTTGTCGGGGCTCCCGGCAACCGCGCCTTAGGGGTAAAACTTGAGAAGATGTTCTATATTCTAGGAATTGCTCACCGAAATGCCATCTTTGGTCTCCAGGCAGACTGTAACGAGCCTGGTGACTCGTATTACCTGATAAGGGCCTTCCCACTTCGGCGTCAACTTGTTTGAAATATTGGCGGATTGGATTCACTGAAGAACAAGGTCGCCTTACTCAAGGCTTCTGGCGTGAACCTTGCGGCAATGGTAGCGGCACAAGGCTTGCTGGTAGCAAGCGGCTCGCACAGCAGCCTGAAGACGATCTTCCTCAAGGAGCATCGCGACATCTTGGAGCAGCTACTCTTTCTCAAGCTCATCATAAGCGAGCACTCGAGGCGACCCGTATATGAGTTCCGTGGGAAGAACTGTTTCTGCCCCGTATACTAGGGCAAAGGGTGTCTGGCCAGTGCCTCTATTTGGTGTGGTCCTAATTGACCAAAGAACCGTTGCAACTCATAAATCCAGCTTCTTCCGCACTTGTGCAGCCTGTCGAAAGTCCTTGTTTTGAGACCTTGCAACACTTCTGCATTCGCCCTCTCAGCTTGGACATTCATTCTGGGATTAGCAACAGAAGCAAAACAAACCATGCTGCTGAGGTCTTGGACGTACTGCATGAAAGTGTGGCTCGTGAACCGTGTGCCATTGTCGGTAATGACTCTGTTTGGTACACCAAAACGGCAGACTAGTCCCTTGAAGAACTTGACGGCTGATTGTGCTGTCACCTTCCTCACTTGTTCCACTTCCGACAACTTTTTGAACTTGTCGATTGTGACGTACAAGTACTCAAAGCCCCCGATGACGCGGGGAAAGGGGCCTAGTATGTCGAGCCCCCAGAGCGAAGAAGGCCAGGAAAGTGGGATCTTCTAAAGAGCTTGAGCTGGTTGATGAAGCTTCTTTGAATGGAACTAGCACGCTTCACACTTGGTTACTAGTGTAGTTGCATCCTGGAGGGTGGTGGGCCAGAAAAAGCCTGGCTGGAATGCCTTGCCAGCAGGGGATCTTGACCCTATGTGGGAGCCACACATGCCTCTGCGTATCTCTGCCAACAGCTCCAGTCCGTCCTCCCGAGGAATGCATTACAATTTCACGTTGTTCGGTCTCCTTATGTATAGTGCATTATCCACAAACTGGTACATGCTGGACCGACGGGCTACTTCCTCTGCCTCTTCTTGTTCCTCAAGGAGTTCTCCTGCTTGGAGGAAACATATACGGTGTGCTTTGACCATGATGGAGCCTGGGGCTCGACGGCAAGGACTAATGGCTCATCTTCGGCCGTGGGGGCAGCTGCCTCTATGGTCGGGGCTTGGGCTCCTGCCAGAGGTTTCTGCTCCCCGGCAAGCTTTGGGTACCTGGCAATGTCCTTGCCGGCGGCTCCTGGGAGCTCACTGGGAAAGTACTTGCCAGGGCTCACCTTCGTCGTTTGTTCTGCCCCACCGATGGCTCAACAGATGGTTGGGTTAGTTGAAGCACAAAGGTACCTGGTTCCACAGGTAGCTTGAGGGCAGCGCGTTTGGACAAGTCATCGACAATGCCGTTCTCTGCGCGGGGAACATGCTCTGCCTACAAACCGTCAAGGCGCTCCTCCAATTTCCTCACTTCACCCACATAGGCCTCCATCAATGGGCTCTGGTAATCCTTGTTAACTTGCCTGACGACAAGCTGTGAATCACCCCTGATGATAAGCTTTATCATTCCGAGGTCTGCCGCGATCCTAAGACCGACAAGCAGTTTCTCGTACTATGCTATGTTGTTTGTTGATTGCTCATGCGGAAAGCGCATCTAGATTACATACTTGAGGCGCTCTCTAGTGGGTGCGACGAGTAGCATGCCAGCACCAGCACCTGTCCATCAAAGTACATAATCCAATCACGGCTTGTCTCCTTGCCGGGAAGGGTGATCTCCTAAGTCTCTTCGTCGGGCGTTGAGGTCCACTCTGCTATGAACTCTGCCAAGGCTCGCCTCTTGATTGTTTAGGTACTTTCAAACTTGAGGCCAAAGCTTGACAGTTCCAACGCCCACTCCACAATCCTCCGAGTTGCATCTGGGTTGTGCAAGATCCATTGCAAAAGGAGGCGAGTGATGACGGTGATCTCATGTGTTTGGAAAGTGGCCCGGCTTTCTCAAGGCCATAATGAGGCCGAAAAGTAGCTTCTTCATACTGGAATACCTTGATATAGTCCCCCTGCAAGAGGGAACTGACAAAATAGAACGGGTGCTGCACCATCTTCTTGTTCTGTGCGACCTCACCTTCTTGCACAAACTCTGTTCTGCCGGGACCGAGCCTTGTCGGGGGCTCTGCCTTGCCGGCCTCAGGCCTTGCCGGGGAGAGCTCTTGCCCATCACCCGATGGATCTGCCACTACTGCTGCTTCTTCCTCAAACTCCCTCTGTGCTACTAGCGCAACACTGACCACTTGATTCGTTGCCGCCAGATATAGCAACAACAACTCTTGTGGTTTAGGCGCAACTAGTGTTGGCGTGGAGGAGAGGTACCTCTTCAAATCTTACAACGCCGCCTCTGCTTCCGGAGTCCATTTCACTGGACCGCTTTTTTTCAAAACTTTGATAAAGGGGAGGGCGCGCTCAGCAGATTTGGAGATGAAACTACTTAGAGCAGCAATGCAACCGGTGAACTTACGGATGTCTTTAACTTGTCTTGGCGCCTCAATTTGCTCAATAACTTTAATATTGTCGGGATTTACTTCGATTCCATGTGAGACACAAAGAAACCAATGTTTCCTCCAGATGTTTCGTCCAGAGTTTGCCGGATGGGACGCCGAACACGCACTTCTCTGTGTTGAGCTTGTGGTTGATCTTGCGCAAGTTCGCAAATGTTTCCTCCAGATCTTGCACGAGCGTGGCCTTGTCCTTGGTTTTGACCACTATATCATCAATATAGGCTTCCATTGTCACACCCTGCATTTTGTAACATGTCATTTGCATTAATAAAGCATGAAAATTTGGACCAACAATTTTTTTGGCATCATTTGGCTTTTATTTGGAATTAAGTTTTTCTCTCTCTGATTTCAAATGCTCTTTGAAAGTCAACATAGCCTCACCTTCTATACTTCATCTCCTTACCCCAAACATCTGCCCAATGATCATACCAAGTGTATATAATAGTATAGTATATTCATATAAAAATATTTTGGCCAAATAGTATTTTCAAAAATTAGTTTTCCAAAAACCCTTGAATTGAGACTTGCATTGCAAGTACTTGATTTAGGGTGGTAAAAATCTTTGAAAATGTATGTTTGAATCCTATTAGGTATAGGACACCCAAAAACCACAAAAGTATAATTTTAAAAGTTATTTTCTTAAGGCCATAAATGGTCTTTAATAGGTAGAAATTATTTAACTATTTCAAAAATATTTGCGAAAATTCAGAGAGACTCTTAGGACATATATTGTCCATATATAAGAGTTTCAATACTTGGTCATGTTCAAAATATTGGGCAAATCCCTCAGAAACCCTTTCTCGATATTTCAAGATTTTGAAATATTTACAAAGGAAATATTCTCTAAAAATTCCAGGAAATTCTATCATGTCAGATATGACATATTTGATGATCTTGCCAAGCCCCATGCCTTGGGGAGCAAGAAAACATCATCAAAACCCCTCAAAACGATTGTGTCCATTTTTGAAGTTTGAGCAACTTTACATTGCCAAACTTGTCCAAATGCTCTCAAACTTGGCGCACATGCTAAAATACTCTATTTATGCATCTAGACAAAATGGCACAAGTTTTGGAGAAGGGTAACTTGATCAGAGTGCCCCAAAATCAATTATGTCCAGATTCAAATTTGAACAACTTTACATTACCAACTTTTTACTTGTGACCCCAAACTTGGTGGACAAGCCCACAACCCCAAATGATGACACTACACCAAGTGGTGCATCAAGAATGGATGATTTGCTAAACTTAATCTTGGAGAATCCATTTCTGTTGATTTCTATGGTTTACAAAAGTTGCATTTGCAACTTTGCCCAAATGAGCTCTAATTTGGTGAAAGGACCTAAATATATGTGCCATTTCATCCTGTGGAGTCTCATGTCAAATGAAATACATTTGATTGCCCAAAACATCATCAAACACCTTATGTTGTTTTACCAAAACGCTTGCTTTGACCCCTTACACTATTCTTCCTTACATCAGGTTCTTACCACAGCACCCCCAAGACCCCTTCTACCTCCAGCAGCAATGGCTGCACCACGAGCTCAATGATTGAGGGGGGTAAAACTCCATTTACATCTCTGGACAGCCATTTTCACCCTCCTTTCTCAATCCTCTCTCCTTCTAGAAGCCCTCCATAGCATCCAATGCAAGTTCCTGGTTCTTTATGGTCTCCCTTATCCTCTAGACACTGGTGGCCACGGCCAAAGGACATAAACAATGCCATGCCGGCCATTTGCGTGCTCTGGAGCATGCTACAGTGCGCTCTGTCACTGTAGCCGCCCCTGACCCAGCACCTCCGACCACCTCAAGCCTCCCCCTTGCGCCAGCCGAGGCGCCTCGACGTCCGCGACACGCCACGGCCCTGTCCCCTCCTCCTTCTCCCTCCTGCTGCCCCTCGTCGCACGCGCACCGGCCGCTCGAGAACTCCAATGAGCTTCCTCACACGCGCGACATCTCTGGCCTTACCCCGCTCTCTCCCTTAGCTCCCCTCGGTGTTGTCGGCGCCCAGCAACACCCCAGACATGGCGCTAGCTCCTCCCGAGCCCTGTGGTGACGAGCAGGAGCCCACCGGCACACGTGTCCACGACACCCCGCCGTTCACCTATTTAAGGGCCTTCCCGTGCCCTACTCTCCTCACCACTCGCTCTCTCAGTCCCCTAATCACCCCCTACACCACTCACCCCTCTCCATACGAGCCCGAGCTCGAGATCGAGCTCGAGCTCCGCCGCCTCGGGTCGCCGTCGATCTCAGGGTGCAGGCCCTCTCCGCCGCTCCTCTTCCTCGATCTGGAACCGCCATGCGTGACTGATCATTTCCCCTTTCCTACCCGCTTCTTTTGCACCCGGAAACGTCCGAAACAATCGACGCCCGAAGCTCCTCCGCCACGTGACCTCGTCGCCGGCGAACCAGGTCACCCCGGCGACCTCAACCACCTCCACCCGAACGGCGACTCGATGCTGAGTCCCGTCGTACCGTCGCCCGACCTCGCCGTGCTCTGCATCAACGCCGTGAGCTCGCCGACCCTCTGTCCCAGGGATAGGGATGACAGGCGGGCCCCGTCTGTCAGCCTCTCCTTTCCATCGGCCCTCTCTCTCTCGCTGACGCCCGGGCCCCGCCTTTCAGGTTTAAACCTGGCACGCGCGCATGCACCACTGCGCTGGGCCGCCTCTCTGGTTGGGCCTGCTGCGCTGCGGCTGCTCTGGACCTGCAGGCACAAAGCCCTTCTCCTTTTTCTTTTCTGCCAAACTTGCAAAAATTCCTCTTGACTAAATATTAAACCAAATGAAATAATTCCAGTTCCTAAAATCTAGTAATATTCCAGTCTATTTAATGATATAACTTTCACACATATTCATGAACCTTTTCTGTACTACTCAAATTTAAATTTAAATTTGAACACTAAAACCTCCGTTCCAAAATCCATCTACCCCATTCTGTCACTCCAAATCCAAAACTAAGAATTTTTTCCCTCTTAGTTGTCCTTCTAGTATTTTATAAAAATAAGTTGACATTTTTCTGAGCACTTTGATTTTTCTATTTTTATTATTGTCTTATTTTCCCTTTATTTTATTACGACGATTAGATACCGTGTTTGACGAAGTTGCTGAAGAAGAAGAAGGAGAATGATTTGAAGACTTTGAACACCAAGCCAATCCAGGCAAGCAGCCCTTTGACCATGATACCCCTCTTGTTCATCGGTACCCTTTTCCGATTGCATGATGATGAAATATGACGGTGGTAAACTGGTTGGGAACCACCACATGGTGCATACCCCTACTCATAAATTTACCTTGTGCATAGATGCAATGTCAAAAGATTTGTTGTTGATACATGATGTTGCATATGTACCATGAACCCTTCATGGTTGCATTCTTTCGAAAACCCCATCGGGTGCCCCTAATGCCCGAGGGTGATGTTGAATTAAGGCCACCACTTGAGGAAGAAGTGGTGTACCAAAGAGAGCTTCTCATGTGTGGGTAAGATAATGGATTAGATTTATGTGTGATTACCGTCCCAACCAAACATGTGTAACTACTGTACCCCTTATGGGACGGGGCATTATTGACTACTTAGGCTGATACTAGCATGGTGCCCACATTACTTGTGACATGGGAGACTTGAGGTCACTCTCGGGACGGGGTCGTGCTTGGATAGGGGACCATGACTGTTTTTACAGGGCATCGGACACACCGTTGATCTCTTCATGTATGAGTGACAATGTAAAAAGGGCAAGTCCCACGATCTTTCGTTTGTACACGAGGGTTGTGCACCAACGAGTGGACCCTATGTTAGTGTCGTCTAGGGAAAGGTAATGACCGGGTGTTTCCCCCGAGTACTTGAGGTACCACGGGATCGTGGATGACACGAAAGCTTCCCGGATCTTGTGGGTAAAGTGCGCAACCTCTCCAGAGTGTAAAACTATTCGAATAGCCGTGTCCACGGTGATGGACAGTTGGGAGGTGCTACTTAAACTATGTCCAGAATTTTAGAATCTTGGTGAAAGTGTGTGTGTATTGAGTCAAGGTGGTGACTTGACTCGTTGAAAGAACCAGCAATGAATTGAACTCTATTTATGTTGATATCTGTAACCTGTCCTCGAGGTTACCCAAGTACATTGATGCATGTCTCACAAATGGTAGAATATCTTATCTAGCTTGTAGCTAGGTTGCTTATTGTTGTACAACTTGCATTGTTACCTTGAACCAAATCATGGGTTGCTTGCGAGTACATTCAAAGTACTCATTGGCTTGCCACTGGTTATTTAATTGGCCAGGCATGGAGGACCAGGAATTTGAAGAAGAATTCTATGGAGACGAACATGCAAACTAGGACGCTTTCCCAGTCGGAATGCATGTAGTGTTAAGGCAGATGGCATGGGTTCTATTTATCTACGAAGACTTCCGCTATTCGAGTTTATTTGCTATTCAACCCATGAGGCTTTATCTATGTAAGACTTGGCCATAATGGTCATAATTTGTGTAATACGGTATGTATGGATGTAAGACTCTTATTATTCAGCTTATGTGTGTTCAGTGAGCATTGATCTCTGGGATCACTGTACACGTGCATTCGGTGATCTCGACTCTTAAGTCGGGGTCCCCATAGAGCTGGTATCAGAGCCATCCTGACTATAGGAAGCCTTAGTTAGCATGGGTGTTAGTTAGTATGAGACCATTTTCATAAACCTTCTGAGCCTCTCTTCTTTTCTAGACCTTACCAAACGTGAGATATTATTATCTTAATAACCTCTCCCATTCAACCTTTGTAGATGGCCACTGTACCTGAAGAGCTCCTGACCACTGGGTTCCCCTTGCTTCTCGAGGATAGCCTCCATGAGTGCCAGTTCCAATGAGCACCCATCCTCACCTACCATGAGCATTGGGTTAGCGACACTGAGGTGGTGTACCATGTGGAAGTAATCTTGAAGGCAAACGATCCTCCCACAAGTTGGTTCTTCAAGGGACCCCATATGGCAACACTACCCTTCGCTGTCGAGGCGGCTGCACTCAAGGCACTAACCCAACTCCGAGAACTTCTTCTGGAGATGGCATCCAAGATGACAACCCGCTTCTTGCCTTATCGGAAGGAAGGTGAAGATGAAAGGAGCGCGCGAGCCCCTCCACTGAAGGAAGGACTTCCACTACGATTCCAGACCTACTTCAGCCTTTGTGCCGACAACTTGGCACAAGATTTGGGCTCGGAATCGATGAAGCTCCGAGAAGAACTCCACAAGACCAAGGCACTTCTTCGATGAGCACAAGAGAAGACAGATAAGATCAAGAAGGAAGGTGCGCGTCCCGGGCAACCCATTGTCGCGTATCGAGGCGGAAGGCCCTCAGGAGATGTATCTTCCAAGGATGAAGAACCACCCCAGCGACACCATATGACGGCAAGGGAATATCGCAAGATTTTCCCTGCACCACCGGCAAAACACCGCCGTGTCCAACTCCTCCACTCCCCCACACCCTCAAGTGATAGGGGGGCCCAGACAGATGAAGACAAGGATGAAGACCCAGAAGAACCAGAATACGCGACCGAGCATTCCTCCACTTAGGCATTATTCACAACTCGGATATGCCAGCTCGTGACCTCTATGGTAGGATAGGTCGTGTAACCCCTATGCGCAGTCGAGTCCTTGTATGGTTCATATGAAGCCATCTAGTGTTTGCTTTTGTTGTGTTTGGATGTACGTCGTATCTTCCCTTCGGGAATGTGTAAACGACTACATCACCCATTTGGAATTTTAATGAGTGTGTTTGGCCCTTTTGGCCCTTGCATGAAAATAAATAGTGTCACACCCACCCCCTTACTAGGCACCCATCTTTATTGCTTTCCCTCTTCATTCCAAATAATAAGACCTTGACCAAACCCATACTGGTACCTCTACCCAGTAGCCCGAAGCCGGAGCATCCGCCCAAGCAGAGGCCAGCCAAGATCAAACCCATGACCAAGCTCCACCACCACATCCCCCGATCATGGACATGGTTCAGCTTCTCCAAGCCTTCCGAGAGGAACGCCAAGCCAACACCGCAGCCCTCCAGATGATTGCTCAAGCCGTCACCAACAACCGCCAGCCGGCGGGGAATGGCAATGGACGTTCTACGTTGGCAGAGTTCAAGAGGCATGCACCTCCAACCTTCATCGAGACTGCTGAACCCCTGGATGCAGACGACTGGGTCCACACCATTGAGGACTTGCTAGAACTAGTCGGCTGCACCGAAGACCTCGAGAAGGTGGCTTATGCTTCCCACTGCCTCGGGGGGACTGCTAGAGCTTGGTGGGATGGATTCAAGGTCATGCATGCTGGGCAAGACGTCACTTGGAATAACTTCAAGGCAGAATTCTGCAAGGCCCTTATTCCATCCGAAGTCATGGCTATCAAGAAGCGTGAGTTTCGAGCCCTAAAGCAAGGAAGTGGCACCGTCAAGGAGTACATGCAAAAGTTTAGTGTTCTGTCAAGGTATGCCCCTGAAGATGTCAGCACGGATGCTGCAAAAAGGGAGCAGTTCATGGAAGGCCTCAATCAGACTCTGTAGTACTCGCTTGTCGTGTGTGACTGCCCATCCTTTCCTGATGTAAAAAAGCACTCATGCTTGAAGACAAGCGGCGTGCTTTGGAAGACACTCGCAAGCGCAAGATGATCAGCAAGGGAAGTTCCAGCAACCAGAAGCCTCGCCCGTGGCAGCCAGCCCCGGTCAAGCCAACCTATCAGCAGCCAAGAGCTCCTGCACCTCGCACCAACTATCATCCTCAGCAGTATGTCAACCCAAGACCAGCATTCAACCCCAATAACAGTGGTGGCAACAAGATCAATAACCCAAACCAAGTCACTTGCTTTGGATGTGGTCAGTCAGGACACATCTCAAGGGTGTGCCCCAACAAGAAACCTGATACCCCGTGCCCCAATGTGTAGAACCCATGACAAGGCCGCGGGATGCCGCCAAGGAACCAAGCTCCTCGCAACCCGCCCAACCATAGGAAGGGGCGTGTGAATAACGTCACTACAGAAGAAGCCCAGGAAGACCCGGACGTCATGCTGGGTATGTTCCTTGTCAACTCATCACCTGCAACTGTCTTGTTTGATTCTGGAGCCATGCATTCATCTGTCACCCAAAGATTTGCATTAAAAAGTGGCATGACCCCTACACCCCTAAATAACCCATGGTGGTACAAACCCCCAGAGTAGAGATGAGAGCCAAGATAGGCTGTAAGGGAGTCAGTATCGTCATTAACGGGGTAGATTTCCTAGCAGACCTTATCATCCTGAGATCACAAGGCTTGGATGTGATCATAGGCATGAATTGGCTCAGCAAGCACCAAGGCTTATTAGACTGTGCCAATCGGACTGCCACTGTGACCAATGACGAAGGAGTCGAAGTTAAGTTTGCCTCCAACTCCTCTTCTGCTCAAACCACTCAAGTCAACTGTCTGTCTGAAGTTGGACAGGAGCAAGTACCAGTAGTATGCGAGTACCCCGATGTCTTTCCGGATGAGCTACCGGGAATGCCCCCTGATCGTTACATTGAGTTCGTCATCGAGGTCATGCCCGGGGCAGGACCCATCTATAACAAGCCTTATAGAGTGGGGACGGAAGAATTAGCTGAGTTGAAGAAGCAACTGGAAGAGTAGTTGAGGAAGGGATTTATCCGCCCTAGTGCCTCCCCTTGGGGATCACCTGTTCTGTTTGTGGCAAAAAGGGACAGTACCATCCGCTTATGCATTGACTACCGTTCCCTCAATGAAATTACAATCAAGAACAAGTATCCACTTCCCAAGATTGAAGATCTGTTTGATCAACTCAGCGGAGCCAATGTGTTCTCCAAGATCGACCTCAGATCTGGGTACTACCAGCTGAAGATCAGACCCCAAGATATTCCAAAGATGACATTTGTAACAAGATATGGCCTGTATGAGTGCACGGTCATGACCTTTGGATTAACCAATGCCCCAGCTTACTTCATGTATCTCATGAATAAAGTCTTCATGGAATATTTGGACGAGTTTGTTTTTGTCTTCATTGATGACATTCTTGTCTTCTCGAAGTCAGAGGAAGAGCACGAGCTACATTTGAGGATGGTCCTAGACAAGCTTCGAGAGCACCAACTATATGCCAAATTCAGCAAATGTGAGTTTTTGCTGCATATAGGTGGATTCTTAGGTCATGTCTTGACCGAGGAAGGATTGTCAGTTGATCCCGCGAAGATCAAAGCTGTAACCCAGTGGCAATCCCCAACGACCGCAAGGAAGTCAGAAGATTACTCGGACTTGCGGGCTATTACCGCAAATTCATGGAAGGATTCTCTAGCATTGCCCGGCCAATGACTCAGCTCCTGAAAAAGGACAAGAAGTTTGAATGGACGCCAAAATGCGAAGAAAGCTTCCAAGAGCTCAAGAAGAGATTGACCACCGCCCTAGTTCTGGCAACACTTGATATTCACAAAGAGTTCGTGATATATTGTGATGCCTCTCGAATCGGATTGGGAAGCGTCCTGATGCAAGAAGGACGAGTCATAGCTTACCTATCAAGGCAGCTACGACCTCATGAAGATAACTACGCTACTCACGATCTTGAGTTAGCCGCAGTAGTTCATGCCTTGAAGACATGGCGGCATTACCTCCTAGGGAAACGGTGTGAGATATACACATACCACAAAAGTCTGAAGTATATTTTCACCCAGAAGGAATTGAACATGAGGCAACGAAGATGGTTGGAACTAATCAAGGATTATGACCTCAGTGTTCAATATCACCTCGGGAAGGCTAACGTGGTAGCCGATGCCTTAAGCAGAAAGGCTTGCTCCGTGAATGCCATAATTCAAGGAAGGCAGCCAGCCCTGTTTGAAGAGCTGGAATAATTCAGCTTGGAATTGGTCACCCATGGATTCCTAGACCATCTGGAAGTAAAACCAACCCTGTTGGACGAAGTCAAGAAAGCACAAGATGGGCACGCAAGAATTGAAGGCATCAAGAAGAAGATGAAGCTAGGCAAAGCCCCAGGATTCTCCGAGGACGAGCACGGGATTGTTTGGTACAAAAGCCGCATCTGCGTACCAAACAAGATGGAGCTGAAGAGTTTGATCTTGCAAGAAGCCCACGACACTCCGTATTCCATCCACCCTGGAGGAACCAAGATGTATCAAGACTTGAACGAAACATTTTGGTGGCACGGGATGAAAAGAGAGATTGCCACCTGTATTGCAAAGTGTGTTGTGTGCCAAAGGGTCAAGGCTGAATATCAGCGACCCGCTGGATTGCTCCAACCACTCAAGGTTCCTGAGTGGAAGTGGGATAAAGTCAGAATGGACTTCATCACTGGATTACCAAGGTCGAATAAAGGACATGACTCCATCTGGGTCATAGTCGACCATTTGACCAAGGGAGCCCATTTCATTCCTGTCAAGACTACCTATGATGGCAACCACCTGGAAACTCTCTACATCGACAGAATCGTGAGCCTTCATGGTGTTCCTAAGGAGATTGTGTTAGATCGAGGAACCCAGTTTACCTCAAGGATCTGGAAGAAATTCAAAGAGACCCTGGGAACCAAGTTGTCTTTTAGCACGACTTTCCACCAACAGATCGAAGGTCAGATAGAGCGAGTAAATCAAATACTTGAAGACATGCTATGAGCCTGTGTCTTAGCATATGGAGCCAAGTGGTAAGATTGCCTCCCTTTTGCCGAGTTCTCCTATAACAACAGTTATCAGTCAAGCCTTCAAATGGCACCATTTGAGGTGTTGTACGGACGCAAGTGTCGCACACCCCTCAACTGGTCAGAGACTGGAGAAGGGCTAGTCTTTGGACCAGATATTTTCCGTGAAGCAGAAGAGCAAGTTCAACTAGTCAGAGAATGTTTGAAAGCCGTCAAGTCGAGAGAAAAGAGCTACGCCGATTCATGTTGCCGAGATATGAGTTTCCGTGTTGGAGACCATGTGTACCTGCGAGTAACTCCTCTGAAGGAAACCACGCGTTTCCACGTTAAAGGGAAGCTCGCACCAAGGTTCATTGGCCCCTTTGAGATCACTGCACGACGAGGAGAAGTGTCTTACCAGTTGGAACTACCACCTGAGCTATCCGATGTGCACAACGTATTCCACGTGTCACAACTCCGGAAGTGTCTCCAAGTTCCGGACAAGCCTGATGTCTACAAGGATTTCGATTACCAAGCCATTGATCTTCAGCCTGATTTGACCTACCGTGAGAGGCACATTCGCATTCTAGATGAAGTAGAGCGACGGACACGAAGCCGCACCATCAAGTACTTCGAGGTCCAGTGGAGCAATCACACGGAAGCAGAAGCAACCTAGGAGTGTGAAGACTACCTTAGATCCGAGTTTCCCGATCTCTTTTAAAGCCTAGTTTAGGAATCTCGGGAACAAGATTCTTGTAAGGGGGGTAGGTGTGTCACACCCTGCATTTTGTAACATGTCATTTGCATTAATAAAGCATGAAAATTTGGACCAACAATTTTTTTTGGCATCATTTGGCTTTTATTTGGAACTAAGTTTTTCTCTCTCTGATTTCAAGTGCTCTTTGAAAGTCAACATAGCCTCACCTTCTATACTTCATCGCCTTACCCCAAACTTCTCCTGAATGATCATACCAAGTGTATATAACAGTATAGTATATTCATATAAAAATATTTTGGCCAAATAGTATTTTCAAAAATTAGTTTTCCAAAAACCCCTGAATTGAGACTTGTCTGCAAGTACTTGATTTAGGGTGATAAAAATCTTTGAAAAGGCATGTTCGAATCCTATTAGGTATACGACTCCCAAAAACCACAAAAGTATAATTTTAAAAGTTATTTTCCTATTTTATTTAAAGGCTTTTTCTTAAGGCCAGAAATGGTCTTTAATAGGTAAAAATTATTTAACTATTTCAAAAATATTTGCCAAAATTCAGAGAGACTCTTAGGACATATATTGTCCATATATAAAAGTTTCAATACTTGGTCATGTTCAAAATATTGGGCAAATCCCTCAGAAACCCTTTCTTGATATTTCAAGATTTTGAAATATTTACAAAGGAAATATTCTCTAAAAATTCGAGGGAAATTTTATCGTGTCAGATATGACATATTTGATGATCTTGCCAAGCCCCATGCCTTGGGGAGCAAGAAAACATCATCAAAACCCCTCAAAACCATTCTATCCATTTTTTAAGTTTGAGCAACTTTACATTTCCAAACTTGTCCAAATGCTCTCAAACTTGGTGCACATGCTAAAATGGTCTATTTATGCATCTAGACCAAATGGCACAAGTTTTGGAGAAGGGTAACTTGATCAGAGTGCCCCAAAATCAATTATGTTCAGATTCAAATTTGAACAACTTTACATTACCAACTATTCACTTGTGACCCCAAACTTGGTGGACAAGCCCACAACCCGAAATGATGACACTAAACCAAGTGGTGCATCAAGAAGGGATGATTTGCTTAACTTAATCTTCGAGAATCCATTTCTGTTGATTTCTATGGTTTACAAAAGTTGCATTGGCAACTTTGCCCAAATGAGCTCTAATTTGGTGAAAGGACCTAAATATATGTGCCATTTCATCCTGTGGAGTCTCATGTGAAATGAAATACATTTGCTTGGCCAAAACATCATCAAACACCTTCTATTCTTTTACAAAAACCCTTGCTTTGACCCCTTACACTATTCTTCCTTACCTCAGGTTCTTACCACAGCACCCCCAAGACCCCTTCTACATCTAGCAGCAATGGCTGCACCACGACCTCAATGATTGAGGGGGTAAAACCACATTTACATATGTGGACAGCCATTTTCACTCTCCTTTCTCAATCCTCTCTCTTTCTAGAAGCCCTCCAGAGCATCCAATGCAAGTTCCTGGTTGTTTATGGTCTCCCTTATCCTCTAGACACCGGTGGCCACGACCACAGGACATGAACAATGCCATGCCGGCCATTTGCACGCTCTGGAGCATGCTACAGTGCGCTCTGGCACTGTAGCCGCCCCTGACCCAGCACCTCCGACCACCTCGAGCTCCCCTCGCGCCAGCCGAGGCGCCTCGACGTCCGCGACACGCCACGGCCCTGTCCCCCTCCTCCTTCTCCCTCCTGCTGCCCCTCCTCGCACGCGCACCGGCCGCCCGAGAGCTCCAATGAGCTTCCTCACACGCGCGACATCTCTAGCCTTACCCCGCTCTCTCCCTTAGCTCCCCTCGGCGTAGTCCACGCCCAGCAACACCCCAGACATGGCGCCAGCTCCTCCCGAGCCCTGTGGCAATGAGCAGGAGCCCACCGGCGCACGGGTCCATGGCACCCCGCCATTCACCTATTTAAGGGCCTCCCCGAGCCCTACTCTCCTCATCACTCGCTCTCTCACTCCCCTAATCACCCCCTACACCACTCACCCCTCTCCAGACGAGCCCGAGCTCGAGATCGAGCCCGAGCTCGAGATCGAGCTCGAGCTCCGACGCCTTGGGTCGACGTCGATCTCAGGGTGCAGGCCCTCTCCGCCGCTCCTCTTCCTCGATCTAGAACCGCCGTGGCTCACTGATCGTTTCCCCTTTCCTCCCTGCTTCTTTTGCAGCCGGAAACGGCCGGAACCGTCGACGCCCGAAGCTCCTCCGCCGCGTGACCTCGTCGTCGGCGAACCAGGCCACCCCTGCGACCGCAACCACCTCCACCCGAAAGGCGACTCGACGCTGAGTCTAGCCGTACCCTCGCCCGACCTCGCCGTGCCCTGCATCGACGCTGGTGAGCTCGCCGGCCCTCTGTCGTAGGGTTAGGGACCTGTCAGCCTCTCCTCTCCAATGCCCTCTCTCTCTCGCTGACGCCCGGGCCCCGCCCGTCAGGTTTAAACCTGGCGCGTGCATGCACCAGTGCGCTGGGCTGCCTCTCTGGCTGGGCCTGCTGGGCTGCGACTGTTCTGGCCCAACAGGCACAGAGCCCTTCTCCTTTTTCTTTTCTGTCAAACTTGCAAAAATTCCTCTGGACTAAATATTAAACCAAATGAAATAATTCCAGTTCCTAAAATCTTGTAATATTCCAACCTATTTAATGATATAACTTTTCACACATATTCATGAACCTTTTCTGTACTACTCAAATTTAAATTTAAATTTGAACACTAAAACCTCTGTTCCAAAATCCATCTACCCCATTCTGTCACTCCAAATCCAAAACTAAGAATTTTTTCCCTCTTAGTTTTCCTTCTAGTATTTTATAAAAATAAGTTGACATTTTTCTGAGCACTTTGATTTTTCTGTTTTTATTATTGTCTTATTTTCCCGTTATTTTATTGCGACGATTAGATACTGTGTTTGACGAAGTTGCTGAACAAGAAGAAGGAGAAGGATTTGAAGACTTTGAAGACCAATCCAATCCAGGCAAGCAGCCCTTTGACCATGATACCCCTCTTGTTGATCGGTACCCTTTTCCGATTGCATGATGATGAAATATGACGGTGGTAAACTTGTTGGGAACCACCACATGGTGCATACCCCTACTCATAAATTTACCTTGTTCATAGATGCAATGTCA
Organism: Secale cereale; assembly: GCA_902687465.1. Lineage (NCBI taxonomy): Eukaryota > Viridiplantae > Streptophyta > Magnoliopsida > Poales > Poaceae > Secale > Secale cereale. The sequence continues at coordinate 245,167,702 of LR738712.1, forward strand.
AAAGATTTGTTGTTGATACATGATGTTGCATATGTACCATGAACCCTTCGTGGTTGCATTCTTTTGAAAACCCCATCGGGTGCCCCTAATGCCCGAGGGTGATGTTGAATTAAGGCCACCACTTGAGGAAGAAGTGGTGTACCAAAGAGATCTTCTCGTGTGTGGGTAAGATAATGGATTAGATTTATGTGTGATTACCATCGCAACCAAACATGTGCAACCAGTCTACCCCTTATGGGATGGGGCATTATTGACTACTTAGGCTGATACTAGCATGGTGCCCACATTACTAGTGACGGGGGAGACTTGAGGTCACTCCCGGGACAGGGTCGTGCTTGCATAGGCGACCATGACTGTTTTTCCAGGGCACCGGACACACCGTTGGTCCCTTCGTGTATGCGTGACAATGTAAAAAGGGCAAGTCCCACGATCTTTCATTTGTACACGAGGGTTGTGCACCACCGAGTGGACCCTATGTTAGTGTCGTCTAGGGAAAGGTAATGACCGGGTGTTTCCCCTGAGTACTTGAGGTACTGCGGGATCGTGGATAACATGAAAGCTTCCTAGATCTTATGGGTAAAGTGCGCAACCTCTGCAGAGTGTAAAACTATTCGAATAGCCGTGTCCACGGTCATGGACAGATTGGAGGTGCTACTTAAACTATGTCCAGAATTTTACACTCTTGGTGAAAGTGTGTGTGTGTATTGAGTCAAGGTGGTGACTTGGCTCGTTGAAAGAACCAGAAATGAATTGAACTCTATTTATGTTGATATCTGTAGCCTGTCCTCGAGGTTACCCAAGTACATTGATGCATGTCTCACAAATGGTAGAATATCTTATCTAGCTTGTAGCTAGGTTGCTTATTGTTGTACAACTTGCATTGTTACCTTGAATCAAATCATGGGTTGCTTGCGAGTACACTCAAAGTACTCATTGGCTTGCCACTGGTTATTTAATTGGCCAGGCATGGAGGAGCAGGAATTTGAAGAAGAATTATATGGAGACTTGCAAACTAGGAAGCTTTCCCAGTCAGAATGCCTGTAGGGTTAAGGCAGATGGCATGGGTTCTACTTATCTACGAAGACTTCCGCTATTCGATTTTATTTGCTATTCAGCCCGTGAGGCTTTATCTATGTAAGACTTGGCCATAATGGTCATAATTTGTGTAAGACGGTATGTATGGATGTAAGACTCTTGTTATTCAGCTTCTGTGTGTTCAGTGAGCATTGATCTCTGGGATCACTGTACACGTGCATTCGGTGATCTCGACTCTTAAGTCGGGGTCCCCACATCCATATTTCTATGCAGCCGGGGCTCAATACCGATTTGGACCGCTCGGGCAAATGTTGAACCAACGCTCTTGAACCCGAAAGGCATCCGTACAAAGCAGTATGTTCCACATGTGGTGATGAACGCGGTTTTCTCTTCATCTCCCTTCATCATGAAGATTTGGTGGTATCATGAATAGGCGTCGAGGAAAGACAACAGGTCACATCCGGAAGTGGAGTCCACTATCTGGTCAATTCGTGGCAAAGCTAAAGGGTCCTTCGGACAGGCTTTATTGATATCTGTATAGTCAATACATAGCCTCCATTTCCCATTTGCCTTATGCACTACCACCGGATTGGCCAACCACATGGGGTGGGGTACTCCTCTGACTAAGCCTACCGCCTCCAACTTCCTGATTTCCTCTATGCTGAACTCTTGGCGCTCCAATGCTTGCTTCCTAACCTTGTGCTTGACGGGCCTCCCATGGTGACAGACAGCAAGGTGGTGCTCAATCACCTCCCTTGTAATGCCGGGGATGTCGGATGCTCAGGAGGCGAGCTCAGGAGGGTCAGGAGGCTAGTGTTCTTACTCCTTGTGCGGTGGTAAAGTCTGTGAGTCGATGATTCCGTCCCCCCTTGTTGTGGAGGTTCTAGCTACTTATATAGGCGGCCACGGTCCTCTTCCCCCAAAAAGTTTAGGCAGGAAGGGATTCCACAACGGCCATTTTTGAGCGGGAACACAAGGATGTTCCTACCCTGACAAAAGCAGTCTTTGCCTGCAAAAGGATCAGGCGGTGACACGGTGGTGGGATCGACGGTGACATCCTCCTTATCGTCCTTGTGGTCTTCGGTCTTGTTGCACCAAAGAGGAAACCTTTGCCCCGCTCCTTGGGAACCAACGGCTGCGTTGTCTCCTTTGCACCGAAATGGCTACTGTGCCATTGGCGGACGCTGGCACTCGCTGGGGCGGTGTGTCACTGCTGACATCAGTGCCTCCTCCTGAGGCAGGCTTGGTCTTGGATTCTCCGGCCCTTCGGAACGCCTTGCCGAGGCCGCTCCCGAGGGGGTCTTGGCGTCATTCTCCTCGCGAGGCCTGGCCCCTCGCGAGGGTCTTGAGCAGCTAGTCGATTAGCTGGGCCATACCAGGCCGCTTGTAGGAGCGCGTCGCGGCCCGCAGATAGGCAAGTGTGGGTACCTTGGTTCCCAGGACGCCGACAGTAGCCCCCGGGCCCACGGTGCGCGCGGAGTTGGCTTCAGGGCGAAGCCTTGGTCGAAGACGAAGCGCCGTGGGACGCGAGTGACTCCACTTCCCACACAATCTTGGCAACCGTGTGACTTGACAACTCCTTGCCGCGGGCAGCGGGGCCATTATGGCTGCGCGCGAGTGGCTGCCGGTTGGTCTTCTTGGCTTATAAACAGGGGGTAAGGCTCCACGCCTCTCACTTGAGCGTTGCAGGCCGATCCCCACGTTTCCACTACTCCCAGGGCTCCATGGTGCCGATTCGCAGGTTCTTGGCCGCGGAGAAAGGGAAGAGCCTGATGGTTGAGCCCGACCGGCTCCCCTCGAAGAAGAGGTGTCGTGATTCTCCGGAGCGTCCCTGAGGCCGACGGACGCTCGCACATTGTGCACACGGGCTCCACCAGGATTTCCTCTGCCCTTGCACACCTCAATGGCAAGCAAATTGAGCGGGGGCGGCGATAGGGGTGGCATCGCCAGTAGCCCGGAGAGACGGGTGTCTCCCCGCACCCTGCTACCGTCCCATTCGGAGGATGATGCCCGCGAGTTCATCGTGTGGGCAGGGGCCCCTCTGCATTCCTAGATCCTTCTTCCTCCGTTCCAGAGGGAGGTACTCCCGGCTCGGGGCTGGGTGATGATGGAGCTGAGGCACGAAGGGTGTCGCGTTCCTCCTTTGCATGCCGATGTGGAGGTGGTTTCTTCCGGCCATATCTTCATGACATGGGGCTGGGGTGTGGTGCGTCGCGCTTGCACCCCCACTGCGAGGCACATTCTTCAACTCGCGCTGGACACGACGGGCGCGATGACCTTCAAAATTTTTGGGGCGGACGGCCTCCGAATGCCATCTGGCGCAGGGAATGGGCTCGCCGGCAACCATTCCCTGTGCCGTCAGGGCAGCGAAGCGCTCGTTGTTGGCTATATCTCCGACTCTCCTGATAGCAGTTATGCTACCCCTAAGACGGCCTTGAGCTCTGACAAGAGCTATGAACCGCCAAGCCGCCTCCCCTATCGTCGGAGGGAAATAGTGTCCTTCCGGCGTCGCCGTTGTTGAAGGAGTCCAAGCCGAGTTCCTTGGGAGCCTCTTCCTTAGCTTAGTTCCTACGGGACATCATGGAGGGCTTCAAAAGGACATGAAAATTCTCGTAATACTTTTGTTACTATCTACCGTTATAAACTTATGTCCTGCATGATTCCCTTGTTAGAGTATGGTTTCCCCTTTCTTTCGTTCCTGCTGTAGCTTAAGGCCCTACGCCTGCAAGACCCAGTCCCGGAACCAGCCTCGGCCTGTGCTCGTATGCCAAGTCGCTGCATCGTGGCCAAGGCCAGGAGGCAAGGAGTCCAGGATCCGGTAAGAGCCCCCGAGGCGCAATTCTTGGGAGGTCCCTCTTGACATGCAGGCAGCCACCCACTGGTCCATCGGAGAAGGCTTCGTAACTATAGTACGTGGTGGCGTAGGTATGCAAGCGGGTGCAGCATTGAAAACTTATCTGAGCAATTCCTAAGGTCAAATGGTGCTTCACTCCTGCTGCCCTTCCCTTCAGGCAAGGTTTGGCGTCCAAGCGCCTTCGTGAGGAGGCGGCGGTGACCGCTCCCGAGGACACGGGAACAGAAGCCACATGGTTGGTGGAGACGTTTTTCCGGGCCGTTATCTTCACAGCCAAGGGGGTGGGGCCTGGTGATGCTGCGCTTGGTGATGCCTAGTCCGTCCTGTTAAGTGAGAGAAGTGCGAGTGCCTCGGGGAGGTGTAAGAACTTTGGTTGAGTTTGAAAAAACTTGACTTTATTGTAATAGCTAGATGATTCCATGCTTGCTTCCTTTCATGTTTGCTTTAGGTGCTCTGTGTCGGTAGGGCCCAACCCCGCGCATACCTCGACCGCCGCTGAGCCCTCTGGATGACCGGGGTTACCGTAGTAACTAGACTCGTTGCTGAGCCCTCCGGACACAAGGGTTACCGTAGTAACTAGACTCAAGGGATGAGGGGCTACGTGGCCAGTGAGGCCCTTGGGTCGCAATGCCCAAGGGTCCCCCTTGACATTCAAGTGATCCCGTTTTCGTTCTGCGTCGGCAGGGCCCAACCCCATGCATACCTCGATCTCCATTGAGCCATCCGGAGGACCGGGGTTATCGTCATAACTAGGCTCAAGGGATGAGGGGCTACGTCGCTAGTTAGGCCCCTGGGTCGTGATGCCCAAGGGTCCCCCTTGACGTACGAACGGCTCTCATGAAGGAGAACGAGAACCATACCTTGCCCATGAGCCTTCTCCTAGGATGGGGTCACGAGAAGGCCAGGTGTCTCGGCACCTGGTAGGGTGGCGTATGCCAGGTGTGACCTGAGCATAGCTCCCGTGCCTAGCCCCCCTCGCGACATCCATCCAAGGAGAAGTTGTAAGCGTCGTGAGATGAAAAGCTCCCTGAGGTTGGTGCAACCACTGGGGGCCACCCTCAGTTGTTTATAACTAGCGCGGAGCATAGAGCTACCACACTTGCGCGGAGTGTGGGCATAACCGCGCCTCGGTCGTATCGGCCAGCGCGGAGCTTGGTGCTTTCACTGGTTCGTGGGCATAACCGCTCCTCGGTTGGATCTGCCAGCGCGGAGCTTGGTACTTCCACTGGACCATGGGAGGGAGCCTCCCACCGGGATACACTCCGAGGCGTGTATAGCCCCATCCTGATGCGTGGCTGGCACGATAGGACAACCAAGGTGTATATGGGACCTCCTCATGACGAGCTGAACGACTCTGAGGAAGTTCTCGTGAGCTTACGCATCACTCATGAGACCCTACCCTGAGGAGGGTTGCGCATGAGTCTTCTTCTAAAAAATGTGAAAAGAGAGGTGTTGTGTCGACCTGCACCGAGTGCATCTCCAGGGGATATTGCATGAGAAGGCCGCATGTAATGCCTAGGATGGGACTATACCTCCTACGTGTCGAGGCACGACTTAAAGGTATAAGCCCATTCTAGAATGATCTCAAGTTCGGTATCTTTGCACATCTCATGTAAAAAATAGGGACGAAAAGGAAAAGAGATAGTTGGCTTACACTCGCCACATCAAACAATTCATTACATAGCCAAACATAATTCAAATAACATCACACCCCGACTACGGGTGAAGAACCAAATGAAAGATACCAAATACATAACCACAGGTTCGGATCGCCCCTAGTAGAAACCACTACTGATCATCGGGATAGTGCACATAGTAACGGCTACGTTCCTCATCGTACTCCTAGTATAGCTCGGTGCCGTCACCTGAGTAGCTCACCATGGTACCTGCATCTTGTGCGGTGTAGAATCTGTGAGGCATGGAGGACTCAGCAATCCCGTTCCCGGGTAGCAGAACTATCTAAGCCTTGGATGTGGAACAAGGCTGAAGAAAGAATAAAAGGCTGCAGCTGCACTAGCACTAGCTTACGTAAATAAGAGCGAGAAGAGAAGTCCCACGAGCGACAAGATGATCACGAAGTGATCCTAACTAAGCACGACAATCATAACCCCACCGTGTTCACTTCCCGAAACCCTTTCGGAAAATGACCGTCATGGTACTCACGCTGGTAGTGTGTTCTGAACATGGTGTCAAGTTTTCTACAATCGGATATTAAAAAATTCCCGTCTGCCACATAACCGCGGGCACGGCTTTCGAAAGTTCAAAACCCTGCAGGGGTGTTCCATCTTGGCCCATTACAAGCCCACGATCCGCGGAGTCACAACTCCAAGGTGGGAAGGCCCGAGTATCCTCGGAATCCCGGGCTCAAGATACTCCGACTAAGGTAAGGCTAATCCAGCAAATCCTCCCGGCGTGCCGACACCCTGATAGTAGCCGCGCGTATCTCGTCTCAGGCCACGACCGGATGGGACAAGCTACGGGTTTTTACCAGCCCTTGAGTTTTCTCGAGGTGGCCCCGCAGCACGCCCAATTTGGACCAACACTCATGTGGAGCACTGGCCCGGGTTGTTGATTAAGAAGAGGGTTAATTACTCCCTATGCAAGTTTTTAGTTGTTTAGGCAAATAGTACCAATGTTGGGACTTGCTGGAAAAGACTTAGCGCTAAGCGGTTTATCGAGGGGGTCTTATAACCCCAACCGTGTGAGGAATGCCAAATCAAGGAACATAACACTGGTTTATATGGTTCCTAGGGCGGCATGAGTGGAACAAATCACCAAGCAAGAGGCTTAGCCTTCCACCCATTACCAATATATAGATGATTTCATTAAAGAATTTATATAGTGTGATATCCCAACAAGCTTCAACATGAAGCAAGAATCTTCAAATCTTCTCCTGCAACTAGCAAAGCTATAAGAGGGGCTGAGCGAAGCCTACGTAGCCAATCAAAGGTTTGCATAGGTTGGGTGGTTAAACAGATTCATGGTTACAATAGGAGGCTGACAAACAAACATGGGCATCGAGGCAATAAGCTAAAGAGCGAGACTTCTAGCAATAGGCAAAGATAGTAATGATATCTGGGTCAGGTCATCTTGCATGTCGAGTCGTCGATGGGATCGTAAGAGGGCTCCTCATTCTCAACCTCGGTAGTAACCTCGTTCTCGTACTCGGTCTCAGCTTCCGGCTCTACTCAACACAAGAACACACGAGGCACGAAATCAAACAAGGTGTAGTGCACAAACTACAGGATGCATGGCTGATGCACTAAGGAAGCACTGCAGATGCACTTAGGATGCACAGCCTGACAACATAGGAAGCACAGAGAAACAACACAAGAAACATGAAAATCTACTCAAGCAAGTAGGATGCAAGTCAAGTCTATTTAGGATCCATAACATGGCAAGGTAGGAAGCACAGAGAAATAACACAAGAAACAGCAGGTTTAAAATGAGGCTGGAAACTACTTAAGACAAAACCGGTAAGTCCTCATATGCATAGTTTGAAATTAGTCCAGAACTGAAGAAACCGTAAGTTAAAGTTGTTAAACAGCAAGTTAACATGCACCATGACAATCTACACGAAAATCTAGTCAAGTTTCATATAAAGTTTGTTTAAAACGGAGCTACGGCCTAGAATATATGATCAAAACAAGATAAGCATGGCAACGGTGTAAAATGCACCCAAACATCAAGCAAACATACTCCAAACATGTTAACAAGATGATATTATGATTATACATGCAAAATCAGACAAGTTTCATATAGGACTTGCTCAAAACGGAGCAACGGACTAAAAGATACACCCCAAACAAGAAACAATGCAAAGCTAAAATTAACAGCCACATAGCAACTTCGGAGCAAGAAATATATACTCTACAGCACTCAAACATGGTGACAAGAAGCATGTATATGAAGTAGACATATCCTACAGAAAACAACTCCATTGGAGCAACTCCATAGGAGGCATGGATCAATAGCAACAAGCTACAACATTTTGAACATGACAATAAAAATCTGACAGCAATATTTTATAGCAACTTGGGAGCAATAACTAAATATGCTACAGCAACCCAAAAGAGCATGTGAGGGCATGGATGGATATATAACAACATATAGAACAAGGAATGATCAATGTCCACCCCAAAACTAACATGGATTTGCCTAGAGCATCAAACAAACATTGCATCAGGATATTACAGATTCCAGACTTTGTGAAATTTCACTAAGTGTTAAAACAGCAATATTATCATGGCATGGTTGTGAGCATGTTTAAGTCACCTCAAAGCATAACATGGCAAGTGGTTTGCACCACAGCAAAGAACACATGATGGGGAATCTAAAACATATGAGCATGTGACATGGGGACAAACACAACAATAGCAACGAGCTCCTCAATTAGACATCTCGTAACAAGTTACATAACCTAACAGTCATATGCACTTTTGCAACAGAGATAAACATGTCAATATGAACTCTAACATGCATGCTATAGCAACCAACATGTATAGCATCTCATGATGAACATTTGGACATATCATTTGCTTCATTTGGATAAACATGCACCAAGTTATCACATCTCAAACATGGCATGAAAATAACTAGTAGTAGCAGTTTATATCAAGTAGCACTCTTGTCATGATGATTAAGACATCTAAATGGACTCAAACATGCATGACACAATGGAACAAAACATAGTACATGTCACCACGATCATTTTGACATATTATAAGCACAAATCGGACAACCATAGTAAAAGTTATAGCCATTACAATAATGCATGAGACATCAAAAACAACAATAAAAGACTTAGCAAGAATACAAGGTCAACCTCCTGGATTCGGTCAAATGGGTGGCGGGTCGGAGCGGTTTAGGTGAAGCGGGTGTGGGTCGGAGCGGTTTGGGCCCGGGATCCGCTAGGGTTCCAGGCGATCAGATCGAATCGGCGCTGCTGGATCGATCCCGGCCGGCGGCGCGAGGTCTTGCGGCGGCTGGCGTTCGGCCCGGCGGCGGCCGAAGGCGTGACGGGCGGCGGCCCTCCCGGCGGCGGCCGGAGACCTGACGAGCGAGGGGACCTAGCGGCGAGGAGCCTCGGGCTTGGGGCGGCGGAGAGGCCTGAGGGGCACGGCGGCGGTGCGGCAGCCGGCGCCGGCGAGCGCGGCGGCCGGCGGCGAGCGCGGGCGGCGGCGCGGTGCCCAGCACCGGCGGGCGATGGGCCGAAGAGCCGGCGCGGCGCGGGATCTGGCCTGAAGGCGGCGGCGGCGGGCCGGGAACGGGCCCTCGGGCCCGCGTGGCGGCAGGGGCGGTTGGCTGGCGCGGCGGACTGTCCGGCTCGGGTCGGACACGTCCGCCCGGCACGGATTTCGAGGCGGGGGCTGGAGGAGGAAGAAGACTATAGTTTTTGGACGAAAATGGACAAAGGGGACGTTTTTATAGCCACAAGGAGCTAGGAGACTCCAAATGGGGAGCGGTTTTCGGCCACGTGATCACAATTCAACGACCGAGATGATGGGAAGGGTTGTGCTCGGTTGGTGGGCTGTTGTGGAGGGGGTCTTGGGCCTCAAAGAGGAGGTTTTTTAGCCCACTAGGTTAACTGTTGGAGTACCAAATGAACTCCAAACACGACGAAACTTGAGAGGCGGCCTACACATACCAAAACAACATCGCACGACAAATCTCACGCCATTCCGGAAACGTTACACGGTCAAACACGAAAGAAGGACTCGGGGATGCCACGGGCACGTGTGAGAGCGTCAGAACTCGAAACGAACAACGGGAAGAGACGAGTGGGACCGGTTGCAAATGACAACACAAATGCAATGCAATGCACATGACAACATGACATGGATGAAATGCACACACACACACGACAAAACGATGAAACCGAAAAGAAAGAAGAACCCAGAATGGAAATGATTAAGCCAAAGTTTATATATTGCCATATAGGGAAAGTGTTACATCCGGGGCATTACACCGCAGCACCAGCGACCCCAGGAGGTCACGTCACGGGGTTAACCCGCGAGACAGAGCTCAACCACTGGATTTTTCGACGCTACAGGGACAGACCCAAGCACAGACGTCGTGCCCAGTCTTCTCATGCCACGATCCAAAGGAAAAACAGCCGGCGCGCGGTTCCCGCATGAGCGAGGCACCTCCCACGGGCCCCTACTTACCCATCCACGATTAGCCCATTCAGAACAAGGGACCAAGGACCATGGGAGGTGCCGTCACGGAAATGGCTCGCTAGGCAGAGCTCAGCCCTTGGGTTTATCGACACTGCAGGGATGGACCCAAGCACTAACGTCGTGCTAGTCCTTAATCATGGGGCGGTCGCGAGTGGGCTCACAAGGGCTCATGACCATAGTGGCGGTGAGGACGCCAAGCATATAGATAATGCGAATGGAAAGAAATATCTGGCCTTGATCATGCAAAAAGGGAGACAGCCGCGGCGGAACAACCCCTAGTGGCCCGAGGATGATGGAGCCCGAGAGGCACCCTCGTTTGGGTACCTGAAGTGTCACCTGATACTTGCCGAAGGAGAGTTGGGGTAGCTAAAGACGCGAGTTGTGTGGGTCGCTCCCGAGGATCGTCGGGCTCCTGAGGCTCTCAGTGGTCGCGCGGGTCTGGCTCCCGCTCCGTCCGGACCGCCTGCCATTGAGCCTCCTGAGCCCCCAAGGCCTGCTGCGCGAGATGCGGGAATGTGGCAGCTGCGTTGCGAAAACCGAAGAGCGTGCGGACGTAGCTGCATGGGAGGGCCCTCCTCCGGCCGACCGCCGTCGGCCAGAAGGGCTCCTGAGAAGCGCCTCGGTCGAGACCCGCGATGTCGACGCAGACAAGGAAGCAGTCGCTTGGGCTGCGAGTAGGTGGACTTGGGATTTTGGGGTTACGCCCACCGCGGATGAGTCTGGCATACTGAAGTTCCTGCGTAACTTGGTCGATGAAGTCCTGAGCCACCAGCGTTGGACGACTCGCGCTGGGCTCACAAAAACGCGCATCAAGATATGCTAGCAGGTGGTGCTCGAACACCTCTCTCGAGGGACGGGTCAGCTCGGGGACACTCCAGAGGAGAGCCCTCGAGCCCGTTACGAGAGGAGCATCGAGCGCGCCTCCATATGTGAGGGTGGAAGGCGCCTCATCAGCAGGCGCGAGTCCCGAGGCCAGGTCGTCGGGAGCCCCCGCGTCCTGAGGTCCGTCGACGGGTAGGTTTTTCTTCTTCTTAGGAGCGGTCTGCAGGGCGAGGACGGCTTCATCTTCATCGGGGTATTCAACCGCTGCGGTCTGGTAGGCACGCTCCAGGGAACGCACCGCTTCCTTCTCGTCGGAGGAGATCGTGATGACTCCGCCGCTCCCGGGCATCTTGAGGATGTTGTAGCCGTGATGGGTCGCCGCCATGAGCTTGGCAAGGGCAAGATACCCCAGGATGGCGTTGTAAGGGAGGTGGATGTTGCCGACGTCGAAGTCGATGAGCTCTGTGTGGTAGTTGTTGCGGTCGCAAAAGGTGACGGGGAGGCGGACTTGCCCCATCGGGTGTGTGGAGCCATCCGTGACTCCGTAGAATGGCTTGGTGGGGTGGAGCTGATCGTAGTGAACCTGGAGTGTCTCGAAGGTCTGGATGGAGAGGACGTTGAGCCCTGCTCCGTCGTCGATGAGGGTCTTGGTCACGAGGACGTTGCTGATGGTCGGGGTGCAGAGCATTGGGAGTTCGCCTAGGGCTATAGTGCACTTGAGCTGGTCTTTGGGGTCGAAAGCGAGGACTTGTTTGGTCCACCTGAGGTTGCACGCGGCATCAGGCCTGGGAAGTGCCGCGTTCACCTCACGGGCGAACTGCTTGAAGATGCGGTGAGAAGCCGGGGCATGGGCTCCTCCCAGAATGCACGCGACTGCACGCGGTTCCTGGAAGCCCCCTACCCCGTCTCCCTGGCGGTCGTCGTCGTTCCTCCTTGGCGGTGGTAGCAGCGGAGGCAGGCCTCCGTTGACCTGAGGGCGACCCTCACGAGGATGGTCGCGCCATGGGGCGTCATGAGGCTGCTCCTACCAGTGGCCTTGACGAGGTTGCTCACGCCACCCTTGGCGCGAGTTCCTGTCGTCCCAGCGTCCTCCTCCCCTGCCTCCTCCATAGTCGTATCCGCGGTTGTCGCTCTCAGGGCGCTGCCCGATGCTCCCGCCGTGCATCGCCCTGAGCTCCTGACAGTCGTTGGTGTTGTGGGTGTGGATGTTGTGGAAGACGCAGTACGGTCGGTTGTCTCTGGGGAGGTCATCGTAGCTGCAGCCATGCTTCTCTTCTGGCTCAGCAGCCAGCACGGCGGGTCCCTTGCGCTTCGACTCCTTGGCCTTGGTCTTCTTGTCGTCTGCCTCCGCCTCGAGCAGCTCTTGAAGGGAGAGGCACCTTCCTCCGCTCTGGCGCACTTCGCCGCGAGCTTGAACATCTCGAGGGCTGTGCACATGTCTTCGTGGATGGCGAGCTCTTCCCTCATCCTAACGTCGCGGACGCCATCGGAGAACGCGGAGATAATGGCCTCGTCCGAGACCCTGGGGATACGGAGGCGCATGGTGTTGAAGCATTGGATGTACTTTTGCAGGGTTTCTCTCGACTGCTACCTCACGCGACGCAGGTCAGCAGTCGCCGGGGCTCGGTCGCGGGTGCCTTAGAAGTCAGCGACGAAACGCTCACGAAGCTCTCCCCAGGAGGAGATGGATCCCGCTGGGAGGTTCAGGACCCAGGAGCACGCGCCGTCCTTCAGAGCCATGGGGAACCAGTTCGCCATGACCTGCTCAGTGCCGTTGGACGTCTCGAAGCTCAGCTCGTAGAGTTGGAGGAACTCCATGGGGTCGGTGGTGCCATCGTAGCGTGGAGGCAGGTCCGGCTTGAACTTGCCGGGCCGGACGAGGCGCCGTAGCTCGGGAGCTAGGGCACCACACCCGCGTATGCTCATGATCACAAGCGCCACCTGCACCTGCGACACTGGTTCTTGAGATGCTGGCACCACCACCTCCTGTGGTGCGCTATCTGGGCGCTGTGGGCTAGGGGGCCCATGAGCCCCTGCATGTGGGTGCGGGATCACCTGGCAACTCTCCTCGTCTGGAGCATGCGCTCTGCGGGGTTGTTCACGTCGAGGGGCCTCGCGCCAGCCCTCTTGGCCGGCGGGGTGAAGGTGAGGCGGAGCCGGGACCCCACGGCCCTCGTTCGCCGCCAGGGGCGATGGAGGACGTGAGGAGTGCGTTGGTGCAGGCGCTTCCTAGATGCGTTGACGAGCTCGGTGATGCGATGGAACCACTCGTCGTAGAGATCATCTGCCGGGCAGTAGCGCAAGAGCTCCCGCGCCATCAGTAGCGTAGGCTGCTGGTAGACCGGCCTGCGGCGGACCAGAGAGGGTGAAAGTGTTGTCGTGCGGCCGTCCTGCCACACGGATAGCGGCAGCGTGGAGTCCTGCTGCTCATGGACAGCCGGGTCGGTGGCGGCGTTGGCGACCGGCGAGTAGGGGTGGAGCGGTGTGCCATTGCCTGCGGGCGGCGTCTGAGCGACGTTCGCAGTGCGGTGGGCGGCGCGAGCTCTGCGTGTGTCCACCATGGCTGTGGAGCAGGGTCGGTGAGGAGAACGCGACGAGGTCGTCGGAGAGGCGAGATTTCGACATGCCCCCAACCAGGCACGCCAAATGTCGGATTCAGGGCTCCGCAAAACCCGTTAAGTTCGAACACAGGGGCGTGAACGAAGATCTCTCCCACTCACGTCTACCTAGCGCCTCACTCTCGTCACGGTGGAAGATCTCTCCCACTCACGTTTACCTAGCGCCTCGCTCTAGCACTATCCAGGTTCGGGCCACTGTATGGTGTAAGACCCTACTTCCTGCTTTGGTGGATTGGCTCCGGGCGAGCTAGAATATGAACTGGTACAAGGGCTCCTAGGCTCAGGAGGCGAGCTTAGGAGGGTCAGGAGGCTAGTGTTCTTGCTCCTTGTGCTGTGGTAAAGTTTGTGAGTCGATGATTCCGTCCCCCCTTGCTGTGGAGGTTCTAGCTACTTATATAGGCGGTGACGGTCCTCTTCCCCCGAAATGTTTAGGCGGGAAGGGATTCCACAACGGCCATTTTTGAGTGGGAACACAAGGACGTTCCTACCCTGACAAAAGCAGTCTTCGCCTGCAAAAGGATCACGCGGTGACACGGTGGTGGGGTCGACGCTGATATCCTACTTATCGTCCTTGCGGTCTTCGGTCTTGTTTCACCAAAGAGGAAACCTTTGCCCCTCTCCTTGGGAACCAACGGTTGCGCTGTCTCCTTTGCACCGAAATGGCAACTGTACCGCTGGCGGACGCTGGCACTCGCTGGAGCGGTGCGTCACTTCTGACATCACTGCCTCCTCCTGAGGCAGGCTTGGCCTTGGATTCTCCGCCCCTTCGGAACGCCTTGCCGAGGCCGCTGCCGAGGGGGTCCTCGCGTCGTTCTCCTCATGAGGCCTGGCCCCTCGCGAGGGTATTGAGCAGCTGGTCGATTAGCTGGGCCGTACCAGGCCGCTTGTAGGAGCGCGTCGCGAACCGCAGATAGGCAAGTCTGGGTACCCTGGTTCCCAGGACGTCGACAATGGTATCTCGCTAGCCCTTTCTGAGAACGCAAAACATAAATGGAGAGCACCTGTGTAGATCAAGGACTGACTAGACATTGTAATTCATAGTAAAAGAGATCCAGTCATGGGCATACTCAATGTAAATTAATAGCAATGCATGCAAATAACAGCGGTGCTCTCCAACTGGTGGTTTTTAATAAGAGGATGATGACTCAAGATACAAGTAAATAGATAGGCCCTTCGCAGAGGGAAGCACGGATTTGTAGACGTGCCAGAGCTCGAGTTTTGAAATAGAGGTAGCTAATATTTTGGCTGGCATACTTTCATTGTCTACATATCAACCAAGAGATCCCAATATTTTCCATGCTACACACATTATAGGCGGTTCCCAAATAGAATGGTAAAGTTTATGCCCCCCTCCACAAACAAGCATACTCCACGGCTGGTCCAAAACAACGAATACCGTCCATACCAACAACAGCCCTGGGGGAGTTTTGTTTGCAATTATTTTGATTTGATTTGAGCATGGGACTACACATCCCGGTTACCGGCCATTTTTCGTGAATGATGAGCGGAGTCCACTCATCGTGAGAATAACCAACCTAGCATGGAAGATATAGACAACTCTAGTTGATACATGAGCTATTCGAGCATACAAGATAGAATTTTATTTGAAGGTTTAGAGTTTGGCACATACAAATTTACTTGGAACGGCAGGTAAATACCGCATATAGGAAGGTATGGTGGACTCATATGGAAATAACTTTGGGGTTTATGGAAGTGGATGCACAAGCAGTATTCCCGCTTAGTGCAAGTGAAGGCTAGAAAGAGACTGGGAAGCGACCAAGTATGGAGCGACAACAGTCATGAACAGGCATTAAGATTAATCAACAATGAGTGCAAGCATGTGTAGGATATAAATCACCATGAACATAAATATTGTGGAGGCTATGTTGATTTTGTTTCAACTACATGTGTGAACATGTGCCAAGTCAAACCACTCAAATCGTTCAAAGGAGGATACCACCCTATCATACCACATCACAACCATTTTAATAGCATGTTGGCACGCAAGGTAAACCATTATAAACTCCTAGCTAATTAAGCATGGCATGAGCAACTATAATCTCTAATTGTCATTGCAAGCATGTTCCATTCATAATAGGCTGAATCAGGAACAATGAACTAATCATATTTACAAAAACAAGATAGGTCGAGTTCATACCAGCTTCTCTCATCTCAACTAATGCATCATACATCATCATTATTTCCTTTCACTCGCACGACCGAATGGTGTGGATAACAATAATAGTGGACGTGCATTGGACTAAGCTAGAATCTGCAAGCATTTAATACACGGGAGAAGACAAGTTAATATGGTCTCTTGGTTAAATCAACAATAATGCATATGAGAGCCACTCAACATTTTCATCATGGTCTTCTCCTCTAGACCCCCAAAGAAAACAAAAGAAATAAAACTATTTACACGGGAAAGCTCCCAACAAGCAAACGAAGAACGAGAAATCTTTTTTGGGTTTCCTTCTAATTACTACTACTACATGCATGGAAAGTGAACTAGCTAAAAGCTACAACTAATTTTTTTGGTTTTTCTGATGGTTTTTCAGGCACGCAAGAAGAAGGCTTAGAAAAGAAAATAAACTAGCATGGATAGTACAATGAAAAAGTATGAGCACCGACGACTGGCATGAGTGTGTGAACATGAATGTAATGTCAGTGAGAAATACGTACTCCCCCAAGCTTAGGCTTTTGGCCTAAGTTGGTCTACGGCCACTGCTGGCTTGGCGGATATCCAAAGTCGTAGGTGGAGTTGTACTGCGATGCAGCAGCTATTGCCTGATGAGCTGCATCTTGGAAGTTATAACATATCTCCTTTTTGCCTGAAAGTTAAAGAAAGTAGGAGCAGGAAGGGACGATGCGCTGGCAGTCAAAGATCAGTCGGTACTGGAGGAATTGTTCATTCGTCTCAACAAATTGATGGCGAACCATAGCATTATAATCTAGATAAGCAGGAAGTAACTTCATATCATTTTCATGTATGGGTACACGAATATAATTAGCCACACGAGTTGTATAAATTCCACCAAACAAATCTCCACTTAAACCGTTAAGATGTAACCTTCGTGCAACAATGGCCCCCAAGTTATATTGTTTATCACCTAATATCGCACTCTTGAGGACACTAAGATCTGGAACGCACATGTGGCAAGCCTCATCTTTACCGTTAATGCATCTACCAATGAAGAGAGCAAAATAATGTATGGAAGGAAAATGAATGCTCCCTATGGTAGCTTGTGTGATTTCTCAAGATCCCCCATAGTAATACTGGCTAGAAAGTCTTTATATTCAGATTTGTGAGGTTCGCTAACATTGCCCCATTGCGGGAGTTTACAAGCAATATTAAAATCTTCTAGGTCCATGGTATATGATTTAACATAAAGATCAAATAAAACAGTGTGAGAATTGCGTGAGGATGTAAATTTAAATCTTCTCACAAAGGAATCAGTTAGGTAGTGGTACTGTGGGCACTTATCTCACACGAAGTCCTCAAGATCAGCATTACACACATACGTGTCAAATTCATCCTTGTTGTCTGCCTGGACCATAAACTCCTCTAACGACCATTCACGAGGGCGCACTTGAGCTTCCCTGGGTGGTTCATCGTACGGCTCATGTATCACGAGCCTTGGTACTTTCTTCCTTGAGGAATCACCTTGGTAAATTTTCCTATGCATTTTTCTCTGAAAAATTTCGGAACTTTTAGAGACTCAAAATAAAAGTGAACCAAACTCAACAAGATTGATAGCAACTACTCCCATAGGTGCCTAGAGACTATATCATGCATTAGAACTACTTTTGATCACTTAAATTTGACATGCAAGCTGA
Source organism: Secale cereale (assembly GCA_902687465.1). Lineage (NCBI taxonomy): Eukaryota > Viridiplantae > Streptophyta > Magnoliopsida > Poales > Poaceae > Secale > Secale cereale. Next base: position 245,185,047 of record LR738712.1, read on the forward strand.
AGAACAGGGTCACCTAAGCAGCAAAAATTTGCAGTAAATAAAGCACTAGAACAAAAACTAATTGGACCATTGGAGGAGTCACATACCGAAGAACAATCCCCCAAAACAGTTTTGTGAATGGAGGTTTGAGCAAGGAGATCGAAAATGGCAGCAAGATGAGCTAGAACATGGGTTTGAGCTATAAGAAGATTTTTTTGAGGAATACAAAGTGTGTGGGTGCTGGAATAAGTGGAGGGGGTCCACGTGGGGCCCACGAGGCAGGGGGAGTGCCCGAGGGGGGTGAGCGCCCGTGGACCCTCATGGCTAGGTGGTGTGCCCCCCTGGTGTGTTCTTAGTGCCAAATATTATTAAATATTCTACAAAAAAATCATATTTCATTTTCGGGACATTTCGAGAACTTTTATTTTCGGGGTATTTTTATTGCAAGGATAATTCAGAAAACAGAGAGAAAATACTATTTTTTTCTTTATTTAATCTAAATAACAGAAAGTAAAATGAGGGTACAGAGAGTTGTCCTTTCTAACTTTATCCATCTCATGCTCATCAAAAGGAATCCACTAACAAGGTTGATCAAGTATTGTTAACAAACTCTTTCCGAATAACATGAAACTGGAGAATTTTCGAATAACACTAGGTTACCTCAACGGGGATATGCATGTCCCGAACAATAAGAATATCATATTTCTCCTTGACGGTAGGAAGAGGTAATTCAAAACCTCGAATGGTAATTGTTGGAATTTTTCCAATAGAATTGACACAGTGGACTTGAGGTTGTTTCCTCTGAAACTGTACCGTATGCTCATTACCATTAACATGAAAAGTGACATTAACTTTGTTGCAGTCAATAACAGCCCCTGCGGTATTCAATAAGGGTCTACCAAGGATAATCGGCATACTATCGTCCTCGGGAATATCAAGAATAACAAAGTCCGTTAAAATAGTAACGTTTGCAACCACAACAGGCACATCCTCACAAATACCGACAGGTATAGCAGTTGATTTATTGGCCATTTGCAAAGATATTTCAGTAGGAGTCAACTTATTCAAATCAAGTGGACGACATAAAGAGAGAGGAATAACACTAACATCGGCTCCAATATCACATAAAGAAGTTTTAACATAGTTTCTTTTAATGGAGCATGGTATAGTTGTTACTCCTGGATCTCCTAGTTTCTTTGGTATTCCACCTTTAAAAGTATAATTGGCAAGCATGGTTGAAATTTCAACTTCAGATATCTTTCTTTTATTGGTAACAATATCTTTCATATACTTAGCATAAGGATTCGTTTTAAGCATATCAGTCAAACGCATACACAAAAAGATAGGTCTAATCATTTCATCAAAGCGCTCAAAATCCTCATCATCTTTTTTCTTGGATGGTTTAGGAGGAAAATGCATGGGTTTCTGAACTGATGGTTCTCTTTCTTTCCCGTGCTTCCTAGCAATGAAGTCTCTCTTACCATAACATGATTCTTTGATTGTGGGTTATCAAGATCAATAGCAGGTTCAATCACTACATCATCGTTATTGCTAGGTTGAGCATCAACATGAACAACATCATTAACATTTTCACTAGGTTCATGTTCATTACCAGATTGTGTTTTAGCAACAGAAATAGAAATATCATTGGGATTCTCAGGTGTGTCAACAACAGGTTCACTAGAAGCATGCAAAGTCCTATCATTTTTCTTTTTCTTCTTCTTAGAAGGACTAGGTGTATCAACATTAGTTCTGTGAGAATCTTGCTCAACTCTCTTAGGGTGGCCCTCAGGATACAAAGGTTCCTGAGTCATTCTACCCCCTCTAGTCACAACTCTAACAGCATTGTCATTTTTCTTATTATTTAATTCATTGAGCAAATCATTTTGTGCTTTAAGCACTTTGTTCTACTTGAGTGGTAACCATATAAGCATGTTTACTAATGAGTTTAAGTTCACCTTTAACTCTAAACATATAATCACTCAAGTGTTCAATCATATAAGCATTACATTTCAATTGTCTACCAACATAAGCATTGAAGTTTTCTTGTTTAACAATAAAATTATCAAACTCATCCAAGCATTGGCTAGCAGACTTATTATGAGGAATATCACCTTCATCAACTCTATAGAGAGAATTTACCTTTACTACCTCTGTCGGGTTATCAAGACCATGCATTTCTTCAATAGGTGCTAAATTTTTAACATTTTCAGCTTTAATACCATTTTCTTTCATAGATTTCTTTGCCTCCTACATATCTTCAGGACTGTGAAATAGAATACCCATTTTCTTCGGAGTTGGCTTAGGAGTTGGTTCGGGAAGTGTCCAATTACTTTAATTACTCAACATATTATTCAACAACAATTTAGCTTGATCAACAGTTCTTTCCCTGAAAACACAACCAGCACAACTATGCAGGTGGTCTCTGGAAGCATCGGTTAGCCATTATAAAAGATATCAGGTATTTCATTTTTCTTGAGAGCATGATCGGGTAAAGCATTAAGTAATCGGAGAAGCCTCCCCCAAGCTTGTGGGAGACTCTCTTCTTCAATTTGCAAAAAAATATATAGTTCCCTTAAGGCAGCTTGTTTCTTATGAGCTGCGAAATATTAGCAGAGAAATAATTAATCATATCCTTGGGACTACGCACACAACCAGGATCAAGAGAATTAAACCATGTTTTATCATCACCCTTTAGCGAGAACGGAAATAACTTAAGGATATAGTAGTAACAATTTTTTTTCCTCATTGGTGAATAGAGTGGCTATATCATTCAGTTTAGTAAGATGTGCCACAACAGTTTCAGATTCATAGCAATGGAAAGGATCAGATTCAACCAAAGTAATTATCTCGGGATCAACAGAGAAATCATAATCCCTATCAGAAATATAGATAGGTGAAGTAGGAAAAGCAAGGTCAAATTTCATTCTAGCATTCAAAGACTTTTCTTTCGTCTTAGCTAGCAGTTTCTTAACATCATATCTATCTTTGCAAGCTAAAAGATCTCTAGCAGTTTCTTCATCCATAACATAACCCTCAGGCACAACATGTAATTCATATCTAGGGGGAGAATCTTCATCATCACTTTCATCAATATTATCAGTTTCAATGATTTCATTCTCTCCAGCTCTAGCAAGTTGTTCATCAAGAAATTCACCTAATGGCACAGTATTATCAAGCAAAGAAGTAGTTTCATCATAAGTGTCATGCATAACAGAAGTGGCATCATCAATAACGTGCGACATATCAGAACCAATAGCAGGTGTAGGTGTCGCAAATTTACTCATAACAGAGGGTGAATCAAGTGCTGAGCTAGATGGCAGTTCCTTACCTCCCAAGTTCCTCATAGTGATCAACAGATATAAATCCCAAGTGACTCAAAGAATATAACTATGCTCCCTGACAACGGCGCCAGAAAATAGTCTTGATAAACCCACAAGTATAGGGTATCGCAACCGTTTTCGAGGGTAGACTATTCAACCCAAATTTATTGATTCGACGCAAGGGGAGCCAAAGAATATTCTCAAGTATGAGCAGTTGAGTTGTCAATTCAACCACACCTGAAAGACTTAATATCTGCAGCAAAGTATTTAGTAGCAAAGTAGTATGGAAGCAAAGGTAACGGTGGCAAAAGTAACAGTAGCAGTTTTGTAGCAACCGTAACAGTGGCAAGAGAAAAGTAACTAAACAACGATCAATATGTGAAAAGCTCATAGGCATTGGGTCAGTGATGGATAATTATGTCGGATGCGATTCCTCATGTAACAGTTATAACATAGGGTGACATAGAACTAGCTCCAGTTCATCAATGTAATGTAGGCATGTATTTGGAATATAGTCGTACATGCTTATGGAACAGAACTTGCATGACATCTTTTGTCCTATCCTCCCGTGGCAGCAGGGTCCTATTGGAAACTAAGGGATATTAAGGCCTCCTTTTAATAGAGTACCGGACCAAAGCATTAACACTTAGTGAATACATGAACTCCTCAAACTATGGTCATCACCGAGAGTGGTGGCGATTGTTGTCACTTCGGGGTTGCCGGATCATAACATATAGTAGGTGACTATTAACTTGCAACATAGGATCAAGAACTCACATATATTCATGAAAACATAATTGGTTCAGATCTGAAATCATAGCACTCGGGCCCTAGTGACAAACATTAAGCATAGCAAAGTCATAGCAACATCAATCTTAGAACATAATGGATACTAGGGATCAAACCCAAACAAAACTAACTCGATTACATGGTAAATCTCATCCAACCCATCACCGTCCAGCAAGACTATGATGGAATTACTCACGCACGGCAGTGAGCATCATGAAATTGGTGATGGAGGAAGGTTAATGATGATGATGGCGACTGATTCTTCTCACCGGAGCCCCGAACGGACACCGGATCAGCCCTCCCGAAGAAGATTAGGGTTAGGCGGCGGATCCGTATCGTAAAAAGCGATGAATCCTTCTCTCCGGGTTTTTTCTCGCAGAACGTGAATATATCGAGTTGGAGTTGAGGTCGGTGGAGCTCCATGGGGCCCACGAGGCAGGGGGTGCGCCCAGGGGGCAGGCGCGTCCCCCACCCTCGTGGACAGGGTGTGGGCCCCTGGTGATGATTGTTTCGCCAATGTTTTTTATAAATTCCAAAAAAATTCTCCGTGAAGTTTCAGGTCATTCGGAGAACTTTTATTTCTGCACGAAAATAACACCATTGCAATTCTGCTAAAAACTGCGCCAGTCCGGGTTAGTTCCATTCGAATCATGCAAGTTAGAGTCCAAAACAAGGGCAAAAGTGTTTGGAAAAGTAGATACATTGGACACGTATCAGTGGCGGAGCCTTCGAGGTGGACGGATGCATTGAAGAAGAGGGTATCTTCTTGGGCTCCATGGTTGATGGCGCCGTTGAAGATGAAGATGGTGATGAAGATGATGCATTGCACATGCCTTTAGGTTCGCGCAAGCGAGCCCCCTACATGGCATGCCAAAGATGTCGTGGGAAACCACGACCACCTATTGGACCAGGAGGCCCCTTGTTGGTTCAGGAGGGGGACGTCGTGTTGCACAAAGAGCATACGAGTTTGGGGCAGCACGACAGAGATCACGCAGGCAGTTTTACCCAGGTTCAGGCCACCATTATGGCGTAAAACCCTACTCCTGCTTTGGGGGATTGATGGTGGAAATGAGGTGGTGGAGTATATTACAGTTGCCCGACAAGGGATGCCTCAGGGTGTGAGTTATCCAATCTTCTAACCCTGTTTACGGTTGCCATGGGCCTCCTTTTAAAGATCAAGGGCTTACCACAATGGCAAATTAGTCATTATGCACTTAAAAGATAGAAACAATGCTATCATACCTGACTCTGCGGGCTAACAGGGCGCATTAAATGCACCGCTTAACGTCACGTCAATGGTTGCCCGGGAAGGCTCTGTCGGGCTATCTTGCCAGCTCTGTGCTGCTTGCCTGACACGTTGCAGGACGGCTGCCATGTGGTAATGGCTGCCACTTAGTCACTCTGTGTCTTGACACCGCACTGATCGATGACGTGAGTTGTGGAGGAGTGGCTGTTGAGGTGGTTTAGCCTCCGCGAGTCCCAGTAAGCTCTGTCGGGATACCTTAGCTGTATTCTTCTGGCTGTGGCCTTGCCCCTTGCCGGGCTCGCCTGCCCGGTAAGGGAGGCCTTTCCCTTGGCGATATCTTGCTGCTCTAGCTTGGTCCGTGGTCCCTCTGATCTGCTTGTTGGTCCCTTGAACCTCTTGGTTTGCTTGTACTCTGACTTGGGCTGGTGCTTCAATCTTGTTCCCGCGCCTGTGCACAGTCAGGCAACAGACCCAAGGGTTGTTGCACTAACATCTGCCTATATTACACTCAAAATGCCACTGCTCACGTCCGCGCCACTCATGACCCCAAGTAAAAACAAACATTGCCATGGACACTCACATCTCCTCTCCCTTTCCATCTACATCGAGCCCCTACCCGCATCACTAAGGTTCCTCTAGGAGCCGCCACCATAGGTCCCATCTAGCCTGCTCCTCGACGATGCTCTGTCCAACTAGGATACATGACCAGTGCGTAGGGCCCCATCTCACCGCCTGCTCCTTCCTCTGGAGCTGCCCCTCACAAGCATGGTCTCGAGCATCCTCTCCACTATGGTCTGTCCAATGCTCTACTGTGGCAGTCGCCGCACAACTATGGCCGATGCCCCACTCCGGCAGAAGGCACCTCGTTCCCCCGACAATCCTCCCAGGCCGTGACCTTAAGGTGCTATTGTGGGATGAGCTCATCCAACAAGGTGAGGATCTCCTCTGATTTTTTGCCAAATTTTCATTCTGATATGCTATATGATGAATTCCTATGAGCTGCTGCTTGTGCTATATGATGAATTTCTATGAGCTACACCTGCAGTTGTATGATGACTTGCTATGAGCCGTTGCAATATGATGGATTTCTATGAGCTACTGTAGCAGCAGCTTGCTTTGAGAAGATGTTGTTGCTATATGATGAATTGCTGTGAGCTTCTGCTACCACTACATGATGAATTCTTATGAGCTGCTGCTATATGATGCTTTCAGGTGGTCCTGCTATATCATAATAACCAGCCACTTGGGCCATGGAATATTGATAAATAATGGTTCTTCATTTAAATTTAAGCAATGGGTTCATCATTTAAATTCAGGTAATGGGCTCTGTTTGGAAGACATTGACCAAACTAGATTGTGCCAAGTAGATGGTATCTTTGTATTTGCATATTTACAAAATAATGATGGTATTTTTGCCTATCATATTAACTACTGAAGTGGGTTCAATTTGTGATGCTTGCAAGTCAAATAAATTTCATATGGACAGCAAAATGACAAAATATAATGCAATCTAGACTTTTCACCGATGATACCACAGATAAGCTGAAAAAGCAAGGAATGAAAAGAACTAGTTCTCTTATTATCTAGAGCTTATATTCAAAGCAACTTGTTTTCTCAGGATAACTCGAAATAACTGTCCCTAAGAACCCTGGCCAACAACACTGACATACAAATAACATGTCACGATGATTGTAATGGACTTACCTAACATACCACGCTGTATAGGCTCACCGCCGCCCCTCCTTTTTTTGCGATGTTCCATGAAAATGGCACATACATCTTGTATTTTTTCATTTCTGTACCCCCTCTGCAAGTGACATGGCTAATTTGAGATATATCTACATGATAATACATTGCATATCCCTTGCACATATTTAAACCACCAATTAACGATCATCTGCGACGCATAAATTGCCATGAACCTGTGTACTAGACTTGTAGGCACTCTAAGGGAGCCTAATTTAGTGAAGTGTACTTCCTTCATGCCACCTATGTTTTTGTGTAATGTATGACGTCTACATCTCTACTTTAGCAACTAGTAGTGTAAATCATTGGCTGCACAAAGAGATTACTAGTCGAAAATCCTAGCGAAGCATGCTGGCAGGCACACAACAATAATAGAGAGAGACACACTTAAAAGATCATAGCAATGTCTCGGTCCAAGATTCTGGTTTGCCAATGTGTTAGATCTAGAAGAAACATTGTCCTTGTAGCTCTTGCCAGCTGCATAACATCTAACAACGACCTATTAGTATATTTGAAGTACATTTTGCAAGTGATGCTGGATGAGTTTTAAGGTGACATGTACCTAGGCCGTGACGGTTGCTTGGCACCGTGCCAAACGGTGGGAATCAGGTTAGAAACGTCAAGGGTGATGACACTGCGCTGGCTATCGGGGTCCGGTAAGGAGATCTAGGACCGTGGAGGAGAGTGTTTGTGAAGAGGCTCTGGTACGGTGGACTACGGTGTGGATGAAGTGGATCTAAGGCTGTGGATGAGGGTGTTGGTGAAGCTGCTCTAGTGGTTGGTTTGAGGATGGTGTCGATGATGCGGATTTGCGACCATGGATGAGGGTGTCAGAAGCCGCTTCGGTAGGTTGCACGTGGGTCTCGGTGAAGCAGATATGAGGCCGTGGACTTGGGTATTGGAAAAGCGGCTCCGTTAGGGTTGAGAATGGTATCGGAGCGGCTGCTCCGGTAGGGTTGAGGATGGTGTCAGCAAAGTGGATCTGGTAGGGTTGAGGACAGTGTTGATGAGGAGGATCAGAGGCCGTCGACGGTGGGGCGGCTCCAGGGGTGTGGACGAAGCGGCGTGTACGAAGGAGTTGCTACAAATGCTCTGTGGTTGATGAGAGCACCGAAAAACCAGATCCGACGCCGTGGACAAGGCATGCACTAAATGGGTTGTGGTACAATGGTGGATGAGTTGTCTACTATTTCTAGGGGAGGTGGGAGGGGTAGATGCGGCCGCAGAAGCAGATCTGGCAAGGTGGACAAGGCCGGCTGTGAATGGGCTCTGGTACACCAGTGGATGAGTAGTCTAGGTTTTGAGAGGGAAGGGGTAGAATGGCCGATGAAGTATGGACGGCGTGATGTAAGATGCTCTGGTGTTGTGGAGTAATCCTTATGCGGGAGGGGAGAGGAAATGGGTTGCCATGTGGTGGGGTGGGTGAATGGGAGTTACCAATGCAACCCCGACCTGTTATGTAAAAGAGGTCCGTATTGTTCTCCGTGCACCGAGGACAAAAGGGAATTTCGTATGCTACATACTTGGTCGCGGAAATTTTAGAAAGATGCGGGAGATTACACCGCCCGCGAGATCGTTCGTATGTAGTTTCTACTAATTTTGGACAGCGCTAGCGGGAACTCGGTCATGCAAGACTGTGTACATGGGGCACACATGAGCACTTAACAACTGGTATGAAGTCCACCCTAGGAAAAAAAATACAATAACTCCAGATGATCTAACGATAACTTGTTACGATCACGCGGGCGCGGCCGATCTTCTGAGTATAGAGACGCGTTCATAAAAAATGGATAAAATGCTTAGCCTATGCATTTCTCATGTAAATATATGATTTTGTGCCTTTGGTTATTTAATTTAACACAATGCATTGACATGTTAATTTGAATTGTATTGGACATTAACAAATGGATAATATAGATGCGCAAAAGAATGGGATATTATAGTCTGCTACTTAAAAGTGTTACCTTATATGATTACATGGCCTCCATTTGATAAATTACAGTACTCGTTGAATTTGAATGCTACCTTAATAATGGTGTATATACATGATAACTACAGTGGTTGTTTGAAGAAGTATTGGACATCTTTGGCGCGCCAGGTAGGGGGATCGCTTGCGCGAACCTAAATGTGTGTGTAGCACGTCATCTTCATCACCATCTTCATCTTCAACGGTGCCATCAACCATGTCACCCAAGAAGAAACTAGCTTCTTTGGTGCGTCCGTCTACCACAAAGGCTCCGCAGCCCGCGGCCTCCAATGCTTCAGGGGGTGCAGAGGCCTACGAGGACGCATATGCTGCGAGGGATGTGGTCGGGGCAGGCGGCACCATCACCACTTCCCCACCGGCCGACGCGGGAGTTGGTGCTGCCGGAGGAGAGCAGTACCTGCAACACGTCGACGGCCATGCTCCCCAAGGCCCGGGTGAAGGGGTTATTCCATCTGCGCCTCTTATGCCCACCGACAAGCACATCCACAACAATGGCTCCCGGACCGGGGTGAATCGCCGTCCTCCGACCATTCTCACCACAAGTGCGGTCGTAGCACGCACGCTCCCCCGGGATGGGTCGACCAAGCCGTTGTGCTGGCCGTCCGGAGGGAGCCATCCCCACGGTACAGTCCCCACCATGACAGCCAGCGTCAGTGCAGCAGAATCAAGACCCCAACGATGACTCGATGGCCTCTTCTGACCCCGAGCGCGTCCAGGCCAGCGTCGAGCCCCAGAGGATAGGTGGGGAGGAGACGCGTGCTTCGTTGCCGAGCAACGATGCGGCAACCTCCGCCAGACGAACGGGTGCGATGGCCCCAACATCGACGAGCCCGCGCTCGGTTTTGGTGGGTGCTTACCTTTCGAGGTTGGCTGCCCTGCCTTTACTCGTGAGCTGCAGCAAGTCCATTGGCTGTCTATTCGCACATTAAAACCAGAGATACCTGAGAAGTACGACGGGAGGCTGAACCCGGCAGAGTTCTTGAGCATCTACACCATCGTTGTTCAGGCTGCCGGGGAAGAGACGAGAAGGTGTTCGCCAACTACTTTCCTTTAGCCCTCAAGTCCAATGTGAGGTCTTGGCTGATGCACCTGCTAGAGAACTCCATTTTGTTGTGGGCTGACCTATGCCATGAATTCATCGGCGCCTTCACCGGTGGCCACCAAGAACCACGCGGACCCAGCGACCTACAACTTCTCAAACAGAAGGAAGGAGAAACTCTCCATAAGTATATAAGTAGATTCTGCAAAGTTCATGGAAATATCCCAAATAAACATCCAACAGCTGTGATAGCCGCCTTCTAGAACATTGTGTGCAACCGCCGGATACGTTCTAAGATGAACGCGCGGTTGCCCAAGACTGTGAAGGACTTCTACACCCTGGTGGATAAGTGTGCTCAGATGGAGGAGGGAAGAAAGTTGCCCGGAGAGGATGATTGGATCAATGTTGATTCAGAGGATGATGATGAACCAACTAGTCAGAAGAAGAGGAAGAAGCACAATTAGAAGTGGAGAGATAAGGTAGTGATGACTGTTGAAGGATCGGGTACGCCTAGTACCAGCAGGATGGCCAAAGTTGAGGTCCTCGGTAAGGGAGCTACGGTGTGCACTGACAGTTGAGAAGCCCTGCTGCCGAGAAAGCCAGGAAAGGTGATGGGCCATATTGCAAGATTCACCGGACCAAGGGCCATGACCTTCAAGAGTGTCATCAGGTTGAGCAGTTTGTCAATAGACACAGAGCATAATATGAGAAGCGTGATAAGGAAAAGTGTCAGAATGTTGCTGGCGGTAAGGGCCGAGGTTGTGAAGTAAATCGCCTCGGCAAACCCCTTTGGATCCAAGGAAAGCCCACTAGAGGTAGAGAAAAGGGTGTCTATAATAATGGGAGTGATGGAGGCGATGAAGAGGAAACCAGTGAGCAAGAATTTCAGAAAGCCATTGACGCCCCGTGCATTGACGGGGGTGCATCTCTACACACCTCTCACCGTTAACTCAAGTGGTGGGAACAAGAAGTCAATGTCGTGGAGCTAGCGCCAGAGGCTCAGAAGCCGCTCAAATGGTCTCTTACGACCATCATCTTTGACGAGGAAGATCATCCTAGCCGTACCACAGTGGTAGGCTGCTTCTCGTTGTTGGTCTCCCTAATGATCCACAACCTCAAGGTCACAAAGATGTTGGTGGATGGTAGGGCCGGGTTGAATCTGATTTCCCAAGTAGTTATCAGGAAGCTTCAAATAGCAGAGGAAGAACTAGAGGTTACCGACACGTTTCAAGGATTTAATCCCGGCAAGAGTCATCCTAAGGGAAAGATCATTTTTCCGGTAATGTTTGGGGTCGAATTGAACAACCAGATTGAGAGGATTATGTTTGAAGTGGTTGATCTCCCCCTGACGTACAATGCGATTCTTGGACGCCCGGCACTGGCTAAATTCATGGCGGCATCGCACTATGCTTACAACACCTTGAAGATGCCTGGGCCACTTGGAGTTATCACTATCCCATCAGATGAGAAGGATGCAATCATTTGTGTGGACAAGATGTACTGGGATGCAGTCGCGGCAGAGGCAGTGGCAACAGCAGTTCCCGCCAAGGAGATTAAAGGAAAGAAGAAGGATTGTAGGACCTCCAAAAAAGAATCCAGGAAGCGTGCACCCACCAAGTGCATGACACCCATTGACGATGTGCCAGAGTGTTCCTACAACAAGAGATCCTGGGTTGCTACACCCCATGTTAAGAAGGTCCCGGCAGGGCTGGCTGGCGTTGATGGTACCTTTACTATCAGCGCCACCCTCGATGACAAATAGGAAAGCGCGCTCGTTGCCTTCCTGCGGGCGAATGTCGATTTGTTTGCCTGGCAACCATCTGATATCACCGGTGTTCCCAGGGATGTAATCGAGCACCACCTCGGTTTGTGCCCACCTTTTCTGAAGAAAAAAAGGATTAAATCAAGCATTTGTACTCTTATGACGAAGCAGTGCGAAATAGGGTAGCCACTTGAACTTACACAGTACTCCTACTACTAGGCATGTGCAGTGGTTCATACGTCCGTACTATAATCTTGTAGCTAGCGTAGGAAGATATGACGATAAAAAAATGTTGTGCGTTGGTCAACTATATGAACAGTTATGTAACATGTGCCTTTTTTAAATGTCCGGACCAGAAGAATGAATAGTGAGATCAATGTTAACACAACTAGGACTATAGCGCACAAAGAGTACGGTTGACTATCCGGTCGAGCAGAATGAATGATGTTATCAATGTTAAGACAACTAGGACTACATCGCACGGAGAGTACGGTGCTACAGAGCATCAAGGGTGCATGAGCCCACACTAGGTTAACACAAATACACTAGGAGCATGCAGAGCATGCATGAAGAGGGGTGCTGAGATGAGCATGGACAATTTGGCAAAAAAAGATGAGCATGCATGCCTAACACCACCGAAGTCCCTCTTCTTGTCAAGGCGCATGACGGTGGTGATGTTGGTGGCCACCGCCCGCAGAGCCCGCTCCCAGTCGACGGGAGCCAGCTCGTCAAAGACGGTGTACAATGGCACAAATGGATTCCGGTGACAAAGCCCTGAGAGGATTTTTCCCGGCAACGGCGACGGCCACCCGCAACCCCTCCTTGTCTAGCTCCACCCCCACTGCCGCTCAGAGACGGCTCAGCTCCTCGGAGATATAACTGAAGATGGAGACCAGGCCAGGAAGCCACAAATCGTTGAAGTTGTTTGGGTGGTCCAACGGGTTTAGCCCGACGACCGGCATGATCATGCTGGCACGACGGTAGGTGTCGCCCAACAGCAACACTTGTCTGACAGCATGGTCCAGCAAGTTGTTGAGGCGATCCTGGACCTTGTCACGATTGGCCCGCTCGCGCTCCAGCTGGCTCGCCTGACCACCAATTGTATCTCCCGCTTTCTGCAGCAACATCGCTGACGCCTCGACCATCTTTGTGGTGGACACCTTCCGCTTTTGAAGCTCCATGAACTCTCGGAGATAAAGGAGGAGGATGGCACTCCTCTCCTCCTTGAGCTAACGGAGCTCCACGTCCTTGGCCCTGACCTCTGCATCCTTGGCATGGAGCTCCTATGTCAGGCGCCTCACCTCAGAGTACGTGATCTGGTGCGCCGCCATGGAACTAGATAGAAGCAATGGAGAGAGGAAGCAAAGTGGGTGAAATGGCTGAATGCCAATGTAATCTATAGGAAGGCAGAGGGAGCCAGCCCAATCAACAACTATTCACTTCAGGGAGCACTGGGTTTCACAGGCGAAGTCATCATGACTAATTGCTGCCTCGCCTGCTCCCGTCAATCAAAAAAATAAAAATCCTACCGCACCTGCCGCACCCAAAGACCAGTGCAACGTAGCGGTGGATATTTAAATTTACCAACCAGCAAGGAGAGAAAAAAAGGGTGAAAACAACAAATGTGGCTATGACCTAGCTAATCGGTCACACTAGCCCAACTAGCTAGCCACCATGCTTCACTGACGTACTCGGCGGGAAAGGTGGGCTTTTGTGATTTGAAGACTCATTTACTAGCTTCGACCGAGGATGACCCAGAAAACACGCGATAGGGCGTCCCACGTCTCGGCGAGGAAGAAAATACGCGTGCACCACCCGGGAAGACCCATAAACCACGCAGTAGGGTGTGCCATGTCTCGGCACGGAGGAAAAATGTCCGTGTAAAAATAAATTGTGTCAAACTACCTATGGTTCGACCTCGGAACCCAACCAGACGGTCGAAAACAGCCTACTAGCCACACAACATCATCATGCTAACATGGCACGGAGGATAGGTGTGGTTAGCTCCGTCTCGACCAGCCACAACATCTCTTCTTCTAGGCGATTGATCTAATGTCCAAGCATTTTTTTAGTTATAATAACACCACGGCAAGCTCGCGCCGCTCTTCGTGTGTGCCCATGCATCTAAAGGTTGTACTAGTCAGTCAATGTTCATGCACGTGTTGACGAGCCACCCATCTATAATAGATTCGAGTGGAGAGATAGATGGCAGACATGGGACCCACTAGTAAGTCAATCAACGTTCATGCACGTGTTGACGAGCTACTTCCTCTTCACTCTACTCAACGTACTGTATAAAATCAAGTTATGCGACAAAGCAAACAACCGTTGCTGTTTAAGGCTATCAACGTATGTGCGAGAAAACATCAGGTGCTCTCGCAGCTTGGATGCTACAGTGATACAAGGTTCGAGGTCGTTCGATCTGAGATCCAATGGCATCCGAGTAGTCTATGTGCTTGTGGGTTGTGTCCTAACTCTTTGTGGACTTCCTGGAAAAAACAAACGAACCACCAAGTAGCTGTTGGATCTGTGATCCAACGGCTCCGAGGAACTTCTGTCACCACAACATCTAAGGTGTGGTCACACATGATCTTAAATACAAGATAATATGATGTCTTCCCTCATCTCAGATGGTAGGATGATACAAGCTTCGAGACCGTTGGATATGGGATCCAAGGGCATCTGAGTAGTTTTGGTTCTAATTGTGTGCAATTCCCACATTCATTAAGCTTTATTTTAAAAATATTAAGATATCTTGGGAGCCGCTATATCTCATATCTACACGCTCCAAGGAACTCGTATCACCATATTGCATCCAAGGTGTGGGGGCACATGGTATTCTCCGGGCGGGGTGAACAACCCATCAGTGTTTGGGAGGGTGGGGGCAAATATAATGTTGTCTAAGGTCGAGGGGTTGCCCCCCGACAATCTACATAGCTCCGCCTATGAAAGAGGTGTAGTGGGAGCGTCTCGGTGTGAGAGAGACGACGCGAGAAAGCGGGGTCAATCGAGTCATTTATAGAGGGAGATACCGAGTGAGTGTGGCCTAGCGTACACTCGAATGTTAAAGACGGTACACTGAGATATCGTGCGGCGAAGCTACAGTGAGGGCTGGAGGGAGATAGTTACCAAGAGAGTGTGGCCAAGATAGACTTTGTGTATGCGCACACGGTGAAGGTGTATTTCAAAGGCAACGTACATGTCTTGAGAGATAGAGGGAGGGTTTGTCATGGAGGGCACGGTGAGGTTGTGTGTGAGAAATACATTTGTTAAGAGTGTGAGGGCGGGTGTGACATAAATGGAGGTCGAAATGTGAACAGAAATAAAGAGCGCACGTGTGTCGGATACCAATAGATCTATTAACAAGGAAATGAAGATCGATCCATGCATGAAGTATGGGGGGCCGGTTGTCGATGGAGAGACGTAAACACAACATTTGCATGCGTATAGTACTAGACTTAATATTCATGTTTCAATTTATTGTGCATTTTAAGTATTCAATTGAGAACCATCCATGACTTACATTTTATTTTTGAATTCATGTCATACACCGACGTTGAGATCACTATATCACAAACTTGTCATAAATTAATTACCGTGCCTTTTCAAATGACCAGTTACTTGCAAGGAAAATACCGGCATTGTAGACTTGTAATAATTGTAATACATATAGATTCATTCGGTAATTTAAAAATATATTCCTTTTTCATTCTCGAATGGTAGCACCCGATGGTGTACCAGCTAGACCCGGGCTCCTGTCCTGCTGGTGGCGTATGTGGTACGCACATTAGGCAAGCCCAACCGAAAGAACCGTGATAGTATTTTAAACTTCGCGCATCCACTCGAGACTCTGCGTTTCCAGTCGAAATATCTGGCGGCCAGAATTCCAGCCCTAGGAAATTGTCGTCATGTCCCCTGTCCATGATGAGAAATGATGAACAATGGAGGGATGATTTTTAGTAACTAGCCCACGTTACCTACCATGCCGAGCACGGTTCAATTCCCTTGGTCGCCGCTACCCAAGGTCAGCCATCAACTCCATTGCCTATACTAATAGTACTACACCAAGATGAGCACAGAATGGAGCTCCGTTTGTTAATTTTGTTCGTGCGTTGTTCATGCCTACTAGAGTCATTATACCAGGGAATGCACTGGTACGGACAAACTATCTTTTTACTTTGCATATATAACTTGTCTGAAGTCTAACTAAGAAAAATGTCTGACCAAATCCTTTCTTAAGAAATATTAACATCTACAACTGTAAAGGTGTATGTCTTGAAAATTTATTTGATGATGCAGGTTATGATATTGTTTCAAATCCTAGATTTCAAATTCTAGAAAATCCAAAACTGACCTGAAATTTATCAAACTGAGCTTGGTCACGTGATATGGGACTAGAAGGTTGTTGTATTTTTTTCATTTAGAAAGAAGCTGCTTATGAAAAGATGCATAAAAGAAGAGCCAAGGTATTTTTGAACTAAGACAAGTGACATTAACACGAACTGTTTCACTATTAAAATTGTGGGTGTTAGACATACGTGCCGTCACGAGTCCGGCTTCTCATCGGCAGGTGTCGTCCGAGGAAGCGTGTGAGTCGATGGGAGGCGTGCGAGTACACCGCTGCGCCGGCTGACCGGGAGGCGTGCGAACAGGTCGCTACGCAGGCTGACTGGGAGGCTAGCCCTTTGACCAGGCTCCGCCGCCCACCTTGGTCGTGCACTAGGCCAATCACTTTTGTTCCTAGACTTTTGTTCCTAAACTTGTTACATAATACTAGTACTAGTATTACATGAAACTTGTTATGTAACTTGTGAACACGTCCAGATAAGGTCAACTGCAACACCGCCCACACATTCTTCGTGTTTGCCCGTGCGTGTAAATGTAGAAGGGAGGAGAGAGAGAGAGAGAGAGAGAGAGAGAGAGAGAGAGAGAGAGAGAGAGAGAGAGAGAGAGAGCAGACATGGAACCCACCAGTAAGTGAAGTGGAAGAGTACGTGCTCACGAGCAGGTCCCACTATATTGTACTAAAGTTAATATAAAAACATGGTATCCATTAAATAGGCTATGGTAATATAAAAACATTATATCAAGAAAGGGGAGTGCAATAAACCTTGCTGCTATGTTGCATCCGTATGTTGCCTATTGATGTGTGGCTTGAAGGCCCTGGTCACATGTTCAATCCTCATCCTTTTTCATTTTTAATTGATACAGGTAAAGTAAACGCGCACTGCACGCTTGAGATTTGGCAACAATATCAAACCATAGCATGTAAGCTTTGATTAATATATGCATGATGTAGATGTTCGTTTAATTCTTATAGTTCATCTCGTTCAATATCAATAAGTGTTATAAAAAGTTAATCTATTTTAAGATTCATGGAATTGTACATTGTAGAGCATAAAGTAAAAAACAAATAATGAAAATTCATTTAGAAAAAAGGGCAATTATGATACAGAAGATTCTAGAACTAAGGATAAGTGCTTGTGTTTTGCAAAAATACCATGATGTGACGTGGAAGGTTAGAAAGGGCGTGCGATAGAGCGGTGACCGAGCCAGAGGTAAAACAATTGGGCGAGGGGCGGGGGGTTGCAACGGTACATACATCGAAAGTTGTGGGGCGAATGCTACAAAAATATAATCTAAGCCCATCGGAATAAATGCCTTCACAAATTAATCGAAGGTTGGAGTCCCCCTCAAAATGTAAATAGCTCCGGCTCTGCGAGGATTGGAGAGGTAGCTTTGATTTGTGGAAGAGACAATGTGATAAAGCAGGGTCAATCGAGACATAGATAGACAGACAAAGTGAGTGTGCCCTGACATTTGTTGAATATA
>LR738712.1:245202782-245235520 GCA_902687465.1 Secale cereale
AGCGAGTGTGGGTCGTCATGCGATCGAAAGAGTGAGACAGGTTGGAGACAATGACCTAGATAGGCAATGTGCGTGAGAGAGTGTACATTATGAATATGTCGAATTAGGCCCAAACAAGGAGATATATCGTTTCTGTGTGAGAAAGAGCTAGGTTAGCCAGAAACATGCGTAGAGAGAGAGATAGATAGAGAGAGAGAGAGAGAGAGAGAGAGAGAGAGAGAGTGTGTGATAGATAGATAGAGAGAGATTGAGAGAGTGTGGGCCGCCACAAGGTCGAAAGAGAGGAACGGCTTGGAGAGACTGATCTAGACAGACAAACTGCGTGATAGGGTATAGAGTGTGTTGATCGAGGCCTAAACAAGGATATATATCGTTTGTGTGTGAGAGAAAGCAATGTTAATCGAGACTTAGATAAAGAAGCGAGTGTGGGCCACCGTGCAGGGCAGAGCTACATTGGGCTAACATGTGCTCTGGCCTGCTTTGCCTAGCTAAAACACTACTTAAATATCATGCCAAGTGGCGTGACCTATCTCTTTTGTATGCTTTCTTCTTTAGGCTGACCCGCCCAAGGAATCCAGTGTAGCTCTGCTAGGGCCACCCGAAAGAGTGAGATGGTCTCCTGAGAGTACCTAGACAAACAATATGCATGCATGTGCACGACAGGGAGGGGGTCTAGATAGGCAATGCATGTATCTACCGAGAAAGGATGGGGGGAGAGAGCTCGATATTGAGTGCAATGGCGGGTGTGTGAGAGTTAGAAATCGAAACATGGAGAGATAGAATGAACGTGCGGAAGCCAAAGCATTGTAAGGTGGTTATGAGAAGAAGATTGATCAATAGACGAAGTACGTAACGTGTGTGCCGGGGGGAGGGGGGGGTATAAAAACAACATTTGAATGTAGCTAGTACTAGACTTAATATTGACGTTTCAATTTAGTGTACTCCCTCCGTTCCAAAAAAGATGACTCAACTTTGTACTAACTTTATTGGAACGGAGGGAGTACATTCTAAGCTTTAATATTGAGGACCATGCATATGGCCTCCGTAATTATTTCGAATTCGTGCCATGCTAGGTTTGGAAAGGTTGATATTGACTCAATTGTTGTGGTATTTAGTATGTGTGTGGTCATATGCTTGAATCCATCCAAAGTTTTCGCACCACCATGATGTTCATCTTATACATATATGAACTTGTATTATATAAGTAGCGTGGATACCATGAAATGCGAAATCCATGTTAAAATTGGAGATCGCTATGTGACAAACACACTCTAATTCAAAGAACTCCTCATTAATAAATTAATAGTACTCGTTTCGAAGGACTAATTATTTGCAAGGAGTACAATATTCCTTTGTGAATGAAAGAAGATTCATTTGCATTCTTAAATGTAGGCACACTAGGCAGACCAGAGTCATGTCGTGGTGGTCGCATGTGTCGTACGGACGCCAGCAAGTAGTAGCACCCACCCCCTCCACCCCCCCATAAAAAAGAATGACGACAAAAAAGGTTCACGCTTCCACGTTTTGGATTGAAATATCTGGCGGCTCGTCCCCCGTCCCCCAGCCCTGCAAAATCTCCCTTCTCCCCCCTTCCCTTCCGCGCCCAGAGCTCTCTGATCCCTAATTCTCCGCCAACCCAAGCAAAATTCCAATCGCCCTTCATCAAATCTCTTTCTCCACCTCTGCCCCGGACAACGACGACGAAGACAACAGTCGCGCTTCACCACTGCATCGAAGCTACCTCATCTATGCCCTCGTCCGCCGCACCGGGTGGTCCACCCACAAGATCAGCCACCGTAGCCGACGTGCCTCACAGACACCGACTTCCACCGCATCAGGGCTACTTCACCGAGAACATCGTCGCACCTCCACCCCCCAATGTCGTTGTTGCTTCACCAACGGCCTCGTCCACCACATTATAGCGCTCCGCTTCAGCTCAAGATCTGCATCCGTACGCGGCCAGCCAACGCCAGCGCATCACCCTCAATGGCTATGAAGTGACCCGCATTCTAGTTAGGCGAGCATGCCCAAACGCCGACCGGAACTAGGTATCCACATATCACTCCCTTGTGCACTGTTACGATTATGTTTGGATATCCTTTTATTGCTCTCTTAGCTTACACACCTATGCAACTCTGACTTTATCTCTTTTTTTTGGCGATATCATCTAAAACAAGCAAAACCATTTTTTTGTGAAGCATGATGCTGCTACGGGATCTGGTACACATCCTGCACGCCGATATAACCTTGTAAGTACCTGTCCTCTAGTACAACAGCAAGGTCGATTCCCCTCATTTGATCAACCATTCGCCGTGTCAAAAATGCAGAGGGGGATGGAAGGAGCACAAGGCCTGCACATCCAAGCAAGTGGTAACATGGACTTGTACATGGAACATCCCAAGGGCAAGCTGAGCTGCAGTGAGCCTATACGACGAGCTAGCGTAAGTCCCTGCATTTCATTTAATTTGTACTATCCTACATGTATGATTTGTGTACACTGGCTAATCCACAAATTCAAGTTATCAGGGGCGAAAATTTAACTTAAAAATACTAAGGCACATGCACTCCGGAAATCAACATAACTTGAGAAATGTGAAGCTACATGCACATTGATGTCGGTGCAATAAACCCTGGGTCGAGTGCCCAGACTGTGAACATGCACTAGAACAAGATAGAAGTACCAGCCCAAGTCAGAGTACAAGAAACCAAGAGATTCAGAGTACCAGCTCAGAGCATAGAGACCAATGTCAACCGAGAGAAGAAAGACATCACCAAGAGAAGGGCCTCCCTTGCTGGGAAAGCGAGCCCGGCAAGGGGCGAGGCCACCCCCAGAAGCAGACAGCAGAAACACCCCGACAGGGCCTGCCGGGGGCTCGCGGAGGCCGAATTACCTCACCAAGCACTCAAGCGCGACCCACGTCATCAATCAATGCGTTGTCAAGCCGCAAGATGATTAAGTGGCAGCCATTAGCCACATGGTGGCTATTTCTCGCAAGAAGAACCTCTAGACGACACCCGTCCTGCGACATGTCAAGAAGACAAGCGCGGAGCTGGCGAAGGAGCCCGGCAAGCCTTGCCGGGCAACCTGTGATGTGACACTATGAGGTGCATTCAATGCACCCTGTCAGCCCGCATAGTTAGGTATGATAGCACTGTTTGCTATCATGTTAGTACGTAATGAATACTTTGCCGCTGTGGTCGCCCCTTGATCAATAAAAGGAGGCCCATGGCAATCGTAGAAGGGGTGGGAGAATAGAGAAACCCACAAAACCGTACGCGCGTAGTCATTGCTGTCGAAGGGCAACCCTTGCCGGGTGAGTGTAATACGCTCCACCACCACCATTCCATCATCAATCCACCAAAGTAGGAGTAGGGTCTTACGCCTCGTGGCGGCCCGAAACTGGGTAAATTTCTTGTGTGCTCCCCGTCGTGCTGTCGTGCGCTGGTTTGCTCTTTGTGCAACGCGACGTCCCCCTGCCGAACCAGTAAGGGGCCTCCTGGTCCAATAGGTGGCCGTGGATATCCCGCGACATCTTTGACGCCAAGTAGGGGGCTCGCTTGTGCAAACCTGAAAGCGTGCGCGACACATCATCATCATCATCGCCATCTTCGTCTTTGACGGCGCCGTCAAGTATGGCGCCCAAGAAGAAGTCCGGTGCTTCTGCCCATCCATCCACTTCGAAGGCTCCGCCGCCTGCAGACACTAGTGTCGAGGGGGACGCGGATGCGAGCAGCGACGTGAGTGCTACTGGGGATGTGGCTGGAGCAGGCGGCCCCATCACCACATCCCCCGAGACCGATGCTAGGGCAGGAGACGTTGGGAGAGAACAACATCAGCAGCGCCTCGACAGCCACTTCCCGCAAGGTGTGGGCGAAGGGGTCACTCCGTCCACACTCCCTCCTCCCGCCGACGGAAACAGCCACAACAACAGTGCTCAGTCTGGGATAAGCCATCGCTCTCCGGTCGTCCCCGCTACGGGAGCGAACGCGACGCATGTGCCTCCTCCTGGACGAGCCTCGGCGCTCAACGGAGCCGCTGATCGTCGAGCGCCACCACCGCGCTACCCCGCTGCCCAGGCGGTCGTTCCGCAATAGCGTGGGCGTGGTGACGCGTCCGTTACCACCGCTGGTGCCATCATGAGCCAGGCGACGGTGCAGTCGACATCGTTAACATCCATGCCAAGCACAGCCGCAGAGGCTATGACGCGAGCTCAACTGCTGCTGAGGTGTCCGCCAGCAGCCGAGGAGATGGATGAATGGCGTGCCACCATCTAAAGCCTGCTCGGTTTTGCCGAATCTAGGGGCTCTCGGCAAGCCGGCATGCCTCGGCCTCCCCAAGCAACGGCCAGCGCTCGCACTGTTGGCCGAACGGACGGTGCTGTCCCCACGCTACAGTCCCCGCCACGGCAGCAGATGCTGGTGCATCAGAGTCAAGAGCCCGATGACGTCTCGATGACCTCTCCCGGCCCTCGAGCACATCCTGGCCGAGATCAAGCCCAGAGGATAGGCAACTGGGAGACGCGCGCACCACCACAGATCGATGCCGTGATGACCTCCGCCAGACCAACAGGTGCGGCGGCCTCAATGTCGATGAGCATGGATTTGGCATTGACGGGTGCCTACCATTCGAGGTTGGTTACTCGGGCTTCACGCAAGAACCATGGCAAGTTCGTTCGGCCGTCCGTCCGCACATTCAAGCTATAGATACCCGAGAAGTACGACGTGAGGTTGAACCCAGCCGAGTTCCTGAGCATCTACACCATCGCTGTTCAAGCTGCCAGGGGAAGAGACGAGAAGGTGTTAGCCAACTACTTCCATTTGGCCCTCAAGTCCAACGTGAGGTCTTGGCTGATGCACCTACCGAGGGATCCATTTCGTCTTGGGTAGACCTTTGCCAAGAGTTCATCGGTGCCTTCACCGGTGGCCACCAAGAGCCCGGCAGGCCCAGCGACCTGCAACTCCTTCAGCAGAAGGAAGGAGAAACTCTCCATAAGTATTTACAAAGATTCAGTACAGTTCATAGAAATATTCCAAATATACATCCGGCAACCTTCATAGTAGCTTTCTAGTCCAATGTGCACAACCATCGCATTCGTTCCAAGATGAATGTCCTATTGCCCAAGATTGTGAAGGAGCTACACACACTAGTGGATAAGTGTGCTCGGATGGAGGAGGGAAGGAAGTTGTCTGGAGAGGAAGATTGTGTTGGTGTTGATTTAGAGGATGAGGATGAATCAACCAGTCAGAAAAAGGGCAAGAAATGCAATAAGAAGCCAAGAGAGAAAGCAGTGATGACTGTGGAAGGATCAGGCACACCTAGCACCGGCAAAAGGCCAAGGCAGAGCCCCCCAGCAAGGAAGCTGCCACTTTCGCTGCCTGGAGGGAAGCTGTTGCCACTAATAAAGCTGGGAAGGGTGATGGGCCATACTTCAAGATCCATCAGACCAAGGGCCATGACCTTCATGAGTGTAACCAGGTTAAGGAGCTTGTCAAGAAGCAGAGAGCAGAATATGATAAGAGTGACAAGGAAAAGAGTCAGAATGCCGCTGGTGGTAAGGGCCGAGGTGGTGAAGCTAACAACCCCAGCAAACCTCTTCAGAACCAAGGAAAACCCGCCAGGGGTCAAGAGAAGGAAGTCTATGATAATGTGAGTGATGGAGGGGATGAAGAGGAAACCAGTGAGCAGGAGTTTCAGAAGGCCACTGACGCCCTGTGCATTGATGGGGGTGCATCTCTGCACAACTCTCGCCGCCAGCTCAAGCGATGGGCACAAGAGATCAATGTTGTGGAGCTAGCACTGGAGGCCCGGAAGCCGCTCAAATGGTCCCGCATGCCCATCATCTTTGACGAGGAGGATTACCCTGGCCCACCACTATGGTAGGGTGTTTGCCATTATTGGTCTCCCCAATAATTCGCAACCGCAAGGTCACAAAGATGTTAGTGTATGGCGGGGTTGGGTTTAATCTGATCTCCCCGACAGTCATCAACATGTTTCAGATAGGAGAAGAAGAGCTAGAGGTTGCCGACACATTTCAAGGAGTTAATACCGACAGGAGCCATCCGAAGGGATAGATTATGGTGCCAGTAACGTTTGGGGGGGGGGGGCGACTGGACTATCGGATTGAGAAGATTGTGTTTGATGTGATTGATCTCCCCCTGCCGTACAATGGGATTCTTGGACGACCAGCTCTGGCTAAGTTCATGGCAACATCTCACTATAGTTACAACACTTTGAAGATGTCTAGGCCACTGGGGGTCATTACCACCCCATCAGATGAGAAGGATGCAATTATCTGTGTGGACATGATGTACTGGGATGCAGGTGCGGCAGAGGCAGTGGCAGCAACAGTTCCCGTCATGGAAAGCAAAGGAAAATGAAAGGATGGTAGGACCTCTGGCAAGGAGTCCAGGAACCGTGCCCCTCCGAGTGCACGACACCCGTTGACGACGTGCCGGAGTGCTCCGATAACAAGAGATCCAAGGTTGCTGCACCCAAAGTGAAAAAGGTCCCGACACGGCTGGCTGGCGTTGATGGTACTTTCACTATCAGGGCCACCCTTGATGATAAATAGGAAAGCACGCTCGTTGCCTTCCTACGGGCGAATATCGATATGTTTGCCTGGCAACCATCTGATATCTCCAGTATTCCTAGGGAGGTAATCGAGCACCACCTTGCTGTCTGCCCACACGCCCAATCCGTGAAGCAGAAAGTTCGGAAGCAGTCCTTGGAGAGGCAGCAGTTCATTGCCGACGAGATCAACAAATTGGAGGCAACTGGTTTGGTCAGAGGAGTACTACACCCTATTTGTTTAGCAAATCCTGTGGTAGTCCGGAAGGCTAACGAGAAGTGGAGGCTTTGCATTGATTTCACATATCTCAACAAGGCTTGCCCAAAGGATCCATTTCCCTTGCCGCGCATCGACCAGATTGTGGATTCGACTCCAGTTTTTGACTTGCTCTCCTTTCTGGATGCATACTCCAGGTATCATCAGATCTTTATGTCCAAAGAAGACAAAGAAAAGACATCATTCATTACTCCATGTGGTACGTACTGCTTTATCCGCATGCCATTCAGATTAAAGAGTGTCGAGTCAACTTTTACAATGGCTGTGCAGATTGGTTTTGAACCACAGTTGTACAGAAATGTAGAAGCTTATATGGATGATATTGTGGTCAAGACTAAGGATAAGGCCACTCTTATTCACGATTTGGAGGAGACATTTGCCAATCTGCACAAGATCAATTTGAATGTCAATTTAGTGAAGTGTGTGTTTGGTGTTCCCTCTGGCAAGTTGCTTGGGTTCTTCATGTCCCACCAGGGGATCGAAGCTAACCCCGACAAGATCCGAGCCATTGATCAGATCCAAGCACCAAGGACAGATAAGGATATGAGGCGCCTAATAGGATGCATTACCGTGCTAAGAAGATTCATCTCCAAGTCTGCCGAGCGTGCCCTGCCATTCTTTAAACTTTTGAAGAAGGCAGGGGCTATGAAGTGGATCCCAGAAGCAGATGCGGCCCTCCAAGAGTTGAAGGCCTACCTTTCGTCTGTGCCCACCTTGGTTGCACCCAAACCCCAAGAGCCGTTGTTGCTATACTTGGTGGCAACCAACCAAGTGGTTAGTGCAGCCTTGGCAGCACAACAAGAAGTGGAAGATGCATAAAGCAAGCAAAACACAACAGAATCGGAAGAGAATCAGGACAATAATGAGCACGACAAGGAGAGCAACCCCATGTACACGGCAAGGAAGAAAGTGGTGCAGCGCCCAGTGTACTTCGTCATCTCATTTCTACAAGGGGCTATATCGAGGTTCTCTAGTGTGCAAAAGTTGATCTTTAGTCTCGTTATGGCCTCAAGGAAACTATGCCACTACTTCCAAGCCCATGAGATCAAGGTTTTCACTCGTTTCCCGTTGCAAAGGATACTCCAAAACCCAAAGGCTACTGGCAGAATAGTGGAGTGGGCTTTGGAATTATCCAGCTTTGGATTGAAGTATGAGAGCACATCGACTATCCAGAGCAGGGCATTGGCAGAGTTTATTGCAGAATGAACACCAACCCCTGATAAGGAGAGTATGCAGGGCTCCTTGCCGGTCTCAGGATTGCATCTAAATTGGGAATTAAGAAACTTATTAATCGAGGAGATTCACAGCTTGTGGTGAGACATGCTAACAAAGATTACCAAAGTCCATTGGCCCAGCTGGAGGGGTGGTCGGGCAGGAAGTGAGGAGATTGGAGGAGCACTTTGACGGGCTGCAAAGAGAGCACATACCACGTGCAGAAAACAGCATAGTTGATCACTTGTCAAAATGTGCTACGCATATGCTTCTTGTGGAACCAGGAACTTTTGTTCTCCGTCTCTCTCAGCCCTCTGTATCCCCACAAACAATGGCCCGGAAAAGGAGAAAGTTGGACTACGATAAGCCTCTCCCGGAAGAGCCATCTGCTCCCGGCGGACACCCTGCTGGAGACAACTCCTCACAGCCTGCCCGACCACTCCTCCAGCTGGGCCAATGGACCTCGCGAACGAGGCTGGTGCTCCCGCAGCAGAGGAGGTGCCGTTAGTCCTCGTTGCCGAGCCACATGCTCCAGCTTGGGCAATGCACATTGTTTACTTCCTCCAAACCTGATAACTCCCCAGCGACCAAGATGAAACTGAAGAAGTAGCCCGGAGGTCCAGTATGTATCAGTTTATCGATGACACTCTGTACAGAAGGAGGGCCAATGGTGTGAAATTGAAGTGCATCTGCCGGGAGGATGGAAAGGAACTATTGGCTGAGATTCACAAAGGCATTTGCGGCTCCCTCATTCGATCGAGGAAATTAGTTGGGAAAGCATTACGGCAAGGATTCTATTGGACCACATCCCTCCAAGATGCAGGTGAGATCGTCAGTTCCATTCCAAGAAAATAAACCTTCCTGTCCAAGCTCTTCAAACAATCCCTCTCTCGTGGCCATTTTCGGTCTAGGGGCTCGATATCCTTGGCCCCTTCCCCCGAGCAATCGGGGGATTTGAATTCTTATTTGTAGCCATCGATAAGTTTACAAAGTGGTCGGAAGTGACTGCTGTGAGAAAGGTGACTACTTAGTCAGCTATCAAGTTCTTGAAATAATTGGTGTGTCATTTTGGGGTTCCGGCAAGGATCATCACCGACAACGGATCCCAGTTCACGAGCCACGCCTTCCTGCAATATGTTCATACCCTCGGATGCAAGATCTCATTTGGTTCCGTGGCACACCCCCGGAGCAATGGACAAGCTGAGAGGGCAAACGCTCAAGGGCTACATCGACTCAAGACAAGAACTTTTGATACGCTCCAGAAGCACGGCATGCGGTGGATCGAGGAGCTACCGGAAGTTCTCTGGTCCCTCAAAACGATGTGAAACCGAGCTACCGAGCAGACTCCCTTCTCCTTGGTATACGGGGCAGAAGTAGTTATTCCCACAGAACTCATTTACGGGTCTCCTCGAGTGCTTGCCGATGATGAAGTAACGCAAGTTGAGCATTGGCGTGACGACGCTGTGCTACTCAAAGAGAACCATCTCCAGGCCGCTACACATGTTGCACGCTACCAGCAAGCCCTGCGTCTCTATCACAGCCGCAGGGTTCATGCCCGGTGTTTTGAGGAAGGTGACCTTGACCTTAGGCGCGTTTAGTCCGCCAAGGGAACAAACAAGCTATCACTGAAGTGGGATGGCCCTTACCGGGTGGTACGAGTTACCGTACCTGGCACAGTCTGTCTGGAGATCGGAGATGGCATTCAGTTGCAAAATTTATGGAATATTGAGCATCTCCGCAAGTACTACCCGTAAGGCGCGGCTGTCGGGCCCTGCCCGGCAGCCACCCATCTGGACAGGCCTTGCCTCAGCTGCATGTAACCCCTTGTATGGTGCCGGGGCGATGACCCCATGAAAGAGAAAATAAAGAAGCGCTATAGGGGGGCCCCGAACCGAGATTGCATGCATGCACCATCATACCAAGATCACTGCATAAGCATTTCATGGGCATTTGCTGATGCATATAGATAGGATTGCATCCTGCATTCATTCTCATCTACATGAAGTTGCAGGTTCCTACCGTGGACTTGGCTTCGACAAGGAGTTGAGGAGATTGCCCGGCACTGCAATCCCTGGAAAGCCAAACAGATAAGTTCAAATGCATGTCCTTCAGTGTTCTATAAGCTATAACTTGTGCATAAGGAAACCTCTCCACACTCTCTTGAGGCTTAGGTGCTCCCATCCCAGACTCGAACGTTTCTTTGAGCAGGATGGTTGTAGTGACCTTCGATGAAAGGGGTTGGCGGGGGGGCTGGCCCCTCTGTCTGTTCCCCGACAGATGTAGTTCTCCGGCAGACAAAGAGGGTGCTGACAAGGTAGCTTGCCGGGAAAACTCGTTTTATTACAAAAAAAGAGGTGTTACACCTCTGCATGGATGTACACATGCATGGGTTCCCCAGGACCTATCTTTTCATTCATATGCTGATACAAGTACAAGCATTACAGAACACAAAGATGGGCTCGAGGATTACATTATTTAAACTAAAATTCGGCAATTGCCTACAAGTTTAAGATTGAAAAAAGATAAGTGGCCCGTAATGCCCTTTCTTGTCCCCCTCCTCCTAGGCACGGCTGTTGAAGGCGAGGGAGGACAAAAGGAGTGCCTGGGCATGTCCCCGGCCCACCTCCTTCCAGGCTCTAGGAGAGGCAACCCTGCGGGAGCAGAGCCACCAGGGGAGCACAACGATGGGAGCAGAGCAGGGCAACCCGTGAACCACGATCATCAGGGCCAGCAAGGCACGACAAGGACAACAGAGCTGCAACCCGAGAGGAAGCCTGCCAGGGTCCAGTAGGAAGACTGCTAGAGAAGCCCAGGGGCGCCACCCCCACCACTACATCCAGCTCCACAGCAGATCCCCCTGCTTGGAAGAAGATGCCGGTGCTGGCGCCTAATGAAGATGGTGCGGGCAATAGTCAGCCGGAGTCAGAGTCATCGCTACCCTGCCCGCTGCCGTCGTTGTCACCGTCACTATCCTCCTTGTCGCTTCCGCTCGAGGAGGAGCTTTCGTCATCGGTCGAGCTCTCCACGCAACACCCTAAGCGACCACCCAAGCGCCCGAAGATCTTAACGGAGAGCAGGCCATTCTCCACTAATTTGAACTGAAGAACATGACCTTTCGAGATGGCGTGGGTGCGCACGAAAGTCCTCCAGCCACGACGAAGATACATTACATGACGGGCGGGGAAATCAACATCAACCCTCATACCTCCATTACCGCAGCCCCTCATGTGCAGCCGCAGGGCGCGTGGTTGTTCAAGCTCCATCTCTCGCGCAAAAGGATTTGGGAGGTGAAGATGACCACACAAAGGCTTGTACAGCCTGATGGTGAACTCCCGAGGCTATCTCCAACGTGGCCTTCCTGTGGGGGAGGAGCCGCCGGCAGGGGCACCACCAAGGCACCACCCCTGCCTCCTCCTCCTCGAGCGCCATGACGACCGCGGCCGCGTCACCTCCCTCCTCTCCTTGAGGATGAATCCACTGCCTCGGGGTCTGGAGGAGGAGGGGCGCGCTGTCGAGCAGAAGCCCTCGTCGCCACCACCGGAGCACCACCACGCCCTCGCCCTTGCACCATGGCTAGAAGAAAAAGATTGTGGAGAAGAAGGGGGAGTGCATGCAGAGAAATGATGCCCCAACTCCCTTTTATAAGGGAACACGACATGGGGCTGGCTCCCCTCACGGGAGACGTTCGCCCTTCTCCCCCAATGTGGCCTTCCTACGCCTGCCGTGATAGTTGGGGTCGAGGCCACACCACTGACCCAACCATCAATGATCGGTTTCCGGCATGGCACTCCTCCCCGTGTCCTCCGCGTCCACCACCTACCACACCCAATGCATGCGTAGCACGTGGCAAGTGCATGCGGAAAGGAGAACAAGTGGATGGCAGTTTCCGTCCCATGATCGTGGGGCGAGGAGAATCCGCGGGCCACGATCCAAGTTCTCCCACGACGCGCGGAGAAACCAGAAACTCGCCAGGATTCAAGACTCATGAAGAGGCAGAAAGAGGACCTTAAGAGTGTGGTCTCTTCAGCAATCCTGCCTATGAAGTTATTAGGCCCTACCCCGACGACACTCAGCAGTGCGATCGGGGCAGGCCCGGGGGCTTCTGTCGATGCAACAAACCCTGGGTCTGTTTCCCAGACTGTGCATTGGCGCAAGAACAAGATTGAAGCACCAACCCAAGTCAGAGTACAAGAAACCAAGATATTCAGAGTACCATCTCAGAGCAGAGAGACCAAGGTCAAGCCAGAGAAGCAAGACATCACCAAGAAAAGGGCCTCCCTTGCAAGGGGCGAGGCCACCCCCGGAAACAGACAACTGAAACACCCACGTATGGCCTGCCGGGGGCTCGCGGAGGCCGAACCACCTCACCAAGCACTCAAGCGCGACCCACGTCGTCAATCAATGCGGTGTCAAGCCGCGAGATGATTAAGTGGCAACCATTAACCACATGGCGGACAGTTCCCACAAGAAGAACCTGCAGACGACACCCGTCCTGCGACGTGTCAAGAGGACAAGTGCGGAGCTGGCGAAGGAGTCCGGCAAGCCTTGCCGGGCAACCAGTGATGTGACACTAAGCGGTGCATTTAATGCACCCTGTCATCCTACAGAGTTAGGTCTGATAGCACTGTTTGCTATCATGTTAGTGCGTAATGACTACTTGTCCACTGTGGTCCCCATTGATCTATAAAAGGGGGCCCATGGCAACCGTAGAAGGGGTGGGAGAATAGAGAAACCCACACCGCCATACGCGCGTAGTCAGTGCTGCCCAAGGGAAACCCTTGCCGGGCGAGTGTACTATGCTCCACCACCACCATTCCATCATCAATCCACCAAAGAAGGAGTAGGGTCTGACGCCTCGCGGTGGCCCGAACCTGGGAAAATTTCTTGTGTCCTCCCCACCATGCTGCCATGCACGGGTCTGCTCTTTGTGCAACGCGATGTCCCCCTGCCGAACCAGCAAGGGGCCTCCTGGTCCCATAAGTGGCACTGGATATCCCTTGACATTTGAAAACAAGCTAATGATCCAAAGTGGTTCCAGATTATAAAACACTAAATCATGCAAGCAACAAAAAACACAAAATGCAACATGGTGTACAAGGACTACTAACATGGACTGTACCTACTTGAATTATTCGTTCTCTTGCCGAAAATATCCAAGTGTAATTGCACCTATAACAAGTGCGCAAACATCGTATCAATATATTTATCCTGCACAAGCTTGCCAATAGTTTCATTTAATAGATTAGAATAGTATTTATGCTGGATTGTCATGATACAGGGATTTTCTGGTAGATGGCTTCGACGTTTCCTCAAGCCATGAAAATTTACTATAATTTGCTTGTCATCAATTCCTGCAAATTTCTATTTCTCTCTCAACATAGCAGATCATCATTAGACACTAAATCCTTCAATGGGAGCTTGCAAAATGCTTGCATTAGATCCCTCATTAGACACTATATGTTCATCACCAGGAGCATGTAAAATGTTTGCATCAAATCCTTCATTAGCAGTCTGTTCATTAGACACTTCAGGCTCAAGAACAACATGAGCTTGTATGTTTGCTCCGGAAAATTTATTAGACACACTAGGTTCAGTCAGTTCAGTATTGATTGGAGGAGTTATAATATAAGCAGAATTTGGTTTCATTTTCATATAGATTCCCTACATACAAGTAGTTTTACAACACCGTCAGGTTTAACTATTGGCCAGAAATTGAAGAGTTGAATTAGATATACTCCGGGGTGTGACGTACCTGCTCGTTGCCCATGCTGCTCTCGCAAGCTGCGACTGTCCGTTTGCGCAAGCTCGATGCCATGCACGTATTGCCGTTGCTGCCTCCCACACAAGCTACACTTGGCGTTGGATCTTCATCTTCTTGTCCTTCCATTCGCTTGAGGCCTGACAATCGGCATCCAACAACGGGGTGTGGAAGTGCTGTGTCGGTTTGTCTAGTGGCGACTATGTTAGGAGCCAACCAGACTGGAGGCTCGAGCGAACGAATTGGGGATTTTTCCTGCTGTCGATCGATATGGGAGGCGATCGTGTGGGCCGCGAGCGTGTTATTGGTCCTGCCTTGTACTTACGTTATTGGCCCATCCAATTTGAAATGTTTTTCTTCATTTTTTACATTGTCTGCTCGAATGTTGGGACGAAAAAAACTAGCCTGGGCCAACCTGGACGACTCAAAGTAGGTGTGCACTTTCCAGCCACCCGAGGCTGCCGCCTATACCAGCACCTACGGTGGCGTTGCCCCATTTTGCGTGTATGATTGGGGTAGTGAAAAATATTCCAGTTGTGCTTTTGATTTACCCACAGAATGGTTAAATTGCTTGTTTCTATGAACTAAGTTCGCCAATAATGTGAAGGATGCCAATCTTTTCATTCTATTGAAGATTGCTTAGACCTCGATATGCCAAATGTAATCGCATGAAATATACAGTAAAAGCCAGTGTGATGTGTGTTGCTACCACTAGTCTCATAGCCCGTCCTCATATAACATATCAAGGATGCACCATCTTATCAGATTAACCATTTGACTTACCAATGCAGTGTGGGAAGAAAGAAGTATTGGGACTACGTATCCAAGCAATTGATGCCATGGACTCCTTCATAGAACCTTCTGTGTGAAAAAGAAGTTGTAGTGTGCCTTTACAAAGAGCTAGCGTAAGTTCAGTTACCCGCTTCTCGGAATTTTAGTTAGCCACTGATTGAAAAATTATTCAATTACATTTCTTGGCTTAATTTAGTTAGCTAGTGATTACATAACGCCATAGTCTGTTAATCATATTATTGACTGCAACTATCTATGTGTTTGATACTTACTATTAAGAGTTACCTGTTTGCTTGAACTTAAATAGCTACTTAAGCACGTCGATAGCTGGTCATACGTACTTCTAGGGTGCAGCAAAATTCATGTGTAATTTATGTTTTGATACCGTGTTTGTTTAAATGGTTTTCCGTTATCACTTGTAGTACTAGTAATGTTTGCATGTTCATAGACAAACAACTGTTAGGTTTATATGTGGGACAACGTCTTTTTAACATATATACGTGTCAGAATCATTTTGCTTACATCAAAGAAATTTACATATGTCTGTGTTGCTGGTAAAAGGTACCGACTTATTACTGTAATACTTTGCCAAGAACTTGTTAGTTTTACTAGTTCACGTGTAATTAAATACATAGCCAAAATTGTTTAGTTTTACTAGTTCGATGTTAGTCTCTTATGGCTCTTGCAACACATTATTTATGATTGCTAACATTTAAGTTTGTAGGATCCAACTGAAACTCTATTGGCACAATAGGTAGGTTAAAAAAAAACTTCCTTGTTTACCTAGTTTTCTGTTGTAACTTGTTGATGTAATCATCTTACCTACTTCTAGTTTTCAGGATCCAATTGGAAGTCCAATTGCACAACAGGTACATTTTCAAAAACATATTGGTGTAATAGGTTTGCTGATGTAACTTGTTGCACTAATCAAGTTACTGACTACTCAACTTTTCAGGATGCAAGAGAAACTACAATGCCACAACATGTTCCTTTTGCAAAACTTGTTTGTTTAACTCCTTTGTTGCTGCAACCGGTTTCTCTAATCACGTTACTGGCTACTCAACTTTTCAGGATCCAAGAGAAACTCCTATGCCACAACATGCCTTTTTCAAAACTTGTTTGTTTAATTGTTTTGCTGCTGCAACCGGTTACAATGATGTTAATAACTAATTTTCAGCATCCAATCGAAACTCTATAATTCCTTGTTTTTTTAGCTGGTTCCCTGCTCTAACTCCCAGTTGAGATGTTTTGCTAACTTCAACTTTTCGGAATCCACTCGGAACTTTAATAGCAAAACAGGTTAGCCCAGGATCAAAGAGCGAGGTCCCTGTGGAAGTTGTATCATCTCATAGAAGTGGCACTTGCCCAATCGTGCATTATGAATTGCCAACTGTTGATGCTCGAGAGGTTAAACTATTACTAGAAATAGATTCTGCTTCTGCACTTAGAGACGAAGTTGACATGTTGAGGAAGCAAACAACACAATCACAGGCAGTACTCAAGACAACCATTCAATATTTGGTGGATTTCAAAACGAAGCAAGTTGAGACTGACCGCATTGTTAAGGTCCTGGAGGAAAAAAGGAAATTAAATCCCACTAATTAAATCATAGATGAAATGTTTTTTCCATCATCGAATAAACTTTGTGTTATTTGTTTTTTTTTTTTTGGTTTGTAATTTTTTAAGCACGAGTCTGTATTAATTGGCAAGACTCTAAGACATTTCATTTTGATAGCTATGCCAGACCTACAAATATGCCAATCGGTCCGAATGTGCATTCAATAATAATAGTACTAGTATAGATGGTCCTTAAGTTACACGGATCCGAAATGGCCAAGATGTTGTACTAGCTTTGCTAAAAAAATGTTGCTATTCTAGCAAAAAAAAATAGCGGCCTGGCTTATGTATGTTAGTTGATATTATTGACCCATATACTCTATAAGTGTTTATATGTTTGTTAGTTTTGTACATTATTGGTTGTTTGACTCTGTATTTTGAATCTTGAGACATCGCTTGTGTACATATCTAAATGGGAGTACACTATCTGATGCATGTGTCATACAAGTTACACTTGAGTTGGACACAAAGTGGTTTCAAATATTCGAATTCACCTTAGACTGGTTTCCACCTTCTGAATTCGAGTATTAGCGTTTGTAAATCATATTCATATATGATAGTGAAGTACCGCTTTTTTGTGCTTTTAAAGATATATAAAAAACATAAAATGATTCATAAAGATTCATATAAGAATAGAAAATGGATTCGAATTTAGTTGCCAGGGCAAACGTGAATGCTTATTGTCCCAAAATTTGAAAGAAGCGGGAAAATATCCACTCCCACGTCGGCAGCCCGAGGCCAATGTTTGTGAGATGGAAATTACTATCTACCCCTTACACGGACAATCCATCGGCCCGATTTCCATTGTTCTCAATAGGGGTAGGTTAGTAACTTCAATTAGACGTGACACGACCACCTCTAAGCCCATTCGGACAAGGTGGGCGCCAAACGTGGGTGAAAAAACACATTTGATTCAAGCTCGTCCGAAAGACCTCTGTCTCTCCCTCCATTTCCCCATTCATACACGGTGGACGGCAAAACAAACTCGATTCGGCCGAAATCAATGTATGCAAATATTCTTAATAGGTACAGGTTTGTAACTTCACTCAGACGTGACACAACCGCCCTACCTGTCAGCACCGTTCATACACCGTGGGCGCCAACTGTGGGCGCCAAAACACCCTCTCCTCTCCCGAAATCGCTCTAGGCAAATATCAGGGAGATGCGAGATTACCATCCTATCCCCAACCGATGAGACGTCCAAATTTTAAATGGGGGCTAAGTTCATAAGTTTGCCATATTTCAGATAGGCGCATCCGAAAAACATGGTTCCCGTACCTCTCCCTCCATTTTCTCATTCATACACCATCCGCGCTAGAACACCATCCCCACACCAGCCTCCTCCGTCCGCCACCCCATCCGTCGCCGCCATCCTCCACCATGCCATAGCGTAGACCGCGTCGTCCACTGCTAGAGATGGGCGTTTCTCATCCATGGCAACCGACCAGGAGCTTTGCATCGCGTCCTCTCGCATCATCAGCGCTGTCATCCTCCTTGTCGGGGCAGCTCTGATGACCTCCTCGTCCACCTCAATGGGACTTACCGCCGATGGACCCGTCTACCATCGTAGATCTTCTTCAACACCACCGATAGCCATCGCAACCCTGATGCCTACACGGCGCCGCAAAAGAGGTGGTACAACTTCATGTCTGCTCAACTTTTTGATCTCAACCAAGAAATATCGCAACTTCATTACTGTACTATCTTTTCAGCTCTTCGAATTTACTAGTTCTTAGTTCGAAGCAAACAATGGTTGCTAACTAGCATTTCTGCAGTTTACAGCTTCCAATCTACCAAGGCACAGTCATAATAGGGTTTAATTGATCATGCTTAGGGTTTCCCCCCTTTTATGATCACTATACGATCAGCCTACATGTTTCGTGTCATAATAACACTCCTCCACCCATCAAGCTAAACAAGCTGAGTTGTTCAAATACAAATCTAATATTATTAAAACAAAGTATTTTAATTGGTCAGCTAAATGTTCCTAATTTAGTTTCAAAAATGCATGTACGCTGCTGGGGTGTGGATCTACAGGGGGCCGCGGCCCACCCTGGGATTTTGGGTCGCCTTTGACCCCGATTCCCCTCTATTCCTATGCGCTTCTGATCTCTACTCGCTCCTAGCTGCTTGCTTCGCCGGCGATATGCCATCCCCAGATGACATGACTCTAGGAGGAGACGCCGGACTAACAAGAGGTCAGGAGCCACTCGCCCAACATTGTCATCGCTGCCCGGGCGCACCGCTGTGCCTTCCCATTCCGTTCGGGGATCAAACGTGAAGCACCCACTAAGACAACCCGATTTATCCTGAGATACGTCCTCAACCCTCAGCAACTACTCCCCATCGCCCATTTTCTAATTGATTCATTACTCATTAGGCAGGACTGTCATTAGGGTTTGATGTGTACTGAGTGCTACCTCCACTTAATGGTTCAGATATTTCAGTAATCTTTAGTACCTGTAAAGTTCACAGTGTTTCAAAATTCCGGCCCTAGGAACACACACTATTCATGTTGGATTGTTTGTCATAGTGACATTGACCCAGCTTACTACTCCAGGCCGGGTTTGTTGACAATTTTTACTTTTCTTTCTTACTCGTATGATATGATATCCAATTATTCACGTCGATTAGTTGCAAGCAATAAGTGCTAGAGCAACTTCTTGATTCAGATTTTGGACGGTCTGTTACTGCAGTTATAATTCTGCATACTTGTCCTAGTAAGCTCACAAGTAATGATTGATTCACTAACTCTATGCTTGCCTTGTCATATTTTTTGTCAATATTATTTTAGGGTGGGCCACCCTGTTTCAGAATAATGGAACCGTAGACATGAGTGAATAGTATTTCTCCGTGTTATCTCTTTCATCATGTGTGGGCAACAAACACTCCATTGTATAGAAAGAAAGTGTCATATCCACCTTTTACATAGACTATGATCTTTAACATGGAATACAATCGGCCTACTTGCTTTATGTCGCACTACCAGCACTCCACCCTTGAAGCTAAACATTATGCCACTCATAATTCCTTAGTTTATTTTTTTCTAAAATGAATTTGATATGATTCTAATGTTGCTACTTTTTTTTGAAATGTGTGCTCGCCTGTTATAGATACATAAGAGGTTTGTATTTCTGTGTGTGGTCTGGTCAGCACGGTTGGGGGATGAAATTTGTATACGCAGGGGTTTGTAGGGAGACACTCTTTGAGTTGAATCCGCAATGCATTCCATAATAATCTGACTACTTTCTATGTTCTCATGAATCATAGATACTAAGCTGCATCATTATGATTATGAGCTTGCGCGCATGAAAAGAACAAAGCTGAATAAAGCCATGGCTGTCAAACTTGGCATTAAGGGAATAAAATCAAGACTGGCTGCAATGCAATGCAAACGATCTCCACCTAGAGATTCGTGCTCAGAATATGATCCTAATGATGATTCTAAGATAGAGGGAGACCTAAGTCAATGTAACTACCTAGTGGAGGAGCCAGAGGCAGATGCCCTATCTTATTCACCCATCAAGGTGCTTGCTCTAACATTCCAAGGTTATATTGGTCGCATATATCTTTCAACTGATGCTTTGCATTGCTTCTACTTTGTAGCACTGCCATTAGCTTAGTTTACACACCGTGTATGTGAATATGCCCTGCCTATCCATTTTCAGTACATAATCCATCTGTCATCATACCATATTTATCCATTCAAATGTTGTTCTTGTGTATCTGACATTCAAAAGGAAGAGGGCGATTGCTGGTCGCAGAGGAGCACGAACAAAGTATTTGGAAAAGGTAGTGACACCTGATAAATCAAATAGCCCCATTGGTGTAGTTGCAATATCACCAGATCCAGAAAACATGGCCACAACTCTAGCAGACTCTAGCCCTACTACACTGGCCATCTCTGATGCCACACCTCAGCATACTCAACTGCAGCAAATAGTATGATGATGCCATTTGACATAGCACCATCTCTACGACGCAAAAACCCCATTCCAGCAAAGATTACGCCAAATCGAGTTGCCAAATCCCTTTTCGAATGAGACAGAGCCCCAATTACAGCAAATAGGACCCCTGTTCCATTTATTCCCATTTTAGAAGAGCAAGTTTATATTGTTGTCAGGAACTTTGTGCACATCTTTCCTTCATGGAGATAATATACCACAAACAACGAACAATTTCCAACATTCCTCTGCAATTTACGCGTAAGTAATGTACTAATCTTGTTGAGGGTAATTACTGCATATGTTTCTGCTAACAGAAGACACAAGATTTTATTCTTTTAAACATGCGAGGACCAAACTGGATAGTGAAGATGAGCAACGGTTGCTTGCATTTTTCAAGCACTCATTGATGAAGTATCATTCCTACCTGAGGCAAGCGCACTTCGATGGCAAGCCTCTAAACAAAATTTCTGTAAAGTCTCTGGTGCTACATTTATCAGACAATGACTGGAATAATCTTGTTACACATTGGTCTCGTTTGCAGCGTAAGGTACTGTCTATGATATTACATCATAATTTGAACTACTTTTCTGCATGTGCCTTACCATCTCACTTGTACGAAAACTGTTTACAGAAGAACATTCATTATCAAGGGACCACATAATCTTGCAACTATACTGCACACTGCATTTCTCTTGTGTGTACATGTTGCCATGTATGAGCATACTTTCATAGATGGTTGATTATGTAGCATCACTACACACGGTAGCCTCGTTATCCTCAATTTTGTGGACATTATAAGATCGCTGTCGACTCTTACATAAATTTAGAATCAACCCAATGCTTTTGAAGAGGTTTAGCTCTGTAGTGATCTTGTAAGGACGGAACGTCTTCTATCACTGTACTTACATTAATAGCTACTCCTTTTGTCCCATAATATAAGAGTGTTTTGTACTCTACACTAGTGTACAAAACAGTCTTATATTTTGGGAAGGACGGATTGGTTCATTGTGTAGCATTCTCCATCTTATCTCCCTCGCCCACTATTTACTAAAAAATATCAGATCTATATTTAATCTTACAAAAAGTTGAATCCACACACAATGCTAGTGGATAAGTGTAGCCCATTGCTCTTGTCAGCAATTTTGTCTTGTAATGCTTGTACTGATAGGGATTAGTATTTGATTATGTAGCATCAATCTGCATCTTATCTTCATTATCCTCTATCCCTTCTAGTATTATCATATCTATAATTACTCTCTACAAAATGTAGAGTACAGGCAATTCTTATGAAGAACATTTTATGCTGAAATTCTTGAGTTATCCTTCCCTTGACATGGAGAAGGGCATTATAAAGCTGGTGTTAACAGTTAATGTAAGCCAGTCCTTCTAAATGCTTTATCCTCAACCGCTGTTTAATTTGCTCATACTCCCTATCGTCAACTTCTCTTTAGTTTGTTGTTTCTCTCAAAATGCATGTTCGCAAAAACCGTATGTTCCAAGTTTTAGTTGTAAAACCAAATTCCTTATTCACATGATGCACATCACTCAATACTCCCTATATGTATGCTTTTTTTTGTGGATCTAGAATCCAATGTGTGGTGAAGCAGCCCACATTTGCACCTTATCATCTCCTGTTTTATCCTAGTGATGTGGTTGATGATATGAACAACATGCCATGCACATTTACCAAAATAGATACAATGATTGTCTTTGCCCTTCATCTATGCTTGTTTTGTCAACATGGTAATACACTAATGTGGTGAAGCTCCCCGCATTATGAACAATGTCAAATTATGTTATTGATATTTTGAAATGACTCTTTATTTTCTAATTTGAAATTGGATGGAATTGACAGCATAGGTACCATCTTTGTTTATACACGTGTAAAACCTGTAATCTCTATGCTTGTTTAAGTGTGATAAGCCAGATGGCATGCACAAGTCTACTAAAGGCTATGAGACAAACCCAACATATATTGCAGCTAAGAAGGCAAAAAATCTTGAAGATAGTGAGACAACCCCAAAGTCATGTCTTGATGCAGTGTTCAAGTTACTTGAGACTATCAGTCATACAAGCTCACAAAATTCGCTGTCTGAATAAGTTCGACTTCTTTAGTCTCAAGTTCAAGCAGAAGGGAACTCTGCAACTCAACTTCGACTTGAAGTCCAATCTCTAACAAAGATAGCAGAGAACACTAATGAGAGCCTCATTGCCAAACAACTACACATGGAAGCTATGATCGATATGCTAGGGCGGTCTCACAGCCTTGCTCAGCAGCTTGCACAGCAGCTCCTGCGCGGGGCTAACCTTTCTTGTACTGTCTTTGAAGTGGTCTTGATTTAGTATTATTTTGTTACGTGCAATGGCGCCCAGTTTTTTTAATCTGCTTCTTCGTTCCGCTTTATGATCACTCGTGGCGAACTTTGATGCGCAGTGGATGTAATATACCATAAATCCCTTATTGTATAGTGTAGGTCTGTTCTAAGTTAAAATGCCAGTAGTTTTGTTCTTAATTCCTACTAGTTATCGTATATGCCATGATTTGCTATGTGAGAAAAATGGTGAAAATGTGACGTAGTCGACCGGGCCGAAACATTTTTGGGCCTGAAAGGCCATTGCGTCCCTTCACACTTTGCGCCAGGCCCACGACCTACATGGTCCTACATTCAACCCAATGTTTAGTTGGGCCTTTAGTGGACCCAACGCTTAGTTGGGCCCATGTTGCTTTGGGTCGTTAACATGCTGAATATTCTACTGGCCTGTTGAGGCTGAGAAGATACCATGAGCCTTTAAAAGGACAAAGTGCATGTTGGGCCTCAATTTCCAAAAGTAGTCCACGGGCCTTTAGCAGGCTGAAATGTACATCCGACCATTATTGGCCCAGTTATAATACGGGCCATTACCAGGCTGAAACATATCTGGGCCTTAGTTGGCCCACTAATATCATGGGCCTTTAAGAGGCCGAAAACTTAGTGGAGGCATCAGTGGGCCGAATTATACGATATGGGTCTAAAAGGCACAAAGTCACATTGCGCTGAGATGTTGCCACGTTGATCACAGGACGCTAGTGGGCCGGATGTCGCATCGGACTATATATGGCCCATCAACAGCACGGGCCATTCCGGGGCCAAAAGCCATACCGGGATGAAATGAGCCCATGTCTTCATCAGGCCTCTAACATGCCGAAATGTCACTAGGTAGTAATTGGGCCCAAATACTCGGCAAAACGTTAACAGTCCAGATCTGGCTTTATGCTGTAATTGGGCCATGTTTAAGAAGACCGTTAGTGGGATGGCCCAATAGTACCTGAGTAAATATTACGGGCCTTTAGCTGGGCCAGCCCATTTAATATTTATGGGCCACTTTTGGGCCTGTCCACATGTCAACATATCATAAGCACATCTCGCCCATTGGATTAGTGACATCAGTGCCAACGTGGAGCTGACACGTGGTTCCGTCAGCCAATGAGAATATTACACATGGAATATCGCCATTGGTTGTGGCTGTTAGCGGGTTATCGGATCCAAAACCGGACCCGATAGCTTAACGATGACCCGTTATGGTGGATGCCACGTGTCGATTACCCTTGACGAAAACACTTCCATGACGCGACATTTATTGTCATGGAAGTGGACACTTCTGCGATGATAATTTTGGTATTGTCATGGAACACTTCTACAACAACACATGTATGACTATCTTGATTTCATCATAAAATCGTCATGCATGTACATGCATGACAGAAAACATGACCTATTGTGACAAACACGTATTATCACGAAAGTGTTCTTTTTTTGTAGTGCAACCGGGTGTCAATAAGGTAAAAAATCACACCGGTGTGCTAACACGTGTCCGATAGGCTTCACCTAACTACTTGCGGGCTCGAGACCTCATTGATTCACGACTAGATGATCAGTGAGGTGGAGCGCTGGCAGTTGGTGAGGAAGGGGCTTGCTAGCCACAGAGCTTGCTGGGCCTTCACCCTGCTAAGTTTGCATCGCCGGCAAAGGGCTGCTTCTATTGCTTGGCTTGGGCTTCTACTTGAGTAAAGTTGGTCTAGGATCTTGGTCTTCTTGATGCGCTTCTTGATCTCACAAACAGTGGTTTTCTGTGCTTGTAGCTTCTTCTATGATGCTCAGTTACCGGGGTGTCGTTCTGCTTGTGCATAAGTTTGGGGGTACTAAGGACCCCGTTCTTAGTACACCGATAGGAGCCCTCGGGCTTGGGCGAGATGCGTATTAGTAGTGTCATTTGTCCAGACCGAAAAACACGCATATAGACACATGGCAGAGAACAATTTCCATAATCTTTTTGAAGTAATCGTTGATGATGATTCTTCCAACGCAAGTTCCATCCGCGCATAAAATACAGAATGCAAAAAAGTGCAATGTTGAGGTTATCCTGTGGTAGTGCACCCGCGATAAGTGTTGCCGAGGCAAACAATGAAGAGCCATCCCCCTCACGCCTTCCTAGTAAAAAGGCAACCACAAGGAGGCGCCGCTCATTCCCCTCTGTTTGCCCCCGCTCCACCTGCCGCCTCTTGTCGAAACTGCTTCCACTGCTACCACCTCCAACTCCCCAACTCACCCCGCCTCCTCTCCTCCTCCTTGAGATATGATGGAACCAAAGAAGACCGATGTGAAAGGGAGGAAACCAGCCAAACATCTTGATGTCGAGGCACAGAAGAAGAAGGAAGAGAAAAAGAGATGGTGAAGCAACAGAGAGAGAACATGGTCTTCTTGCCGCCGGCTGTGTCGGCCAATACTCTAATTGAGTGGTACTCCTTCATGTGGGGGAAGGAGAACGACGAGGACAGAGCCCCGGTGGTCCTCCCCCAAGGTTCAAAGGTTCTTGAAGACTCATATCCATTCTTTTGCACATACTTCTACTGTGTGTTGTCCCCCTCCATACCCATATTTCTTCTGTTCCATGAAGTCCACCTTCAGATTCAGGTTGCTAGATCTCACCCCAACATTATGACATGCATGGCAGTTTTTGCACATCTATGTGAAAATTTGTTGGGGTTGCTCCCAATGTGGATCTCTTTCGCCACTTTTTCCCCCAAAATGAAGATAAATCACTCTTTGGGTGTGTGACATGGATTCCAAGGGGGATGAAAGAGCAGTGTGATTACCTTTCCGGGGACCTCCATGGAAAATGGGGCGAGTGGAGGGGGAATTGGTGCTGGACCAAAGATAAGGATTTCCCGGAATTCTGCTTGCCGTGAACGGTGAGGATCGAACGCGGAGATGATTGGGTAAAATGCGGTGCCACCGAGAGGAAGCTTCACCCAGCAGTGAACATGGCTGTTCGTATGAAGCATGCTGGCGTGACCATAGAAATGGTGGGGGCCAATTTCCTCCAGTGGTGGTTTTCACCATTACAAAAGTTTGGGATTACAAGAATGCTGATGACAAGATGGGCTGTATGCTAGACTCGCAATAATTGGACGATCATGGGCCATTCCTTGCTCTACCAATAGTTGTTCCGAAGGACTGGAATATTCCACTTGTCGATCCACACGTTTCCTTTGCATATCAATTCTGCAAGCAGTGCCATCTTGAAGTGGATGCCAAACTGCTCGGCCTATGGGGTCAAGAAATACTTGACGCTGTCCGCGCTAGTGCATGAAGTATCTCAGGTCTCCGATCTCATAGAGGTGGCTTCCTAGAAAGAAACGGACCTCACATGTGCGACCACAGAAGAGGAGCAAGCATACATTGCCAAAAGAATTGAAGAGGCCAAGAGGAGCAAGTCCACGACAGCTGCAAGGGACGAGAATGACAATGATGAAGAAGAGGTTGATGAAGAGGAGGTTGATGAAGATTAACAGGAGGAACTTGGTGGGGATGACATTGATCAGACTGAGGTTGCCGGGGCCGAGGCTGCCGGGGGCCTAACGAAGGGGAGCAAGAAGAGGATGGCCCTCAGGATCCAGA
The DNA here is from genome assembly GCA_902687465.1 of Secale cereale. Taxonomy (NCBI): domain Eukaryota; kingdom Viridiplantae; phylum Streptophyta; class Magnoliopsida; order Poales; family Poaceae; genus Secale; species Secale cereale. The sequence goes on from LR738712.1 coordinate 245,228,893, forward strand.
CCGAAGGCGCCGCTCGCAAATGAGAATTAGGCAGGGGGTGACGACAACTCCCTCGACACGGGCTTCCCCCACGGTAAAGAAGTTGTCGGGGCTCTGGGACTGGTGATACCCAGGCCCGTCTACCCGTGGCCCCGCACGTGGCTCCATCAACGGCCAGGCGCGGCCCACCACTAAGACTTGGCGAGAAATGCCCTCTCGAGGCCTCCCACCTCGCGAGGCAAACGACACCAAGGCCTCAAGAGAAGCAATCTCCCGAAGGCGACTCTTAAGGGGCGGACATCTCTAGGCTTGGCACCCAGCCCCATGAGGCATGGGTGACATGGGCCATTGCGAAAATGGTCAGAAGGGCACTAACCGTCGTAGGCAAGGACAATTTCCTCTTTGGTGCTAAGGGGCAAGCACGTATGCGGGTACCCATGCAATCCACCAAAGGTTTCCATTATGGTGCACCAAGACCAAGACCACGGGCTCGACAAGATGGAGGTCATCACCGAGCCCACCTGCGCGTCACGACCAGAAGCTTTGCAGATGAAGACCACCTTTAGTCAGGATAGGATGTACTACTGCCCCCCTTCAAAATTGGCCATTGTGGCATCCCTTCCCGCCTAAGACACGAGGGAAGAGGATCGGGCCAGTATAAGTATAGGACACTCTCCACCATGGGGTAGGAGAAGAAAAAAAGAGGGAAGAGGGGGACCAGAGAGAAGGATAAAATCCAGAGAGAGAGCAAGCCCTAAGTCCTCGTGAGGCTGCTCTGTGGCACCCTCGCTCAGAGAAATTGGAGCGCCTTGTATTCTAGTCTAGAGATCGAGATGATGTCTTCTGGAATATAGCACTGCTTTGCATAGAACAAACTAGCTCTTTGTTACAACATGAATACAAATACAAGGTCTCCGATATTACAATGAATAACATCGACACGGCGATGCTACGCCAACCACAGTTGCTCTATGCAAGTAGCATAAATACTCAAGCTAGAGGAACCTCTAGTGGGAGTGGAACAACGAACGATGATGATGGACTCCAATCTGCAGGGACTCTGCGGGAACGTTTATCCTAGCTCGTGAACACGGGAACCACACCAAACAAGCAAGCAATCGAGGCAGGACCTGCAAACTTGCATGACACGCCAGGTCAGTACATTGAATGTACTTGCAAGCTCACAATAACCAAAAGTAGTCAAGACAAACAACATCATGGCATTAGCAGGTTAAAGCAATCATGAGCATGATATTATCAGGATAAAAAGGCATGCACAAGGCGAACATGATACGGCTAGAATAACATTAGCATGGCATGAGCATATCAAGATGATGATACTAGCATGCAACATGATGATGCTAACATGCACCAACTTACTCTGCTCGGGTTACCTCGTAACCATCACATGCAGAAGCTTACAATCACCGACATCACACAATCATCTCAGGATCCAATCAAGCTTGGTGTTAACAATACCATAGTAATCATTACATGAGCACAAGGAGCTTGACCTTTACCCTTGACTCTTGCATAACACCACAAATATCGAACAACTCGGTATCCTCGATACCACGGTGATCCTCTCATGACCACATAAAGATCAACCAACTTCGGTATCCATGATACCTCTGTGATCCTCTCATGATCACAACCAACCTCTTTCTCATCATCGAACCAGGGTTATTATTAGGCACATTATTATTATAGTTGGCTCATAGTGTGACAGACTATGAACTCGGCCCGTATCCGGGGGCGCGGCTATCGATAGATTTAACATACACTATGCGGAGGTTTGTACACTCTTCCCACACCACAGAATCCATAGGCTCGCACTCCCATTCGGGTGGACCAACGGCATTCCCAGAAAACCGATCTATTGTCATCACACTCTCCCAGCCATTTCGACAAATTCCCCTTTGTGCTAATTCATGGGTGGCCCCAATGTCTACCCATGACATCCAATGGCCACCATCGTGGCAAAAAAACGGTCCCAAACAGGGACAAAGACGGATACAAGAACTACCGGCACACAAGGCTTATGTCTGCCTACCTAATCAGGGTAGCGCGCACACATAACCTTCCCTCATTAGAGGCACAGGCATGCCAATAGACCGCATTAGGGCCTTCCCATAAAGGCAAGTGTGGCTGCACTGGTCAGCTCGATTTGGTGGCACCATGACTCAGCCAACAGTTGTTCAAGTTCATTAATACCATGTTAACTTGAATGCGATAAGCTGAGCCATAATAAAATAACATTATGTAACTACAATGCATGATCATGATATCAACATAAGCATGGAGGTGCGACATAATCATCAAGCATAACAACAATGAAGCATTTATCCAACTAAGCATGGCATACTGACAAGCATGAATATAACACTACACCGGAGCATAGCATGACTACTAGCATCATAAATAAATACCATGCAAGAACATAACATGAATGCTACCAAGTACGCATGAAGCCAGCTTAGATGCAATGGAACATGCATAGAAATGGTACTAGATAACAGAAAACAAGCATACATCAGGATGATCAACACTACTACCAGCATGACATGTGAACATAATACTAGCAAGTAGTACAAGATAACAAGAAGCATTGTATGCAGGTGTACATGTATGCACGAACATAACCGAAACAACGACAATAGTAGGAAACAAACAAGAAATTAACATGCAAATACTTATTAAATATTCAAGTAGAAACCATGGCTACTACATGGCTATCATCCAAGTGGCTATTGTGGCTTTCCCGGGTACTCCCTCCGTCCCAAAATAAGTGACTCAAAAATGACTCAACTTTGTACTAAAGTTGAGTCACTTTTGAGTCACTTATTTTGGGACGGAGGGAGTATGAAGAATACCCCGGGGAGATGTGCGGTGAAGTCACGCAACACTTCTCTCTCGGAGGGGGCTAGATAAGGGCAAGGGCATAATGGCCATTTTCATAGTGTGAACACATTATGAAAATGGTACCAATATGACGGGCTCGACGAGATGAAGAAATGGGCTTCCAATACACCTGATTCGGAGTTGTGGTTGAAAAGTTAAAGCCAGACGAAGCTCATGGACTAATCTGTAAAAAGATTTAAACAGGCCCATGGCTGTAAAAACAGAAAGCGCATTTCTCAGATTACATCTTCAGAATAGGGAAAATGTATTCCCGGCTAAAGCAGAGCAATAATACACTTGCCCCAAGGGAAAATGAACTCCCGAAAGTACGCTTCCACATGCCACGTCAGCACCGGCGGGGTCAACTCCCCATGTCACTGACTGGTGGGGCCGCGTGGGGTGGGGCCTGCTTGGCCAAGACATCGCCTTCAACCTTGCATGCCCGTGCGTGGCCGAGGTTGGGCGGCGCTCGGATGGCGATAGCCGGAGCTACCAGCCGTCTATAGTATTACCCGACCTACGAAATGATCAGGGTGACGCCGCGCTTCACGAGGGATGCCATAGTTTCACTGGGGAGCGCCAGGTGGAGCACGACAGGCTCCTCCAAAGCAAGAAATGGGTTGCGGTGTGCGCTACGGGGTGGATGTGGAGGTTGCTGGTGGTGGTAGGAGAGAGGGAGGGGCTCGCCATTGCCATAATTTAGGCGCAACCGAGTGGTGCCCATGGTGGCCATTTGGAGAACAGGGAGCTCCTGGAGCTCGTTTGGCTGGTCAGGGAGGAAGCTAATAGGGAGGAAAGAAGCTAGGTGAGGTCGAGAGTCCTTGGCGTGGCCTATTTATAGGTGGGGATGAAGGGGCCGAAACGGATGATGTCGTGCGTGTCCGGCCGAGGCACTGTAGAGCTCAGCGATCACGGGGGGAGAGGAAGTGATGTGGAAGAACAGACAAGCTTCATGGGGCGATGCAACACTAAGAGGCACGAGGGAGAAGCAGCCAGGCGCCATTAATGCCGTGTCGGTCACAGTTTGCCCGTGGGCGCGCAACGGCGAGCTCCGACGAGAGATATACAGGAGGGGAGAGAGGAGTCTATGGTGAAAAGGACGACACAGATGAGGTGTAGGACATGGTTGGACTCACGAGCACGATGAGCAGAGGAGGGGCCCGAAGGAAACGACACGCAGTTCGCGTCCATGGCATGCAAAAGCGATGGTCACCGCGTGAACCAGGGCATTCATTGCTCCCTAGCGCCCAAATTGGTGTCTAGCATAATGTCCTTCCAAGAAAGAGCATTTATGAGGTTTCGGCTCGATTAGGGGCACTGTGGTTAGGTGGTAATGATCCTCAGAAGTTAGCTGTTGCAAACTTAATCAGTTCACTGTGAACCACAGGGAGATGCTTAGGGCTAAATATGATGTCTGGGGTGCTTAGAGTAGGAAGGACTATGATCATGGTTAATTAGAGGGGAAATCGACCAAGATTTAACATGGTTGCTTAACAAGTGCAGAATCTGGTCCAGAAAAGAGATTTGGATGATGCACTCGCATGGGTGCATGAAATGAGCTGAAAATGGGCATGACCCAATGATTTGAAGATATGAAGAGGCCCAAACAGTTTCATGCCATTTAAACTTGTCAAAATATCACTTTCTTCATAAAGCATCTTTCTGGACAAAAACTTGGAAAATCTTGCACAGGGCAAATGGATAGATGAGTTGGGCCAAAACCTGGTGGAGAGAGTTTATATAGAGAGGAGGATAGCCTGGTAAATTTTCAGATTAATGGAAGCAATATAAAATATAGTTGCTTCACAAAGTGAAAATCTATCCAGAAACCAACAATTGACGCTGAGCTCATATGGATGAATGGAATGAGCTCACAGTAGATGGAGAGCTATGATTTGATCATAGGAAGGATTTGGCCAAGTTTCAACTCATTTGAATATGCCTAGCTTGCACTTCCTTCACAAAGACTTCCCTCAGACAGGAACTTTGAAAAATTGCCAAGGAATATTTACTTGGCAAGTTGAGTTAAATTTTTGCGCGAGGTAATGATATGGATAGGAAAAAATTTCTAAAATGTTTGGAGGCAATCAAGCAAAGATAAATAGCACTTGCTTCACAAAGTGCAGTTTAGGGCAGAATAGGAAAAGAATAATTGGAGGATTATTTTTGAACATGGCAATGAAAAGTTTTGCCATATTTGAGGAAGATATGATCCTAAAAATTTATGAAAATTACTTGGGAAATTTATGAGTGACAGAAATATAGGTTGCTTCACAACCTAGGGCAAAAATAATTATTGCTTAAATAGAAAAGGAATATTCCCTAGAAAAAGAATATAGGAATTGGGTCAAGGATGACAGTGATAGGGTCTTGGGATGGTTATGAGGATGTAAAGCCACTATAAAACCTAGGAGGACATGATCTTCCCAAGTTTCAGAACCACATAGCCACACAAAAATAATTTAAATGAAAAATCCAAAGAAAATCATCAGAAAAAGAAAAGGGAAAAATCAAGGCTTTTACAAACCTTCCCTCCTTAAAGAAATCTCGTTCTCGAGATTTGGTGGCTCAGGGATAAGTAAATATTCTGACTTGAAGAAACCGTTTCCATCTCGGGTTTCTCCTATTTACTCTCATATAATGTTCCCACTCAATTGGATCTGACTGACTGCCTTTATCTGGGGTGGTTTGCTTCATCGTACCTGACATTCTGACAGGGCTTACCTCATATGTTCCAATTCGTACTGACTCAAATTTTTCTTTCATATTTGTTGTCTTAGCTGGGGTCCAAAAGATTATCATTACTGACATAAGTGATATTAATCCTTGAGAGAGATATTATTCTGCATTGAATACCGGGAATATTCCACGGAGTTGGGAACACATCTTCCTGTGGAACGAGGACTTTCTTCTATCCAGGCATCATGCTGCTCGAATATATATGCCTACCTTCTGGGTTCAAAACAGTAATATGTATCATACCTGGTCTTGTTCATGCATTGAGTCACGGGATATTTATCCGATTCATGTGTGCTTATACCGGTCTCGTTACTATTGTTGACTACGCCGGAGAGTAAAATTATGAATAACATCACCTTGTCTGATGCGGGGGCTGATCTCGATAATTACTGCCAAAATGGTGTCTTGATGCTGTCTTTCTTCTAGACATGTCAATTCTTGCATCAACCACTGGTTTTATTTCTCTTGAATAACTGGTGAGGTTATCGGATGCGTCTCGTGAATTCTTTCTTGTGCGAGTGACTTGCATGAAATTGGCAGCATACTTATTGTATAGACAAATATCTGAGTCTCGAGTCATACCTTTGTTCTGACTGATTCTTATTTCTGAATTAACTGTTGCAGATCTGGCACCTGAAAAACACTGACATATGCTGACAACTCATTGTTTAATGTCTTGTACCAGTGTTGTACTGAAGAAGATTGGGCAGCTTGCGTCGAAAGCCACCGGGAGTATCGTGCCGAGGAAGACTAGATAGCTTGGTGAGGAAGACTGGGTACCATACCTCATAAGCTTCCCCCTTAAAGACTTACTAGGGAAAATTCAGGACCTTATGCCAGAAGCTTTTGCAGTACCTTATCGACGAAGACTGAATATCTTGCATGGGAAACCATTTATACCTTACTAATGCAGACTGAGGAATCTTGCCTTGTACGCTTTGCTGATAAATTGTGAAGAAGGACTGGACTGATTTTCGTGGTGAATGGAATAATATATATATATATATAT
>LR738712.1:245236610-245318929 GCA_902687465.1 Secale cereale
CAGCTCACTTCTCAAACATGAAAATGCAAAAAAAAAAAATAGCGGAATCTCAAAAAAAATTTGTTACCAAAACAACACAAAAAGAGTAATGCGGTTCACTTCGTGATCAAAAAACAAAACACACATCGGAAAGCAGCTCACTTCTCAAAACACTTCTCAACTCGCGCAAAAAACAACACAAAAAGAGTAATGCGGTTCACTTCGTGATCAAAAAACAAAACACACATCAGAAAGCAGCTCACTTCTCAAACACTTCTCAACGCGCTGCAGTTCGTAGCCAGCCGCACGACTTTCAAATTTAACTAAAAACCGTAAGGAATCTCAAAAACATTTCAACATATGAAAGTTGCGCCTCGTTCGTAGCTTTCCAACGGTATATTACACGCCTTGTTCCGACAAACGGTTAAAAAACTAGAGTGAAAACGGTACCGAAAATTTGAAAAAAATCGAAAAACACAATTCCGCGATTTAGTAAATTCAAAACTGCTCTTAAACCGTAGCGAATTAGAAAAAATAATACATACGAAAAAGATGTGTGGCGACGATACCTTTCCAACGGTGTATCATATGTTTCGTTCCGACGGGCGGTTTAGAAAAAAACGCCAAAAAACGCTCGCTGCTATTCGTTGTGAGCCGCACGATTTTCGAAACTGCTCTTAAACTATGATGAATTTGGAAAGGTTTTCAACATGGCGAAGATGCGTCTACTCCATAGCTTTTCAACGCTATATTACACGCATAATTCCGATAAACGGTTAAAAAACTAGAGCAAAAAAGGTACCGAAAAAACAACACGTATAGTTTTTTCAACATGAAGTTCGCTGGTCTCTGTGGTGCAGTGCGTTTAGCTCTCCAATGCAATTTTGCAATGCAGTTCGGAAGTGTTATGAGAATATTATTCTCATAATGTTATGAGAATAGACCGGCTGTATATATATATATAAATATATATATATATATATATATATTCTTTTTATTTTGGCAACTGATTACTTGTATGACAAAAATTGTCTAACTGTCCTTGCTGAATTCATTGCGTATTTGGATTGACTTGTGGGTGTCGCGTGTTTTAAATCTGACTTATGGGAGAATCAATCATTGTGTATGGACCATACCTTTGACCTGAAATGCATGTTGAATTTCGATCCAATTATGTTCTCCTGCTGGTTTAATCATTGCTGCAATAAAGGTGTATCTCTCACTTGTACTTGTTACGGAAAATTTAAGCAGAATATACTTGTATTCAGATCGGATGTGTGCAATACAATGTTGTCGGCTGAAAATATCATTGCTTTTAACTGAGTTCCTTGATGTATATCTTTACTTCTCACAGCTTCTTTCGATCCGCTGTCAGTTGATGAGCAATTTCCATAAGTGGTTAACTGCGAAGATTCAAATAAAGAAGCTTGAGAAAACGATCGATTGCAATAAAGCACACAACAAGCTACAAAACTGCACCACACAGGCACACACAAGCATGATACTAGAGCAAATGCACATGCACTACACGAAGGATTACATCCTATGCTTGAGAAAACGCTTGGGAACTGATGAGGAAACTAAGGAAGTAGCGAGTGGAACTGCTGACTCTGGAACTCCGGATGGATGAGGTGGAGGGGTTAGAGAAGCTGGCAGAGACTAAGGTAGGGCCGCACCAAGCAATCTACTGGCTCAAATGGCATCTCAGACTAACTCGACAATAAGAAGACACTCGGCCGTCATGTAATGGGACATGGCGAGGATAGCCTGGTTATCTTGAGGGTTGAAGGATGGGAACTTGATCCTCTTACGATTCTCGACGATGGTGGGATAGTACTGATAAGCACGGTTCTCTTGCACTATGCTCTCTTGATGACCAAGACTGGTGATTCCTACCATTGCGGCAAGATGAACGGCATGCTTGGGAGTAGCGATGTAACCACCATGGATACTGTAGGTGCGCTTACCAACAGGAATCGGGGCTGAAATATGGACACGAGCAACATACTCCAGGATTCTTCCTCCGACAAAAAACGGGAATACTTGGTAATGGGGTGGATCTCCATGGGGATAAATTATATGCGGCATATCGCCAAGGAGGGTGGAAAAGCTGAGAGGTCCGAGGGTGGGATTGAACGCAATAGGAACAACGCCAAGAGCTCGGGGAGGGTACTGAACTCATGGAAGTTGACCGGTACATACGTACGAAACAGGGGTTATGGGTAACCAAATAAGACTATAAGCAGCAAGCAAATGCAACAACCAAATGCAGCAAGCAAGGGCCACAACCAGAACCTATACTACCGTTTTCTAACGTTCCAGTGGACAACGACGCTCTACACCCAGACCTGATCTAATACCAAACCCATGGCACCCCGGCTCAGAGAAACCGAAACACCCCGTATTCTATCCCAGAGATCGACATGAAGTCTTCTGGAATACGACACTGCTTAGCATAGAACTAACCAGCTCGCTATTACAACATGAATATGAATACAAGGTCTCCGATATTACAATGAGTAACATCGGCATGGTGACTCTACGCCAACCACAGTTGCTCTATGCAAGCAGGATAGCAACTCGAGGCAGCGGAACCTGTACTGGTAGCGGAACATCGAATGATGATGTTGGACTCCTATCCATAGGGACTCTAGCTGGAACATTTATCCCAGCTCATGAACACAGGAACCACACCAAACAAGCAAGCAATCTAGGCACGACCTGCAAACTGGCATGACACGCCACGTCAGTACATTGAATGTACTTGCAAGCTCACAATAACCCAAAGCAGTCAAAACAAACAATAGCATGGCATTAGCAGGTTAAAGCAATCATGAGCATGACATTATCAGGATAAAAAGGCACGCACAAGGTGAATATGATTTAGTTAGAATAACATTAGCATGGTATGAGCATATGAACATGATGATACTAGCATGCAACATGATGACGCTAACATGCACCAACTTACTCTGCTCGGGCTACCTCGTAACCATCACATGCACAAGCTTACCATCACGGACATCACATGATCATCTCAGGATCCAATCAAGCTTGGTATTAACAATACCATAGTAATCATTACATGACCACAAGGAGCTTGACCTTTACCCTTGACTCTTGCATGAAACCACAAATATCCAACAACTCCGTATCATCTATACCACGGTGATCCTCTCACGATCACATAAAGATCAACCAACTTCGGTATCCATGATACCTCCGTGATCCTCTCTCGATCACAACCAACCTCTTTCTAATCATCGAACCGGGATTATTATTAAGCACATTATGATTACAGTTGGCTCATAGTGTGACCGACTACGAACTGGGCCCATTTCCGCGGGCGCGGCTATCGATAGATTTAACACACACTCCATAGAGGTTAGTACACTGTACCCACTCCACGGAAACCATGGCCTCGCACTCCCATTCGGGTGGACCAATGGCATTCCGACAAAACTAATATATTGTCATCACAATCTCCCAGCCACTTCAGCAAACTCCCCTTTTGGGCGAATTCATGGGTGGCCTCGATATCAATAAAAAACCGGTCCCAAACGGGGACAAAACCGACTACAACAACTCCGGCCACACAAGGCTTATATCTTCCTACATGATCAGTGTAGCACACGCCCATAACCTTCACTCGTTGGAGGCACCAGCGAGAGGCATGCCAAAAGACTTCATTAGGGTGTTCCCATAAAGGCAAGTGTGGCTGCACTGGTCAGCTCGATTTGGTGGCACCATGACTCAACCAATAATTGTTCAAGTTACTTATTATCCGGTTAAACTTGAACGCGATAAGCTGAGCCATAATAAAACAACATGATGCAACTACAATGCCTGATCATGATATCAACATAAGCACGGAGGTGCAACATAATCATCGAGCATAACAACAATGAAGCATTTATCCAACTGAGCATGGCATACTGACTAGCATGAATATAACACTACACAGGAGCATAGCATGACTACTAGCATCATAAATAAATACCATGCAAGAACATAACAAGAATACTACCAAGTACGCATGTAGCCAACTTAGATGCAACAGAACATTCATAGCAATGGTAATAGATAACAGACGACAAGCATACATCAGGACGAACATCACTTCTACCAGCATGACATGTGAACATAATACTAGCAAGTAGTACAAGATAACAAGAAGCATAGCATGAAGGTGAACATGAATCCACGAGCATAACCGAAACAACAATAGTAGTAGCAGAAAAACAGGCAGTTAATGAGCAAATACTTACTAAATATTCAAGTATAAACCATGGCTAATGCATGGCTATCATGCAAGTGGCTGTTGTGGCTTGACTAGGGATGAAGAATTCTCTGGGAAGAAGTGCGGTGAAGTTACGAAACGATTTGCTAGAACGCTTCTCTCTCAGAGGGGCTAGATAAGGCCAACAGCATAACGGCCATTTTCACAGTGTGAACACATTATGAAAATGGTACCAATATGACAGGCTCAACAAGACGAAGAAATGGGCTTTGGATTCACCTGATTCGGAGTTGTGGTTGAGAAGTTATAGCCACACGAAGCTCACGGACTAATATGTAAAATGAATCTCTAATCCCCTGGCTGGCAAAACAGAAAGCGCATTTCTCATATTACGTGTTCAGAACAGGGAAAACGTATTCCCAGCTAACGCAGAGCGAGAATACGCTTACCCCAAGGGAAAATAAACACCCTAAAGTATGCTTCCAGTTGCCACATCAGCGCCGGCAGGGTCAACACCGTGTGTCACTGACTGGTGGGGTCACGTGGGGTGGGGCCTATCGATGTCAAAATCGGCGGATCGCGGGTAGGGGGTACCGAATTGTTTATATGAGGATCGATTGTAACAGTGGCAAAACAAGGACACAATGTTTACCCATGTTTGGGCCCTCTTAATGGAGGTAATACCCTACTTCATGCTAGATTGATCTTTGTGAATATGAGGATTACAAGAGTTGATGTACCTCGAGATCATGATGGCTAAACCCTAGAAGTCTAGCCTATGGTAATTGTGATTCTACCTCTACGGACTAAACCCTCCGGTTTAAATATGCACCGGAGGGACTTAGGGTTGTACATGATCATCTTGCAGAGGAACTAAACATTACACCCGAACTTTGAACTTGCCATTCTACGCATATAGGAGTCCTATTTGGGTACAAGAGATAATCTTCTGTAGAGATCTTCACAGCCCACCAGTCCGGCCCATAACGAGTAATCCGGCCACCCGAGGACCCCTTAATCCAGGAATCCCTCAGTAGCCCCTGAACTAGTCTTCGATGACGATTAGTCCGGCATGCGTGCTGTCTTTGGCATTGCAAGGCGGGTTCCTCCTTCAGAACATATGAAGTTTATTTCCTGCATAAAGGAGCTATGTCTGGTTCTGCATGAGTAGTACAACCCTTAGCCACGAAGGCAATGTATCAAAACACTGTGTCTTTACTAACAACTTTCCATCGGAAAGTCATGTTTGACCCTTCAATATTTTGAACCATTTTCTTGGCTCTGGTTTCTCGTTTCGAGGCATAGCCTCCACTGGCACGTTTTGTCGAAGTAGATATCGTGCCCTCTTATCATGGGATCCACATCATTATGATTTGGGTGACCCAACCGCACCTTACACACGATTATGTTGGGAACAGGCGAGTTTTATGGCTTGAGTGGGGGACTTTTGGTATTTACTATCTATAAAAGGACATAGATACTTCCCCTTTAACCTCACGCAATCCTCTTGCCCTTGCCTCCCAATCACTCAGCCCCAGCGCCCACAACTCCCATCCCCTCCACCGCTGCCTCCTTCTCCAGCAATGGCTGGATATGGTTCCAAGGGCAAGTGGGAGGCCTCCACCATCACGGAGAAGAACGTGAAGAGTCTCTCGAGCTCAGGCTATCTCGCCGAAAACATAGCGCACCGGATTCCTTATGAGGATCAGGTGATGCCCGTCCCAGAGCCTGGTGAGAGGGTGGTGTTCATCCCTCACTTTATTCGAGGGCTGGGATTTCCGCTCCACCCCTTTGTTCAAGGTCTCTTATTCTTCTATGGGTTAGATTTCCACGATCTAGCCCCGAACTCTATCCTCCACTTATCGGCTTTCATAGTCGTGTGCGAAGCTTTCCTTCACGCCCCCCACACTTCGGCCTATGGCTCAAAACCTTCAATCTGAAACCGAAGGTGGTCGACGGGGAGCACGCGGACTGCGGGGGATCTATGGTAAGCAAGCTCCCGAACGCAACCTAGCCCAAAGGGTTTTTTGTGAAGACCAACAAGGTATGGCAGTAGGAATAGTTCTACATCACCAAACCCAGCGAGGCCAAGTGGGCGGCCATGCCCGAATGCAGATCCGGACCCCAAGAGAGGCTCACCACATGGACTGCCAAGGGCCTTGATTGGGGGTCTAAGTCGGAGGTGAAGATGCTCCAAAATCGCATCTCCAGCATGATAGCGAAGGGCACCCACCTCACTAACATGATTCAGGTGATGCTCTTCCGCCGCACACTTCACTGCCAGCTCCGGGTCTCCCGCTTATGGGAGTTCAATCCGGAGGAACCACAGACCTTGAAGCGCTTCTTTTGCACTACGCACGAAGACAAATGGAAGCAGCTTTTCAAGGCCCAGAAGGAGTGGCCAAATGAGGCCGAAGACAAGGGCTTCGACAGCGCGACTCAGTCTTCAGAGGTAAGCATGATTTTGCCGAAGATGCAACCTGTCCATATTTCAATTATAGCAGGTGTTATCAGTCTTATGTTCCATACAGATCTGGACAACAAAAGCAGAGCGGATCGACTGTCCAGCTCCACTGCCTGAAAACAAAGCCACGCCTAAGCTAACGGCGATGCTGGTTCCGGCGCCGTACAAGGCGCCGGAGAAGAAGGGCAAGAAGAAGGGCAAGGAGGCCAAGAGCGGCCCCCACACTAAGGGTCCTTCGGATACTGTGTCCGAAGGGACCGATTGTCACACCATGCATTTTGTAACATGTTATTTGTAACTTTGAAGCATGAAAATTTGGACCAGCAAAAATTTTTAGCATCATTTGGCTTTTATTTGGAATTGAGTTTTCTTCATTTGCTTTTTCATGTGCTCATCAAAGTCAACTATGACCTCTTGTAGATTTCATCTCCATACCCAAAACTTCTGCCCAATGATCATGCCAAGTGTTATATAACAGTATAGTAATTTCTTACAAAATTAATTTGGCCAAAAAGTATTTTATAAATTTAGTTTTCCAAAAACCCCTGAATTGAGATCTGCACTGCAAGTACTTGATTTAGAGTGAGAAAATTATTTCAAAAGGTTTATTTGAGACCTAGTAGTCATAGGACTCCCAGAAACCACAAAGGTATAATTTTAAAAGTTATTTTCCTATTTTATTTAAAAGCTTTTTCTTAAGGCCAGAAATGGTCTTTAATAGGGGAAAATTATTTAACTGTTTCAAAAATATTTGCCAAAATTCAGAGAGACTCAGAGGGCATATATTGTCCATATATAAGAGTTTCAACACTTGGTCATGTTCAAAATAATGGGCTAAACCCTCTAAAACCCTTTCTGGATATTTCAAGTTTTTGAAATATTTACAAAGGAATTTTTCTCCAAAAATTCCAGGGAAATTCTATCATGTCATATATGACATATTTAATGATCTTGCCAAGTCCCATGCCTTGGGAAGCAAGAAAACATCCTCAAATCCCTTCATAACCATTCTGTCCATATTTGAAGTTTGAGCAACTTTACATTGCCAAACTTGTCCAAATGCTCTCAAACTTGGTGCACATGCTAGAATGACCTAATAAGGCATCTGGACCAAATGGCACAAGATTTGGAATAGAGCAACTTGATCAGATCACCTCAAAACCCTTTATGTTCAAATGCAAATTTGAACAACTTTACATTACCAACTTTTTATCTGGAGCTTCAAACTTTGTGAGCATGATCAATACCCCAAATGATGATGCTACAAAAAGTGGTGCATCAAGGGGAGATGATTAGCTTGACTCAATCAAGGTGAAACTGTTTCTGTTGATTTCTAGGGTTCACCAAAGTTACATTGGCTAGTTTCTCCAAATGATCCCAAATTTGGTGAAGCACCCTATTTTCTCATGTCTTTCAACCCTGTCAAGTGCCATGTCAAGTGTATTCATTTACTTGACCAAACACAGATCAAACACCTTCTGCAGAATTTCTAAAACCCTCAACTTGATCACTTTTTCTTTTCTCCATGGCCTCAACTTCTTACCACAGGCTCATTGAGTTACCAGCTACCTCCAGTAACTCCCCCAGCACCTCAGCTCCATGATTGGAGGGTGAAACCCCTGTTCTACCTTGCTGTACAGCAGGATTCTACCATTTCACCAACACTCTCACTCTCTCTCAGCATCTCCAGGGCATCCAAGGCCTCAGGGCATTTCTTTACTCCTCCCTCAACGCGCTGGACACTGTTGGACACGCTGGATCGGACCAAACCGGCGAGAGCGCGGCGATGCCAGTCAAACGCACGCTCTGGAGCGCGCGAACAGTGCCCTCCGCACGCTGGCTCCAGCCAATCGCCGATCCCCGACAGCCTCGGGCCTCCCCCTCACGCCAGTCGAGGCGCCTCGACGTACGCGACCTCCCCGGCGCTGTCCCCCCTCCTCTTGCGCCCTCCAGTGAACGACATCGCACGCGCACCGGCCGCCCGCTTCGGCCATTCTTCTGCTTCACACGCGCGCGCGCCTCTGACGCTCCCCCGATCCTCCTCTCACCTCAGCTGGACGTAGAGCTCGTCCAGGAACTCCCCAGACTCATCCCCGTCGCCTCCCGTGCGCTGTAGCGTCGAGCCGGAGCTCGCCGGCGCACTGGACCACGGGTCTCCGCTGAGCCCCTATAAATAGGACCTCCCGAGCCATTCCAACAGCACCAGCAGCACATCCTCCTCCCCAGCATCACTCCTGCATCACCAGCTCGACCCCAGGAGGTCCCAATGCTCGGGATCGACCGGAGCTCCGCCGCGTCGGGCCGCCGGCGATCTCGAGGTACGGGCCTCCCTTGTCTCTCCTTCCACTCGTTTCGGAGCCGCCGCACCGCACTGACTCTTTCCCCCTCGTTTTCCCTCTCTGTGGCAGTCGGAAACGACCTCGACCACGACCCTCCGACGAGCTTCCGCCGCCCCACCTCGTCGCCGGCGAACCAGGCCTCCCCGCCGTGCCGCACTACCACCACTGCAACCGCAACACGACGCTGGTCACGTCCCTGGCCTCCGTTGCCGTCGCCGTGGCCGGAGTCCTCGCCGGTGAGCTCGCCGCCGCCGTGGCCGCGGGGTTAGAGATGACAGGCGGGCCCCGCCTGTCATCCCCCCACCTCTCTCCCCCTCGTCTCTGCCGCTGACCCACGGGCCCCGCCAGTCAGGTTTGAAAACCTGACGTGCGCGCGCGCTGGCTCCGTGCGGCTGGGCCAGTCCGTCTGGGCCGTGTACTGTGGCCTCCTCTGGCCCAGTGCACAGGACCCTTTTTCATTTTTCTTTTCTGTTGATGTTTTAAACATTTATACAGAAAAGAATATTGATCCAAATTAAATATTTCCAACTCCTAAAATCTTGTAATATTCCAACCTATTTAATGGTACCACTTTCATTCAAATCCATGAAACTTTTCTGTACTGTTCAAATTTAAATTCAAATTTGGGCAGTATAACTCCTGTTCAAAAATCAATATATTCCATTCTGTTACTCCAAAACTCCAACTAAGATTTTTCCCCATCTTAGAAATCCCTCTAGTATTTTACAAAAATGAGTTGACATTTTTCTGAGAACTTTGATTTTTCTGTATTGTTTGTTTGCTTATTTTCCCGTGGTTATTGTGCGACGTATAGATCCCGTATTTGACGAAGTTGCTGTGGAAGTGGAAGGAGAAGGACTTGAAGACTTTGAAGACCAAGCCAATCCAGGCAAGCAGCCCTTTGACCATGATACACTTGTTCTCGAAACCCGTTTGTTTCCGATGCATGATGATAGGGTTACGATGGTAACCTAGATGAACCACCACATGATGCATGCTTTATTGTTGATCTTGCTACGTGCTAGATGACATGCATATGGTTAGTGGTTATGATTAGTGATGCATGTGTGATATGAACCCTCGTAGTTGAAATCTTTGCATGAACCCATCGGGTGCCCCTAATGCCCGAGGGTGATGAAGTGTTAGGTCATCACTTGAGAAAGAAGTGATGTGCCGGTAGATCATGTGCATGGTGGAATGATGGATTAGATTTATGTGTGACTACCGTCCCAACCAACATGTGCAACCACACTACCCCTTATGGGATGGGGCTTTATTGATTACTTAGGTCGATACTAGCATGGTGCCCGCATTACTAGTGACGGGAAGACTTGAGGTCTTTCCCGGGATGGGGTCGTGCTTGGATAGACGACCATGACTGTTTTCACAGGGCACCGGACACACCGTTGGTCCCTTCAGGTACGCGTGAACATTGAAATTAGGGCAAGTCCCGTGATCTATTGTTTGTACCCGAGGGCCGTGTGCCAACGAGTGGACTCTATGTTAGTGTCGTATAAGGAAAGGTAATGACCGGGTGCTTACCCCGGGTACTTGAGGTACCGCGGGTCGTGGATGACACGGAAGTTCCCCGGATCTTGTGGGTAAAGTGTACAACCTCTGCAGAGTGTAAAACTATTCGAATAGCCGTGTCCACGGTCATGGACAGTTGGGTGGTGCTACTTAAACTATGTCCAGAATTTTACTTCATCAGTGTTGGTATGTGTGTGACAAGTCAAGGATGGTGACTTGACTCGATGAGTTGAATCATATTCATGTTGATATCGGTAACCTGTCTTCGAGGTTACGCGAGGTTATTGATGCATAAACTTGATGATAGCATATTGTTCTAGCTTCCTGCTAGATTGTTCATTATTGTTCCATTGCATTGTTACCACATCATGGGTTGCTTGCGAGTACATTCAAAGTACTCATTGGCTTGCCACTGGTTATTTAATTGGCCAGGCATGGAAGAGCAGGATTATGAGGAAGAGTTCTTTGGAGACGAACATGCAAACTAGGACGCTATCCCAGTCAGAATGCCTGTAGGGTTAAGGCAGATGGCATGGGTTCTACCCGTTTATCAAAGACTTCCGCTATTTGAGTTATTTCCTATTCAGCCCGTGAGGCTCTATCTATGTAAGGCTTGGCCATAATGGCCTTAATTCGTGTAAGACTATTTGTATGGATGTAAGACTCTTGTTAGTTCAGCTTCTGTGTGTTCAGTGAGCATTGATCTCTGGGATCACTGTACACGTGCATTCGGTGATCTCAACTTCTAAGTCGGGGTCCCCACAGAGCTGGTATCAGAGCCATCCTGACTGTAGGAAGCCTTAGTTAGCATGGGCGTTAGTTAGTTGAGACCCATTTTCAAAAACCTTCTGAACCTCTCTTCTTTTCTAAACCTGAGATTTCCTCAGCTTATTAACCCCTCCTATTCCACCTTTGTAGATGGCCGTTGTTCCCGAAGAGCACCTGACCATTGGGTTTCCCCTACTTCTCGAGGATAGCCTCCAGGAGTGCCAGTTCCACCGAGCACCCATCCTCACCTACCTTGAGCATTGGGTGAGCGATACTGAGGTGGAGTACCATGTGGAAGTGATCGTGAAGGCGAACGATCCTCCCACAAGTTGGTTCTTCGAGGGACCCCAGATGGCGACACTACCACTTGCTGTCGAGGCTGCTGCACTCAAGGCATTAACCCGTCTCCGCGAGCTTCTTCCGGAGATGGCAGCCAAGATGGCAACTCGCTTCTTACCTTACCGGAAGGAAGGTGACGAAGAAAGCAGCGCACTAGCCCCTCCACTGAAGGAAGGACTCTCGCTTCGGTTCCAGACCTACTTCAGTCTATGTGCCGACAGCTTGGCACAAGACTTGGCCTCGGAATCAATGAAGCTTCGAGAAGAACTTTACAAGACCAAGGCACTTCTTCGTCAAGCTCAAGAGAAGGCAAACAGGATCAAGAAGGAAGGAGCACCTTCTGGACAATCCGCTATCGCATATCGAGGCGGAAGGCCCTCCGAGGATGTATCTTCCAAGGGTGAAGAACCACCTCGGCGACGCCGGATGACAGCAAGGGAATACCGCAAGCTTTTCCCTGCACCACCGTCGAAGCACCGTCGTATCCAACTCCTCCACTCCCCCACTCCCTCCAGCGACAAGGGAGCCCAGACAAATGAAGACAAGGAGGAAGACCCAAAAGAGCCAGAATACGCGACCGAGCATTCCGCCGCTTAGGAATTATTCGCTACTCGGATATGCCAGTTGTAACCCCTATGGTAGGATAGGTCGTGTAACCCCTATGCGCAGTCGAGTCCTTGTATGGTTCATATGAAACCATCTAGTGTTTGCTTTTGTTGTGTCTGGATGTATGTCGTATTCTTCCTTCGGGAAGGTGTAAACGACTACATCACCCATTTGGATTTTAATGAATGTGTTTTGGCCTCCCGGCCCTTGCATGATTTGATTTAGTGTCACACCCACCCCCTTACTAGGCACCCATCTATCTTGCTTTCCCTCTTCTGAGTCATGAGACCTTTTACCGCTCCAACAGGATGCCTGTTGTAACTCGTACTGGTACCTCTACCCAGCAGCCCGAAGCCGGAGCATCCTCCCAGCCAGAGGCAGGCCACGACCAAACCAACAACCAAGCTCCACCACCACCTCCTCCAAGCATGGACATGGCTCAGCTTCTCCAAGCTTTCCGAGAGGAACGCCAAGCCAACACTGCAGCTCTTCAGCTAATTGCTCAAGCTGTCGCCAACAACCGCCAGCCGGCGGGGAATGGCAATGGACGTTCCACGTTGGCAGAGTTCAAGAAGCATGCACCGCCAACCTTCATCGAGACTGCAGAACCCCTGGATGCTGACGACTGGGTCCGTTCCATTGAGGAGATTCTGGAACTAGTCGGACGCACCGAAGATCGCGAGAAGGTTGCTTATGCAGCCCACTGCCTCGGGGGAACTGCTAGAGCTTGGTGGGATGGATTCAAGGTCATGCATGCTGAACAAGACATCACTTGGGTGAACTTCATGGCAGAATTCCGCAAGGCCCACATTCCTTCCGGAATCATGGCTATCAAAAAGCGTGAGTTCCGAGCCCTGAAGCAAGGAAGTGGCACTGTCAAGGAGTACATGCAGAAGTTCAGTATTCTGTCAAGGTATGCCCCTGAAGATGTCAGCACTGATGCTGCCAAAAGGGAGCGCTTCATGGAAGGCCTTAACCAGACTCTGCAATATTCGCTTGTCGTGTGCGACTGCCCATCTTTCCCTGACCTGGTAAACAAGGCACTTATGCTTGAAGACAAGCGGCGTGCTTTGGAAGACACTCGCAAGCGCAAGTTGGTCAGTAAGGGAAGTTCCAGCAACCAGAAGCCTCGTCCGTGGCAGTCAGCCCCGGCCAAGCCAACTTATCAGCAGCCAAGAGCTCCTGCACCTCGTGCCAATCCTCAGCCTCAGCAGTATGCCAACCCCAGGCCAGCTTTCAACCCCAATACCAATGGTGGCAACAAGATCAACACCCCAAACCAAGTCACTTGCTTTGGATGTGGTCAGCCCGGACACATCTCCAGGGTGTGCCCCAACAAGAAGCCTGATGCCCCGCGCCCCAATGCGCAGAACCAGGGACAAGGCCGTGGAATGCCACCAAGGAACCCAGCTCCTCACAATCCACCGAACTATGGGAAGGGGCGTGTGAATCACGTCACTGCTGAAGAAGCCCAGGAAGACCCGGACGTCGTGCTGGGTACGTTCCTTGTCAACTCAGCACCTGCAACTGTCTTGTTTGATTCTGGAGCAACGCATTCATTTGTCACTCAAAGATTTGCATTAAAAAGTGGCAGGACCCCTACACCCCTGAATAACCCTATGGTGGTACAAAACCCCGGAGCCGAGATGAGAGCCAAGATAGGCTGTAAAGGAGTCGGTATTACCATTAACGGTGTAGATTTCCTAGCAGACCTTATCATCCTGAGATCGCAAGGCTTGGATGTGATCTTAGGGATGGATTGGCTCAGTAAGCACCAAGGCTTGTTAGACTGTGCCAATCGGACAGTCACTGTGACTAATGACCAAGGAGTCGAAGTCAAGTTTGCCCCCAACTCCTCTTCCGCTCAAGCCGCTAAAGTCAATTGTCTGTCTGAAGTTGGGCTAGATCAAGTACCGGTGGTATGTGAGTATCCTGATGTCTTTCCGGATGAACTACCGGGAATGCCCCCTGACCGTGACATTGAGTTCATCATCGAGCTCGTGCACGGAGCAGGACCCATCTATAAGAAGCCTTATAGGATGGGGACGGAAGAATTAGCCGAGTTGAAGAAGCAGCTAGAAGAGCAGCTAAGGAAGGGATTTATCCGCCCGAGTGCCTCCCCTTGGGGATCTCCTGTTCTGTTTGTGGCCAAGAGGGACGGTACCATCCGCTTATGCATTGACTATCGTTCCCTCAATGAAGTTACAATCAAGAACAAGTATCCACTTCCCAAGATCGAAGATCTGTTTGATCAGCTCAGCGGAGCCAAGGTATTCTCCAAGATCGACCTCAGATCTGGGTATTACCAGCTGAAGATCAGACCCCAAGATATTCCGAAGACAGCATTTGTAACCAGATATGGCCTGTACGAGTGCACGGTCATGTCCTTTGGGTTAACCAATGCCCCAGCTTACTTCATGTATCTCATGAATAAAGTCTTCATGGAATATTTGGACAAGTTCGTTGTTGTCTTCATTGATGACATTCTTGTGTTCTCAAAGTCGGAGGAAGAGCATGAGCAACATCTGAGGATGGTCCTAGACAAGCTTCGTGAGCACCAACTGTATGCCAAATTCAGCAAGTGTGAGTTCTGGCTGCACAAAGTTGGATTCTTAGGTCATGTCTTGACCGAGGAAGGATTATCTATTGATCCTGCAAAAATCGAAGCTGTGACCCAATGGCAATCTCCAACGACCGTCAAGGAAGTCAGAAGCTTCCTCGGATTAGCGGGCTATTACCGCAAGTTCGTGGAAGGATTCTCTAGCATTGCACGACCAATGACTCAGCTCCTCAAAAAGGACAAGAAGTTCGAGTGGACGCCAAAATGCGAAGAGAGCTTCCTAGAGCTCAAGAAGAGATTGACCATCGCCCCAGTTCTGGCAACACCTGATATTCACAAGGAGTTCGTGATATATTGTGATGCCTCTCGAACCGGATTGGGAAGCGTTCTGATGCAAGAAGGCCACGTCATAACATACCTCTCCAGGCAGCTACGACCCCATGAGGAGAACTACGCTACTCACGATCTTGAGCTAGCGGCAGTAGTTCATGCCTTGAAGACATGGCGGCATTACCTCCTAGGGAAACGGTGTGAGATTTACACAGACCATAAAAGTCTGAAGTATATTTTCACCCAAAAGGAATTGAACATGAGGCAGCGGAGATGGTTGGAACTCATCAAAGATTATGACCTCAGTGTTCAGTATCACCCTGGGAAGGCTAACGTGGTGGCCGATGCCTTCAGCAGGAAGGCTTGCTCTTTGAATGCCCTTATTCAGAAAAGGCACCCAGCCTTGTTTAAGGAGATCGAACAATTCAGTTTGGAATTGGTCACCCCCGGTTATCTGGATCATTTGGAAGTCAGACCGACCCTGCTGGACGACGTCAAGAAGGCTCAAGATGGACACGCAAGCATCGAAGGCATCAAGAGGAAGATGAAGCTGGGCAAGGCCCCAGGATTCTCTGAAGACGAGCACGGGATTGTTTGGTACAAAGGTCGCCTCTGCGTACCAAACAATACTGAGCTGAAGACGCTGATTCTGCAAGAAGCCCACGACACCCCGTATTCCATCCACCCCGGAGGAACCAAGATGTACCAAGACTTGAAGGCACGATTCTGGTGGCACGTTATGAAGAGAGAGATTGCAACCTATGTTGCAAAGTGTGATGTGTGCCAAAGGGTCAAGGCTGAGTATCAGCGACCTGCTGGATTGCTTCAACCACTCCAAGTTCCTGAGTGGAAGTGGGATAAAGTCGGAATGGACTTCATCACTGGACTACCAAGGTCGAATAGAGGACATGACTCTATCTGGGTCATAGTCGATCATTTGACCAAGGTGGCTCATTTCATTCCTGTCAAGACCACTTATGATGGCAACCGGCTGGCAGCTCTCTACATTGACCGAATCATAAGTCTTCACGGTGTTCCCAAGGAGATTGTGTCAGATCGAGGAACCCAGTTCACCTCAAGGTTCTGGAAGAAGTTCCAAGAAGCCCTGGGAACCAAGCTGTCTTTTAGCACAGCTTTCCACCCACAGACCGGAGGTCAAACTGAGCGAGTCAATCAGATTCTCGAAGACATGCTCCGAGCCTGTGTCCTGGCATGTGGAGCCAAGTGGGAAGACTGTCTCCCTTTTGCCGAGTTCTCCTACAATAACAGTTACCAGTCAAGCCTTCAGATGGCACCATTTGAGGTGTTGTACGGACGCAGATGTCGCACACCCCTCAACTGGTCAGAGACTGGAGAAGGACTAGTTTTTGGACCGGATAATCTCCGCGCAGCAGAAGAGCAAGTCCAACTAGTCAGAGAGCGATTAAAGGCAGCCAAGTCAAGGCAGAAGAGTTATGCTGACACTCGACGCCGAGACATGAGTTTCCATGTCGGGGACCATGTGTACCTGCGGGTAACTCCTCTGAAGGGAACCAAGCGTTTCCATGTCAAGGGGAAGCTCGCACCAAGGTTCATTGGACCCTTTGAGATCACTGCACGACGAGGAGAAGTTGCTTATCAGTTGGAACTACCACATGAGCTATCCGATGTGCACAATGTGTTCCATGTGTCACAACTCCGGAAATGTCTCCAAGTTCCAGACAAGCCCAATCTCTACAAGGATGTGGATCACCAAGCCATTGATCTGCAGCCTGATTTGACCTACCGCGAGAAGCCCATTCGTATTCTGGACGAAGCAGAACGACGTACGCGGAGCCGTACCATCAAGTACTTCAAGGTCCAGTGGAGCAACCACACCGAAGCAGAAGCAACCTGGGAACGAGAAGACTATCTTAGATCCGAGTTTCCCGACCTCTTTTAAGCCCTAGTTTAGGAATCTCGGGGACGAGATTCGTGTAAGGGGGGTAGGTCTGTCACACCCTGCATTTTGTAACATGTTATTTGTAACTTTGAAGCATGAAAATTTGGACCAGCAATTTTTTTTAGCATCATTTGGCTTTTATTTGGAATTGAGTTTTCTTCATTTGCTTTTTCATGTGCTCATCAAAGTCAACTATGACCTCTTGTAGATTTCATCTCCATACCCAAAACTTCTGCCCAATGATCATGCCAAGTGTTATATAACAGTATAGTAATTTCTTACAAAATTAATTTGGCCAAAAAGTATTTTATAAATTTAGTTTTCCAAAAACCCCTGAATTGAGATCTGCACTGCAAGTACTTGATTTAGGGTGAGAAAAATATTTTAAAAGGTTTATTTGAGACCTAGTAGTCATAGGACTCCCAGAAACCACAAAGGTATAATTTTAAAAGTTATTTTCCTATTTTATTTAAAAGCTTTTTCTTAAGGCCAGAAATGGTCTTTAATAGGGGAATATTATTTAACTGTTTCAAAAATATTTGCCAAAATTCAGAGAGACTCAGAGGACATATATTGTCCATATATAAGAGTTTCAACACTTGGTCATATTCAAAATAATGGGCTAAACCCTCTAAAACCCTTTCTGGATATTTCAAGCTTTTGAAATATTTACAAAGGAATTTTTCTCCAAAAATTCCAGGGAAATTCTATCATGTCATATATGACATATTTAATGATCTTGCCAAGTCCCATGCCTTGGGAAGCAAGAAAACATCCTCAAATCCCTTCGTAACCATTCTGTCCATATTTGAAGTTTGAGCAACTTTACATTGCCAAACTTGTCCAAATGCTCTCAAACTTGGTGCACATGCTAGAATGACCTAATAAGGCATCTAGACCAAATGGCACAAGATTTGGAATAGATCAACTTGATCAGATCACCTCAAAACCCTTTCTGTTCAAATGCAAATTTGAACAACTTTACATTACCAACTTTTTATCTGGAGCTTCAAACTTTGTGAGCATGATCAATACCCCAAATGATGATGCTACACCAAGTGGTGCATCAAGGGGAGATGATTAGCTTGACTCAATCAAGGTGAAACTGTTTCTGTTGATTTCTAGGGTTCACCAAAGTTACATTGGCTAGTTCCTCCAAATGAGCCCAAATTTGGTGAAGCACCCTATTTTCTCATGTCTTTCAAACCTGTCAAGTGCCATGTCAAGTGGAATTCATTTACTTGACCAAACACAGATCAAACACCTTCTGCAGAATTTCTAAAACCCTCAACTTGATCACTTTTTCTTTTCTCCATGGCCTCAACTTCTTACCACAGGCTCATTGAGTTACCAGCTACCTCCAGTAACTCCCCCAGCACCTCAGCTCCATGATTGGAGGGTGAAACCCCTGTTCTACCTTGCTGTACAGCAGGATTCTACCATTTCACCAACACTCTCACTCTCTCTCAGCATCTCCAGGGCATCCAAGGCCTCAGGGCATTTCTTTACTCCTCCCTCAACGCGCTAGACACTGTTGGACACGCTGGATCAGACCAAACCGGCGAGAGCGCGGCGATGCCAGTCAAACGCACGCTCTGGAGCGCGCGAACAGTGCCCTCCGCACGCTGGCTCCAGCCAATCGCCGATCCCCGACAGCCTCGAGCCTCCCCCTCGCGCCAGTCGAGGCGCCTCGACGTCCGCGACCTCCCCGGCGCTGTCCCCCCTCCTCCTGCGCCCTCCAGTGAACGACATCGCACGCGCTCCGGCCGCCCGCTTTGGCCATTCTTCTGCTTCACACGCGCGCGCGCCTCTGACGCTCCCCCGCTCCTCCTCTCACCTCAGCTGGACGTAGAGCTCGTCCAGGAACTCCCCAGACTCATCCCCGTCGCCTCCCGTGCGCTGTAGCGTCGAGCCGGAGCTCGCCGGCGCACTGGACCACGGGTCTCCGCCGAGCCCCTATAAATAGGACCTCCCGAGCCATTCCAACAGCACCAGCAGCACATCCTCTTCCCCAGCATCACTCCTGCATCACCAGCTCGACCCCAGTAGGTCCCAGTGCTCGGGATCGACCGGAGCTCCGCCGCGTCGGGCCGCCGGCGATCTCGAGGTACGGGCCTCCCATGCCTCTCCTTCCACTCGTTTCGGAGCCGCCGCACCGCACTGACTCTTTCCCCCTCGTTTTCCCTCTCTGTGGCAGTCGGAAACGACCTCGACCACGACCCTCCGACGAGCTTCCGCCGCCCCACCTCGTCGCCGGCGAACCAGGCCTCCCCGCCGTGCCGCACTACCACCACTGCAACCGCGACACGACGTTGGTCACGTCCCTGGCCTCCGTTGCCGTCGCCGTGGCCGGAGTCCTCGTCGGTGAGCTCGCCGCCGCCGTGGCCGCGGGGTTAGAGATGACAGGCGGGCCCCGCCTGTCATCCCCCCACCTCTTTCCCCCTCCTCTGTGCCGCTGACCCACGGGCCCTGCACGTCAGGTTTGAAAACCTGACGTGCGCGCGCGCTGGCTCCGTGCGGCTGGGCCAGTCCGTCTGGGCCGTGCACTGTGGCCTCCTCTGGCCCAGTGCACAGGACCCTTTTTCATTTTTCTTTTCTGTTGATGTTTTAAACATTTATATAGAAAAGAATATTGATCCAAATTAAATATTTCCAACTCCTAAAATCTTGTAATATTCCAACCTATTTAATGGTACCACTTTCATTCAAATCCATGAAACTTTTCTGTAATGTTCAAATTTAAATTCAAATTTGGGCAGTATAACTCCTGTTCAAAAATCAATATTTTCCATTCTGTTACTCCAAAACTCCAACTAAGATTTTTCCCCATCTTAGAAATCCCTCTAGTATTTTACAAAAATGAGTTGACATTTTTCTGAGCACTTTGATTTTTTTGTATTGTTTGTTTTCTTATTTTCCCGTGGTTATTGTGCGACGTATAGATCCCGTATTTGACGAAGTTGCTGTGGAAGAGGAAGGAGAAGGACTTGAAGACTTTGAAGACCAAGCCAATCCAGGCAAGCAGCCCTTTGACCATGATACACTTGTTCTGGGAACCCGTTTGTTTCCGATGCATGATGATAGGGTTACGATGGTAACCTAGATGAACCACCACATGATGCATGCTTTATTGTTGATCTTGCTACGTGCTAGATGACATGCATATGGTTAGTGGTTATGATTAGTGATGCATGTGTGATATGAACCCTCGTAGTTGAAATCTTTGCATGAACCCATCGGGTGCCCCTAATGCCCGAGGGTGATGAAGTGTTAGGTCATCACTTGAGAAAGAAGTGATGTGCCGGTAGATCATGTGCATGGTGGAATGATGGATTAGATTTATGTGTGACTACCGTCCCAACCAACATGTGCAACCACACTACCCCTTATGGGATGGGGCTTTATTGATTACTTAGGTCGATACTAGCATGGTGCCCGCATTACTAGTGACGGGAAGACTTGAGGTCTTTCCCGGGATGGGGTCGTGCTTGGATAGACGACCATGACTGTTTTCACAGGGCACCGGACACACCGTTGGTCCCTTCAGGTACGCGTGAACATTGAAATTAGGGCAAGTCCCATGATCTATTGTTTGTACCCGAGGGCCGTGTGCCAACGAGTGGACTCTATGTTAGTGTCGTCTAAGGAAAGGTAATGACCGGGTGCTTACCCCGGGTACTTGAGGTACCGCGGGTCGTGGATGACACGGAAGTTCCCCGGATCTTGTGGGTAAAGTGTACAACCTCTGCAGAGTGTAAAACTATTCGAATAGCCGTGTCCACGGTCATGGACAGTTGGGTGGTGCTACTTAAACTATGTCCAGAATTTTACTTCATCAGTGTTGGTATGTGTGTGACAAGTCAAGGATGGTGACTTGACTCGATGAGTTGAATCATATTCATGTTGATATCGGTAACCTGTCTTCGAGGTTACGCGAGGTTATTGATGCATAAACTTGATGATAGCATATTGTTCTAGCTTCCTGCTAGATTGTTCATTATTGTTCCATTGCATTGTTACCACATCATGGGTTGCTTGCGAGTACATTCAAAGTACTCATTGGCTTGCCACTGGTTATTTAATTGGCCAGGCATGGAAGAGCAGGATTATGAGGAAGAGTTCTTTGGAGACGAACATGCGAACTAGGACGCTATCCCAGTCAGAATGCCTGTAGGGTTAAGGCAGATGGCATGGGTTCTACCCATTTATCAAAGACTTCCACTATTTGAGTTATTTCCTATTCAGCCCGTGAGGCTCTATCTATGTAAGGCTTGGCCATAATGGCCTTAATTCGTGTAAGACTATTTGTATGGATGTAAGACTCTTGTTAGTTCAGCTTCTGTGTGTTCAGTGAGCATTGATCTCTGGGATCACTGTACACGTGCATTCGGTGATCTCGACTTCTAAGTCGGGGTCCCCACACCGATGCCCACTCCTCCCATGACGAAGAGGAAGAGGTGGAAAGGGACTCCCCCATCTAGGGAAAGGGGAAGAAAAGGGCGGCCCTTGAAGACACAGGAAAGGGGCGCCTAGGAAGAAGTTGAACCTCCCTGACAGCTCAGTCTCAGCGTCCCAGGCTAACTTCCGAATATAGTCTCAGTACAGCTCCGGAATCGGAAAGGCAGCCCCCTACGATAGGGGGAGGTGTGTCGGCTCCAACGATGTCCTCCATTAATCTGGAGGCACCAAACACGCTGGAGGTAGCATTGCATGGTGCTTGCATGGTGGCGGAACATCACACCCTGATGGGTGCAGTTATGGAAAAGATTCAGTCTGCCAACAGTGGACTGAATGAAGCCTTCAACGGCCTACTAACAGGCTTTGAGGTATGCGACGTAATACTCTAAAAGAATTTTATATTTTATTTGCATAGGATAAAAAACTTGTATGTGGACAGTAGCCCCTGATGCTTTGTTTGAATCTGAAGAGAATCAGAAAGAGGATCCATATAGTATCAGCTAATAGAACATACTGTGCCATTTATTTGAACATGCTTCCCTGGTAGCGGCATTCTTCCAGGCCGCACAGGTTTCCGAGCTCAATCGGAAGCTTCAACTCGCTGACGAAGAGCTCGACCGTGTGAACAAGCAATTTGATGAAACGCAAGGTATGCAGACCATAGAAATTTATTATGTCAAAAGACAATATGCTTTATTTAAGAGTGTAAACTCATTGTGCGGTGTGATAGTGTTACATTTGGCGCGGCCAAGGTCAAGACCCTCAAGGGCACCCTTGCACATGCCAAGAAGGAGGCCGAGATGAACAAGGCAATCGCTGACAAAGCGGCGGCCGAGCTTGAGGCCGAACAGGCCTCCCGCCGTCAACATGAGTCTTAGGTGGCCGAAGTTGAACAAGAGCTGCTATATGCCATTCGCAAATGCGAGGAGTTAGAGCAGAAGACTTCGGCCCAGACCTCCGAGCTCAATAAAGCTCTCAACGTTGCCAAGGAAACACGGAGCGAGTCCTAGAGTGCTCGCGAGGAGATCTATCTGGCGTGAAAGAGAGTGGCTGGTAAGGCCTTTCTTCTGCAGAGTATCTTTGGAGGTCAGAAGTATGTGTCACTCATGCGATTATGGAGTTCTCCAGGCGCATTTGTAGATCTCCCGATGTCGGGACCCTGATCCTAAGTCACACCGATCTAGCATGTAACACATAATTTGCGGCCTCATGCACGGTATGCCCACGGGTGCAACCTTACCTGGCCCAGGACCATTTGCGTATTTTGTCTCATGTATATGATAGTGTTGGTAGCATCCATATGACAGAGAACCCGGGCCAACATGACTAGTTGTAAACCAAAAGTGGCGCTAAATTACAGGGACAAGCATACATGACCCATCAACGAACGTGTCGGTCATGAACGTATGAACCCAAGTCGTAGCAAGCTACAAGGACTTAAAGGAACAACGCGTGACATTTCCCTGAAGGGACAGACACGGGAATGAAGAAGGACACATGCCAGCCAGCCTAAGTGTTCCAGAGCAGTAGCAAGCTACCAAGGCTCAGTGGAAGCACTAGGAGGCATTTCCCCGTAAGATAGGCTACCAAGGGTAAACAACTAGGTGTCGGATCCCACACATACCAAGCATTTCAATAACATACACACAATATGCTCGATATGTGCAAATACAACATGGCATCACAAGAAAACTCTATGAATCAAAGTATTTATTCATTAGGCTCTGAGGAGCCAGATATTACAAACATGGGTCTCAAGACCCAACATACAGAGCATACAAGAAACAGAAGCATAAACATGTCTGAGTATAGACATCTGAAAAGGAAGAAAGCTATCAAACCTGACTATCTACAAGACCCTCCCAAGGGTACAAGATCGTAGTTGAGGTAACAAGCTAAACGTCGAAGTCCATGCGGAACTACATGTGAGACTGAAGTCTCTCTGCCAAAACATAAATTATGCAAACGTGAGCACAAATATACCTAGCAAGACTTACATCAGAACAAGCTACATATGCATCAGTATCAACAAAGGGGTGGTTGGGTTTAACAGCAGCAAGCCAGCTTTGACTCAGTGAATATCATGAACTACGACTGCAAGTAACTCTTTTGAGGTGGCGCACACGAGTCCACATATTCGCCAATCAATACACCACTATGGATCCACTCCCGTCTCCCTAAGAGAAGGCCATCCATAGCACTCACACTTATCTTGCACATTTTAGAGTATCCACTTTCACTTGTCTATGAACTGTACAGGCAACCCAGAAGTCCTTTACCACGGACACGGCTATTCGAATTGATCATTTATAATCCTATAGGGGTATACATCTTCACACACGCTCTCACCACTTATCACCGTTTACACCACATGTACTCGACAACCTTCAAGCGGAAGCCCAGCGAGGGTGTCGGCCATGACCTGACTAGCCACACAAGTCTCTAGTCCAGGTTTATCGACTATTCGGGTTCCATCCGCAAGGAGATCTGGCCGGGGTGTCGCTCCCGGCCCCAAACAATGTGTACAGGGTTCCCGAGACACCAAACGGGCGACACGGTACACCATGCCACGGTGTACCTACCGCGTCATAGCCCAACCCTAGGGTCAGCGCTACGCACGGCCTCCAACACATATCCTACAAACACCAGAAACTAGTTGCAACTCCTGGACATATATCGGGTTGATTAATAAGTCGAGAGGGTCCATTGGTTTGGGGCCCAACATGTGGTAGTAGTTGTTCATGGATCACAAACACAGAACTCAGTTCCTGAGGACGGTTTCAATGAGACAATCCGCCATGTACTCCTACATGGCCTCTCACCGCTACTTATACCAAATCGTGTTCACACACTTATCTCACACACAGACATGTTCATCACCATTCCAATTCATCCCCGATGAATCAGACCTGACTCAACTCTAAGCAGTAGCAGGCATGACAAACAAGCATGAATGAGTAGGCACATCAGGGCTCAAACAACTCCTACTCATGCTGGTGGGTTTCAACACTTTACTATGGCAATGACAGGTCATGCAGAGGAAAGGGGTTCAGCTACCGCAGTAAATAACAGATGAATCGTTGTTGTCCTAATGCAATAAAAGCGAGAAAGAGCGAGAGATTGGGATTGTATCGGAATAAACAAGTGGGGTTGCTTGCCTAGCACTTCTGAAGATAGTATAGCTCTTCATCGGTGTCATCGAACTCATATCGTCGGAACGTCGTCTACTCGAAGCGGATAAACACTGGCAACAGGGAAAGTACACAATCAATGCAATGCAACAATATGATGCATGAATGTCACATGATAATATGATATTGTTTGACCTAATGCAAAATGCTACCATGTTAGTTGAAGTTCATTTGAATCAAAGATTCAAATTCAAACTCCAAAAGAAGCATTTCAAATGCCCTTTAATTGATTTGTACAAATCAGTGAGTATATGTTGTCCAAACATGCATGAAAATGCCAAAAACAGATTCCTTTGATTTTTCTGATAATTTTTCATATATAAATTATTACATTTGGAGTTACGGTTTATTTTCTATGATTTTTAAAAGTTTAGGCAAATTTCTGAAAATAAATAAATCTTTTAGATTTATTTAAATTCCAGAAATAGTTCACTCCATCAGCATGATGTGCGTGTGATGTCAGCAATTGAACAGGGCGGCCCAGGTCAAACCTGACACTAGGGCCCACACGTCAGTCTAACAGAGCTAACTAATTAAGTAAAAAACTAAACTAAACTAATTAACAGAGATAGTTAATGTTAACCTAATCCTAACCTAGATAAGTTAAGGGACTGGGCCCACAATTCAGTGACCCGGGTGGTCAAACCCCCGGTCAAAAGGCCCAAACAGGCTGGCGGCTCGACACCAGCAACGACAGAGATGGCGGGGCAGCTCGGAATTGGGCTAGGGTGCCCCGTTCGTTGCGTTGCTAGGCTCGTTGGAGAGATCTCACCGGCGCGCATCAGATGGGGGTGGTAATCGAGCATGTAGTGGCCGGAGCTTACGGCAACGAGCTCTTGTGTAGCGGCCGGAGCTCGGGTGGGTGCGCGGGCCGTGCTGCGGTGGGCGAACAAGCGAGCTGAGGCGCTAGCGGGGGCCAACACGATGCGGTCAGTGGGTTGGACGCGCCGGGCGGACCATTTGGTCACCGGAGTCGTGTCGACGGCGAGTACAGGCGACGACGCAATCAGGTGTAGGCGGTCTGGTGGCTACGGCGTCCTACGAGGAAGAGGAGAGGGATGGCCAGGGTCAGAGGCTCACGGCGAATCGGACGAGCAAGTCGGTGAGCTCGGGGACGGTCCGGAGCGGCCGGGGCGGCGAAGGGGATCTCCAATGGCCAAACGGCGGGGAAGAGCTCAGTGGAGACTGTGCAGCACGTCTGAGGCCTCGTGGCTTGTCGAGGAGGTCTAGGACGTGGTCGTGGTGCTCGTAGACACGGCGAGGAGGCACGGGAGCGGCGGAGGCGACGTCTACGACGACGGCGTGCTCACGGCTGCGTCGGACATGGCGGGGAGAGGCGAGGGAGAGAGCCAGGGGGAAGTGAGGCGTTGGCCCGATCCAGATGGCAACTTGGGAGGTCAAAGCGGCGGCAACGTGGCCTGTGGAGGCAGGCAAGCAGGTGGCGTGGCGGCACGGCCATGCGCGTGCCGGCCACACGCCTGGCCGACTGGCGCTAGGAGGACGAAGGTAGTGGTGGGCTGGTCCATGTGGGCCGCACAGTGCGAGGCCAGGTAAGTGGCCCAGGTAGGTGTTCTCTCTTTCTTTTTTATAATTTGTTTCTCTTTCCTATTTTCTTTATCTCTGTTTTGATTTGATTTTCAACCAAATCATTTTCTGAGCTTCTGTAAATTGTTGTATGGACTAGTGACATTAGTATAGAGCCCCACAACAATTTCCAAAATTATTGGACATATATTTCTTTTATAACAGAAATAAATCCAATTCAAATATATTAATGATTTAAATCCAGTGCCCAAAATATTCCACAAAAATATTCACATTTATGGTTTGGACTCAAGGCCTTGCCAAAAATTATCAAACATGGATGAAAGCATTTTGGGTTCATTGAATGCATTTTTTTAACTGGACTTATTTGGATTTCAAAGTGCTAGGGTTTGGTCACCCCCCGTTTCAAGTTTCAAATAAATTTAGTCAAGATGCGTGGATGCTTATGCAAATTTTAGCAAGCAAATTCTAGGGTTATGACAACTCACCCCCACTAAACAAGAATCTTGTCCCGAGATTAAAGACGTGACGTAAGAAGACAGAGGGGACACAAAGCTTACACGATCTTCATGATCCAACTAACCTTCTCGAAGATATTGATTCAGTGCTTCAGATTGATCTTGACGTATTTGCTTTCGGGATCTTCATCCAACACGATCATGATAGGCAGAACTCTACAGGAATCAATCTTCTCGAAGATTCAGCAACTCAAGATCGACTATTGGATTGAGATGTAAGAACACCTCTTGAGTTAAGACACAAAGCAAACATCAGGGGGATGGAAATAAACAGATGACATATGTTCAATTTGGTAGGCAATAATTCCACACTTAAAGAAGATGGTGAGAAATGTCACCAAACATGGCACCTTAGAGAAGGTGACTCGTAGGATTATTCCCTGAAGTGGCAAAAAGAATTACTTTTGATATCGAGATCATTGGAACTCTTCATAACAGCCTAAGGCAAATCACAAACGATCGTTCGAAGGAGTATGGAAGAATGGCATACTCAGACTAGAATAGATGATGTGGACTACCTTGTTGAACACAACACAATGTGTGATTTTTTCTTATCACGGGAAATTGAGGGGACCCCTGGTAGGACCACTTCTGAAGATGATCATGAACAACAAGTGCTGAGAAGGGCAACCCATGGTAAATGGCACAATGGTGGGTGCAAGCTGGGAACAAAATGCAAATGTTGGAATGTTCCAACCATCATATCTGCCTGAGATTCAGATCTGGTTGTTAACAGGATACTTCAGACAACATGTCTGGAAAAGGAAAGGTAGCAACACAATCGACGAGATGATGTTGCGAGATTCTCGGGAAATGCACTACGATAGCAAGCTCCAAAACATGAGCTGGTTCTCCTACACACATGTGAACACATTATCCCAGACAAGCATGACCACATGGTAGTCTTACAACAAAACACTACCGAGTTCGGGTAGGGAACCATCATCGAGGATATCAAAGTACTTGCATAAGGCATGCTCTTAAGAAGGAACTTTTTCTCCTTGAACAAATCATTTAGTGGCTTGGTGTGCTAGGGACACATATGGAATGGAGGTAGCAAGCCTATCAAACCTTAGAGTACTTCGCACATGCATAACTGATTTGGGACGATTCCAAATGAAGCAAAAACAATCTTTCTCGAACTCACGGCGGCAACTTGCACCAAATGTACGTGAATCAGAGAAAGTCACTTCTTTCATCCAACACATGCTTCATGAACGAAACATGAAGGCAACGCTTACAAAGTTTCCAACACTAGCTTAATGTCCAACAAAATCATGGAGAAGATAAGTATGTCGTCGATGGGCTCAACAACAATTCATCCAGGTTTCCATATAGATGGAATTTCATGACAATGTGAACAAGGTGATAGCATTGGTCAGACCAAAGGATGTAATGTTTTATGCTCGAGGGATCAAGCACAAGTAAGACAACATTACAAATATCGTTGGTTCTGGTTTGACTTGACAGTAGCCCACACTCAAACAAAGTTTGGATAAGATGATAGATCTAGCAACTGAACCAGATGATCAATTGATGGAAATATCATCTTTCTTAAACACACACAAAATATCCCTTTAGGATGAACTAAGTTAGGCAAAGCTTTTATCTTCCAACTCTCCAAGTTGTTGTTTAGCTTAACCAACTAGCTCAGGGGTATCCAACACAAGTTCTTGGAGAAGGGATGGTTTAGCGGAAAACCAACTTGATCATGAACTCAACATAACGGTCAGGGAACAACCTGGTGATACCTCCGAGTAGATATTCGGAAATCACGAACCACCGATATGTTATTAAACTCGAGAACAAGCTTGCTTCTCAGGGCAAGATGATATGATCACAAGAGCAAGGGATCGACATAATCCTAAATCATTGATCGAAGAGTGCACCAAGGAAGATGGACTAGGTAACACGATAAATCTTAGAATGGTGATTCAGTAAGCAACACGCTAAGAATGA
The DNA here is from genome assembly GCA_902687465.1 of Secale cereale. Lineage (NCBI taxonomy): Eukaryota > Viridiplantae > Streptophyta > Magnoliopsida > Poales > Poaceae > Secale > Secale cereale. Next base: position 245,265,358 of record LR738712.1, read on the forward strand.
AATTGTTGTCCTTTAACTACCAAGCAACGAGGTTGCTAGGGGTATTGATTTCACACATCATGGTTCACTTGTCGGCATTCCGGTTATAACAACACGGAGACCGAGAAATGAATGATGATGGCGAGAAGTATCACTATATCAAGAGTTCATAGGAGGTGGTGCAATTCCCATGACATTCCTGACATAAAGATGGGTAGTAGAACAGAACAAAAGCTGGATTGGCATTTTGATCTGCGGAATACATCTGCCTTGACCCAATCCAAGATATGGAAGATGCACTAGAGTTTGTTCCTCCTAGTCATGCCAACATTGGATGGCTTGACGGACCACAAGAGTAAAAGGCATCGATGAACACGAATGCAAAACTACTCCTGACTATCAACTGATAGACGGGGGTCATAAACCAACTAAAAGGAATAACTGAAGGAACATATAACTTTCTGAGTTGTGGATGCATAGATTAGCATGTCGAACTTTCAACATATTTCTTCTGGATAACCCATGCAGAAAGGTGGAATTGACAGAGTCACAATGTGGAATGGAGAAATCATCAAGAGCACTCTGGTTGTGATATTTTGGTTCAGCCATGATGGTTCATGTTATTGGAAGAACAATAACCACGTACCTCGAAGACTATCACAAAGGCTACTAATATCCTATAGGAACGAGCAAACACTATCAACAGGAGGTAAGTGGAGTGAATCTTGGGTTCAAGAACCTAGGAATAGAATGCCTACTAACTATATGGCATCACGGGATGCTTTCGAGAATGATGGCCAGAATCATCACACTGGGAATATAAAGCATTGCTAGATTACAACGTGATTCTCTAAGACGCCTAGGGTCATAATAATAGCTCCAGCATATATGTCGAGGAAACGAAGTACCTCAACTCAGCAATTAGTGTGGTTAATCTGGCCTAAAAGGACATCGGGGCAGGGAGGAAAGATTTGCAAATGCATCAGACTATTTGGAAACCTGGGATGACTCGTACAGCATAACGGCTGTAAATGCTCAAAAAGATTTTGAGATTCATGCAAAAAGGTAGCATAACCACTCAACATCATAATGTCAAGGTTCTGAGACCAACTGTTGAACAAATCGAAGTACTTCAAACTAATATGAGAGTTGAATCCAGTATTAACGTGATCCTGATAAATAGATGAGAAGCCTAGTTCAGAATCCCCGTTGAAAAGAAGATGGTGACTCAGATCAGAAGGGCATAAGGTGACTCAGATTGGAGTAAAAGAGCCTTACGTTCCCTTCCACAATCAATTCCCTTATATAACTAAAGAATTTGTAGACTCGACTTCGACCAGTTTGGCTTGGAAATCCTACAGCCGGTCAGGCTCTGATACCAAAGTTGTCGGGACCCCGATCGTAAGTCACACCGATCTATCATGTTACGCACCATATCACTTTGCGGCCTCATGCACGGTATCCCCACAGGTGCCACCTTACCTGGCCCGGGACCGTTTGCGTATTTTGGCTCACGTATATGATAGTGTCGCTAGCATCCATATGATAGAGAACCCGGGCCGGCATGACTAGTTGTAAACAAAAAGTGGCACTAAATTACAGGGACAGGCATACATGACACAACAACAAACGTGTCGGCCATCAACGTATGAAACCAAGTCGTAGCAAGCTACAATGACTTAAAGGAACAACGCGTGACATTTCCCTAAAGGGACATACATAGGAATGAAGAAGGCCACATGCGGGCCAGCCTAAGTGTTTCGGAGCAGTTGCAAGCTACCAAGGCTCAGTGGAAGCACTAGGAGGCATTTCCCCATAAGATGGGCTACCAAGGGTAAACAACTAGGTGTCGCATCCCACACATACCAAGCATTTCAATAACATACACACAATATGCTTGGTATGTGCAAATACAACATGGCATCACAACAAAACTCTATGAATCAAAGTATTTATTCATTTGGCTCTGAGGAGCCAGATAATACAAACATGGGTCTCAAGACCCAACATATACAGAGCATACAAGCAACTGAAGCACAAACATGTCTGAGTACAGACATTTGAAAAGGAAGAAGGCTATCAAGCCTGACTATCTACAAGACCCTCCCAACGGTACAAGATCGCAGCTGAGGTAACAAGCTAAACGTCGAAGTCCACGCGGAACTACTAGTGAGACTGAAGTGTCTCTGCAAAAACATAAATTAAGGAAATGTGAGTGCAAATGTACCTAGCAAGACTTACATTAGAACTAGCTACATATGCATCAGTATCAACAAAGGGGTGGTGTCGTTTAACAGTAGCAAGCCAGCTTTGTCTCAGTGGTTATCCTGAACTACGACTGCAAGTAACTCTTTTGAGGTGGCCCACATGACTCCACATATTCACAAATCAATACACCACTATGGATCCACTCTCGTCTCCCTACGAGAAGGCCGTCCATAGCACTCACACTTATCTTGCGCATTCTAGAGTATCTACTTTCACTCGTCTATGAACTGTACAGGCAACCCAGAAGTCCTTTACCGCGGACACGGCTATTCGAATAGATCATTTAAAACCCTGCAGGGGTGTACTTCTTCACACACGCTCTCACCACTTATCGGCGTTTACACGACATGTACTCGGCAACCTTCAAGAGGAAGCCCAACGAGGGTGTCGACCATGACCTGACTAACTACACAAGTCTCTAGTCCAGGTTTATTGCCTATTCGGGTTCCATCCGCAAGGATATCCGGCGAGGGTGTTGCTCACGGCCCCAAACGATGTGTAAAGGGTTCCCGAGACACCAAACGGGCAACTCAATACACCGTGCCATGGTGGATCTACCGCGTCATAGCCCTCCCCTAGGGTCAGTGCTACACACGGCCTCCAACATATATCCTACAAACAATAGAAACTAGTTGCAACTCCTGGACAGAGATGAGGTTGATTAATAAGTCGAGAGGGTTCATTGGTTTCGGGCCCAACGCGTGGTAGTACCTATTCATGGATCACAAACAGAGTACTCAGTTCCTGAGGACGTTTTCAATGAGAAAATCCACCATGTACTCCTACATGGCCTCTCACCACTACCTTTACCAAATCGTGTTCACACACTTAGCTGAGACACAGTAGGACATGTTCATCACCATTCCAATTCATCCCCGATGAATCAGACCTCACTCAACTCTAAGCAGTAGCAGGCATGAGAAACAAGCATGAATGAGTAGGCACATCAGGGGTCAAACAACTCCTACTCATGCTAGTGGGTTTCAATTACTTACTGTGGCAATGACAGGTCATGTAGAGGAAAGGGGTTCAACTACCGCAACAAATAACAAATGAATCGTTGTTGTCCTAATGCAAGAAAAGGGAGCGGGAGCGAGAGAGTGGGATTATATCGGAATGAACAAGGGGGTTTCCTTGCCTGACACTTCTGAAGATAGTATAGCTCTTAATTGGTGTCATCGAACTCATATCATCAGAACGTCGTCTACTGAGAGGGGATAAACACCGGCAACAGGGAAAGAACACAATCAATGCAATGCAACAATATGATGCATGAATGTGACATGATAATATTTTATTGTTCGACCTAATGAAAAAGGCTACCATGTTTGTTGAAGTTCATTTGAATCAAAGATTCAAATTCAAACTCCAAAAGAAGCATTTCAAATGCCCATTAATTGATTTGTACAAATCAGTGAGTATAAGTTGTCCAAACATGCATGAAAAGGCCAAAAACAAATTTCTTTGATTTTTTTGATAATTTTTCATATATAAATTATTTCATTTGGAGTTATAGTTTATTTTCTATGATTTTTAGAAGTTTAGGCAAATTTCTGAAAATAAATAAAACATTTAGATTTATTAAAATTCCGAAAATAGTTTATTGAGTCAGCATGACGTGTGTGTGGTGTCAGCAAGTGAGCATGGGTGGCCCAGGTCAAACCAGACACTTGGGCCCAAACGTCAGTCTAACAGAGCTAACTAATTAAGTTAAAAAATAAACTAAAGTAATTAACAAAGATAGTCAATATTAACCTAATCCTAACCTTGATTAGTTAATGGACTGGGCCCACATGTCAGTGACCCGGGGTGGTCAAACCCCTGGTCGAAAGGCCCAAATAGGCCGGCAGCTCGACGCCGGCGACGAGAGAGATGGCGGGGGAGCTCGGAATTGGGCTAGGTTGCCCCGTTCGATGCGTGGCTAGGCTCGTTAGAGAGCTCTCGCCGGCACGCATCGGCGGCGAGTACAGGCAGTGTCCCAATCGGGCGTAGGCGTTCCTATGAGGAAGAGGAGAGGGATGGCCGAGGTCAGAGGCTCACGGTGAGTCGAATGAGTAGGTCGGTGAGCTCGGAGATGGTCCAGAGTGGCCTGGGCAGTGATGGGGATCTACGGCGGCCGAACGGCGGGGAAGAGCTCGGTGGAGACGGTGCAGTGCGTTCGAGGACTCGAGGCTTGTCGAGGAGGTCGAGGAAGAGGTAGCGGTGCTCGTAGGCACGGCAAGGAGGCATGGGAGCGGCGGAGGCGACGTCTACGACGGCGGCGTGTTCAGGGGTGCGTCGGACATGGCGGGGAGAGGGGAGGAAGAGAGCCAGGGGTAAGTGAGGCGTCGGCCCGATCCAGATGGCAGCGGGGGAGGTCAAAGTGGCATCGATTATTAGTTGGGAGGTAGGCAGGCTGGTGGTGTGGCGGCATGGCCATGTGTGCACTGCGGCCACACGCCTGGCCGACTGGCGCCAGGAGGATGAAGGCGATGGTGGGCTGGTCCATGTGGGCCGCACAGTGCCAGGCCAAGTAAGTGGCCCAGGTAGGCGTTCTCTCTCTCTTTTTTCTAATTTGTTTATGTTTCCTATTTTCTTTATCTCTGTTTTGATTTGATTTTCAACCCAAATCATTTTCTGAGCTTCTGTAAATTGTTGTATGGACTAGTGACGTATAGAGCCCCACAACAATTTCCAAAATTATTGGACATATATTTCTTTTATAATAGAAATAAATCCAATTAAAATATATTAATGATTTAAATCCAGTGCACAAAATATTCCACAAAAATGTTCACATTTTTGGTTTGGACTCAAAACCTTGCCAAAAAATATCGAACATCGATGAAAGCATTTAGGGTTCATTGAATGCTTTTTTTAACTGGACCTATTTGGATTTCAAAGTTCTAGGGATTGATCACCCCCCATTTCAAGTTTCGAATAAATTTAGACATGATGCATGGATGCTTATGCAGCTTTTAGCAAGCAAATTCTATGGGTTGTGACACCCGAAGAGCTTCACCGACGCTGCCCAATTCTTCAGAGCCCAAGAGGGAAACACAACGAACAAGCTGTTCTGGTCGCAATTCCGTGCACCAGAATATCCAGTACCTCTGAACGAGAAGTTGAAGCAGCTGGTCGAGCTACATAACATGGCAGGTGCAGCCATGAAGGATTTAATAGTCCGGTTCTGGCTTGCCTAGCTAATCCCTAGTAGTTATTGGATTGGTGAAGCGGCTCGTCAATGCGAGGCCACGGGTCGACGCTGTGAAGCGTTCGGCCTCCATAGAGGGTGCCCGGATGGTGTTTGCCCGCGTAAAGATGCACTGGTGACGACCCACAAGTGTAGGGGATCTATCATAGTCCTTTCGATAAGTAAGAGTGTCGAACCCAACGAGGAACAGAAGAAAATGATAGGCAGTTTTCAGTAAGGTATTCTCTGCAAGCACTAAAATTATCGGTAACAGATAGTTTTGTGATAAGGTAATTGCTAAGAAGTAACAAGTAACAAAAGTAAATAAGGTGTGGCAATATGTCCCAATCCTTTTTGTAGCAAAGTACAAGCCTGGACAAACACTTATATAAAGGAAAGCACTCCCGAGGACACATGGGAATTATCGTCAAGCTAGTTTAAATCACGCTCATATGATTCGCGTTCGTTACTTTGATAATTTGGTATGTGGGTGGACCGGTGCTTGGGTGCTGCCCTTACTTGGACAAGCATCCCACTTATGATTAACCTCTATTACAAGCATCCACAACTACAAAAGAAGTATTAAGGTAAACCTAACCATAGCATGAAACATATGGATCTAAATCAGCCCTTACGAAGCAACGCATAAACTAGGGTTTAAGCTTCTGTCACTCTAGTAACCTATCATCTACTTATTACTTCCCAATACCTTCCTCTAGGCCCAAACAATGGTGAAGTGTTATGTAGTCGAAGTTCACATAACACCACTAGAGGAAAGACAACATACGTCTCATCAAAATATCGAACGAATACCAAATTCACATGACTACTTATAGCAAGGCCTCTCCCATGTCCTCATGAACAAACGTAACTACTCAGAATTCATATTCATGTTCATAATCAGTGGGATATTAATATGCATAATGGATCTGAACATATGATCTTCTACCAAATAAACCAACTAGCATGAACTACAAGGATTAATCAACACTACTATCAACCCAGAGGTAACCAATCCGAGGTTTTGATACAAAGATTGGATACAAGAGATGAACTAGGGTTTGAGAGGAGATGGTGCTGGTGAAGATTTTTATGGAGATTGACCCCCTCCCGATAAGAGGATCGATGGTGACGACGATGGTGACGATTTCCCCCTCCTGGAGGGAAGTTTCCCCGGCAGAACAGCTCCGCCGGAGCCCTAGAATGGTTCCACCAAGGTTCCGCCTCGAGACGGCGGCGCTTCGTCTTGAGAACCTCCTTCTGATTTTTTTCTGGGGCAGAAGACACCTATACTAGAAGATGAGCATCGAGGGGCTGTCAAGTGGCCCACGAGGCAGGGGGCGCGCCTAGGGGGTAGGGCGCGACCCCCACCCTCGTGGATGGTAGGTGGCCCCCTTCTGGTGCTCTCTTCGCTCGATATTTTTTATATATTCCAAAACTGACTTTCGTGGAGTTTCAGGGCTATTTTAGTTATGCAGAATAGGTCTTCAATATTTGCTTCTTTTCCAGCCCAGAATTCCAGCTGCCGGCATTCTCCCTCTTCATGTAAACCTTGTAAAATAAGAGAGAGAAGGCATAAGTATCGTGACATATTGTGTAATAACAACCCATAATGCAATAAACATCAATATAAAATCATGATGCAAAATGGACGTATCAACTCCCGCAAGCTTAGACCTCGCTTGTCCTCAAGCGGAACCCGATATCAAAAAATATGTCCACATGTTTAGAGATAGAGGTGTCGATAAAATAAAATATGGACGTGAGTGCATCTTGGTCATTCTTGTAACAACATATATATTGTCATATTATTTCTTATGCTGAAGTAACAATCTATTCACAATCTCAATTGCAATTTATCATAATATCAGAAAGAGTCAATATAAGAGCTTTTCAGCAAGTCCACATACTCAACTATCATTTAGTCTTTCACAACTTCTAACACTCTCGCAATAATTATGGGTATAGAGTTATAATCGGACACAGAGAAAGATAGGGGCTTATAGTGTTGCCTCCCAACCTTTTACCTCAAGGGTAATGTCAACAATACAAGTTCATGATAGCTTATATCCAATTGGGTATATATGTCAAGATCTTTCCCACACGATGTGCTTGACAAAGGAGAAAATGTAAAAAGGAAAGGTGAATATCACCATCACTCTTGTATAAGGTATTAGGCAAGAACAATAGATAGGCCCTTCGCAGAGGGAAGCAGAGGTTGTCATGTGCTTTTATGGTTGGATGTACAAAAGCTTAGAGCAAAAGAACGTCACTTTACATTGCCACTTTTGATATGGACCTTTATTATGCCGTCCGTCGCTTATATTGCTTCCATATCACAAGATCGTATAAAGTTTATTTTCTCCACACTAATAGATCATACATATTTAGAGAGTTACAATAATGACAACTTACTTGAAGGATCTTACTCAACCCATAGGTAGATATGGTGGACTCTCATGGCAAAACTAGGTTTAAGGATGTTTGGAAGCACAAGTAGTATATCTACTTGGTGCAAGGAGTTTGGCTATCATGTGGGGGAAAGACAAGCACAACATGTTGGATGATCCATGACAATATACTTTATTTTAGATATAAGAAAACATAACCCGTTACGTTGTCTTCCTTGGCCTACATCAACTCTTTATCATGTCATATTTTAGTGAGTGCTCACAATCATAAAAGATGTCCAAGATAGTATATTTATATGTGAAAACCTCTCTTTCTTTATTACTTCCTATTAATTGCAACGATGACCACAACAATGTTTGTCAACTCTCAACAATTTTTATTCATCATACTCTTTATATGTGAAGTCATTACTCTCCATAAGATCAATATGATCTCTTTGATTCTTTTTATTCTTTATTTTATCCTCTCATGATCATAGTGAGATAATCAAGCCCTTGACTCAAAACTAATCTTTATTATATATAGCTCACGGACTCGATTACATAGATAAAGATCATAAAGCAAAGCTCACCACTAGATCATACTAAACATTATTCTACTAGATCAAGATATTACCAAAAGGATTGAACTAAGAAAAACGGTAAAGATAGTGGTGTGATGGTGATACGATGCCGAGGCACCTCCCCCAAGCTTGGCAGTTGCCAAGGGGAGTGCCCATACCCGTGTGTTTATGTCTCTTTCTTCGGAGGTGGTGATGATGGAGTTGTTGATGATGTAGGCTTGTCGTCCATCTTCCAAGGCATAGGCTCGCACTCGTAGAAATATGATCGAGTCTCCGGGATCCTCAAATCTACAGCCAAAATCATCTTCTTGAATCTATATTCATACTCACATTTTTTGTTTTGCAGGTCATAGATCTGGGCTTGGAGATGCTCGATTTTCTCGTGAAGCTTGAAGAGAACTTCCCCAATGTTCTTGGCGTCTAGCTTGTGGTTGATGGTGAACTCCGCGATCATCATGTGGTTGGCGTTCAGTCCTTGTTCCACCATCCCCTGGAACTTGAAAACTTGTTGCTCCATTGCTTTGAGCCTTGTCTCCATGCTTTTGGTCCTCCTTGGTCCCTCAACATCGTGGATGTGCAGCACTCCTTCACACACCTCGATGGTTTGAGGGTGTTGCAGCACCTCCGCGAGGTAGGGGTTGGTGACCTTCTCGAAGAACTTGTTCTTGGGGGCGCTTGAAGACGCCATGATGATCTAGATCTTTCAGAAACATAGCTCTAAACAAAAGCAGAGGACTTTGTCGTGGTACCGTGGTCAAAACATTCGAGAGATTATATAATGAATTTTTGCCGACCAAAAGAAGTATCGTGCAAGAAAACGGAGTCCGGAGAGCACACGAGGTGCCCACGAGGTAGGGGGCGTGCCCAGGGGGTAGGGCGCGCCCTCCACCCTCGTGGATGCCTCGTGTCCCATTTGTACTACTTATTATTTTCCTATTTTCTTAAATATTCCAAAACAGAGAAAAATTGCCATTAGAACTGTTTTGGAGTCGGTTTACTTACCATACCACATACCTCTTCCTTTTCAGAGTTTGAATCATCTTGTAAAGTGTCCCTTATGTATTCCTCCGGGTTTATGGTTTCAATAACATTGGTATCAACATTTATGGGATTACCTGAGATATAATGTTTGATTATTTGACCGTTCACCACCTTCGTATTTGTGCCTTCGAAGTTGTTGATTTTTATGGCACCGAATCAATAGACCTCCTCGATAACGTAAGGACCTTCCCATTTAGAGAGAATTTTTCCTGCAAAAAATCTTAAAAGAAAGTTGTATAGCAAAACATAATCACCTACATTAAACTCATGCTTTTTTATCCTTTTGCCATGCCATATTTTAACATTTTCTTTAAACAGTTTGGCATTTTCATAGGCCTGGGTTGTCCATTCATCAAGCGAGCTATTGTGAAATAACCTCTTATCACCGGCAAGTTTGAAATCATAATTGAGCTCTTTAATAGTCCAATATGCCTTCTGTTCTACTTCGAGAGGTAAGTGACATGCTTTTCCATAAACCATTTTATATGGAGACCGCTAGACTGTGGGTGGTAAGGGATGCAATACTATGATTAACAGCCTTTTGCCAAATTAATTTCAGCTCTCTGTTACTCAGTTCTACTTGACCGCTAGACTTTGGGTGGTAAGGGATGCAATACTATGATTAACATCATACTAAGAAAGCATTTTACGAAAAGCACCATGAATAAAATGTGAACCACCATCAGTCATTAAGTATCTAGGGACTCCCAACCTCGAAAAAATAACTTTTTTAAGTATCTTAATAGAGGTGTTATGATCAGCACTACTAGTTGGAATAGCTTCTACCCACTTAGTAACATAATCAACATCAACTAAAATATGTGTATACCCATTAGATGAAGGAAACGGTCCCATTTAATCAAAGCTCCAAACATCAAATGGTTCAATAACAAGTGAATAGTTCACATGCATTTCTTGACGTCTACTAATATTAACAATTCTTTGACATTCATCACAAGACAAGACAAACTTACGAGCATCCTTGAAGAGAGTAGGCCAATAAAAACCAGATTGCAGTACCTTATGTGCAGTTCTATCTCCAGCATGGTGTCCTCCATAGGCATCGGAGTGACACTTGCGTAGGATCTGTTCCTGTTCATCCTCAGGTACACAACGTCTTAATTGTAACATCAATACCTTCTAGCTTAGCAGGTGCAATATCCTGCATAATTTCTTCGTATAAGAAATGAGGTATTGCACTAGCACTAGCACCCATGTCACATAAACCATGATAGAAATGATCTTCTATTTTAATAGAAATAACAGTCATGCCTACAACAGGTCTATGTTTATTTTTAATATTGGGTCTAGCAATTCTAGCAGCTTCATCACAGAAGTAAATAACATGCCCATCAATATTACCGACCAAGAGATCCTTAACCATAGAAAGACTAGGTTCAACTTTAATTTGCCCAGAGGGTGTAGGTGTTCTAGTATTACTCTTATGAACCACAGCTGAAGATTTAGCATGATCCTTTATTCTAGCAAGGAAGGGTGGTTTCTCAATATAAGCGGCAGGAACAATAGGATCAACTTTATAAGTGATAGTCTTTTCTTCAACTTTAATAGGTTCAACTACTTTTACTTCAATGGGAGGATGATATTTAAACCACTTCTCCTTAGGGAGATCAACATGAGTAGCAAAAGATTCAGAGAAAGAAGCTACTATCCCAGAGTCCAATCCATATTTAGTGCTAAAGTCTCGGAAAACATCGGTATCCATAAAAGATTTAACACAATCAAACTTAGGTGTTATACTTGACTCCTTACCTTCTTTGAGATCCCAATTTTCAGAGTTGCGTTTAATTCTTTCCAATAAATCCCATTTGAATTCAATAGTCTTTATCATAAAAGAACAAGTACAAGAAGTATCGAGCATGGAGCGATTATTGAGAGAAAGCCGAGCAAACAAATTTTGAATAATAATTTATCTTGAGAGCTCATGATTGGGGCATGAATATAACATTGACTTAAGCCTCCCCCAAGCTTGAGCCATACTTTCTCTTTCGCGAGGCTAAAAATTATATATATAATTACGATCCCGATGAACCTGATGCATAGGATAGAACTTCTGAATGAATTCCAATTTCAACCGGTTGTAGCTCTGAAAGTGCGTTATATCGACTAGAGGGGGCGTGAATAGGCGATTTTTATGAATTCTTCACTGAGGAATTTGTTGTTGAGGAAATTCCTTAGCGAAGAACTACTTGCAGTGGAATAAGTACTCAGAAGTAAACATAGTAGAATACAAGCATGTTCATCATGAAGAAATGAAGACGAACACAGAGTACAAAAAGCGTAATCACAGGATAACACAGAATGAAGACAAACAGACTGAAGAAATTGAACTGAGGAAATAGAGAAAGTCATCAGTCAAAGTCTTTAAACAGATATGAACAAGCACACAACATAGATATGAGGAAATGAAAGAGTTGAGGAAATAGAACCAGTAAGCTTGGTGAAGACAATGATTTGTTAGACCAGTTCCAACTGTTGTCTCAGTTGTACATCTGGTAAGGGCGGCTAGGTATTTAAACCTGAGGACACACAGTCCCGGACACCAAGTCAAGGACACAAAGTCCAAGACACCAAGTCCTCACCATATTCCCGTTGAGCTAAGGTCACACAGAGCTCGCCCAATCACTCGTGGTATGTCTTCAGGTGACTTCCGAACCTTCACAAACTAGGTTACTCGGCGATCCACAATTCCTCTTGGATGCTCTAGACCGTGATGCCTAACCGTCTGAAAGAAGCACAATCTTCAAAGGTAACAAGCGTCGGATCCACGCAGGATCAATCTCTTATGTGATGCTCAATCAATTTTGGTTTGTAGGTTTTGGGTTTGGTTTTGGGTTTTTCCTCACTAGATGATTTTCGCTCAAAGTCCTCGGAGGATGGGTTGCTCTTATGACAAGTGTCAGTTTCCCACGGAGCAGCCAACCATCTAGTGGTTGTAGGGGCGGCTATTTATAGCCTAGGGAGCATCCCGACATGATAAGACATAAATGCCCTTTAATGATATGACCGTTAGGTAGGTAGATATTTTGGGATAGCTAGCGTTTAGCACAACAACGGTCGGAAATTTGAGTATCAAATTCCTCAGGGCTATCATGTTCCTCACTGTGTAGGTAATCCGCACTATCGAATTCCTAACTCCTCAGTCAGAACAAATTTCTTAGACACCAGAAGAACTTCGTCTCTGTCACTGAAGAATATGACTGAACTGTATGAGATTTCCAATGGCTTCACTCGAAGAGATAGGTAGGTGTAGGATTTTGAGTTCAGCATCACATGGAAGTTTTTCCTTAGTATTTCCTCGACCCCCTTTAACAGTACGGTGTTTCCTATGACTCAAGAAAGAGTAAATTAAACTATAAAAACAAGTGTCTTCATGCTTCATTATCCTCAAATGAATACCATGTCTTCAGGGTCACACCGATTTCTTCACTTTCAAAGTCTTCAGAAAGTCTTCAGAAATCCAAAGTCTTCAGTCGAAGAACTTCATTTTTAGGGGTCGATTTTCCCTGTAATTATCAAACTCCTCATAGACTTATAGACCTGTGTACACTCATGAACACATTAGTCCCTTAACCTATAAGTCTTCAATACACCAAAATCACTAAGGGGCACTAGATGCACTTACAATCTCTCCCTTTTTGGTGATTGATGACAATATAGGTTAAGTTTTCAACGGGGATAAACATATGAAGTGTAATTACTGATATTGAGGAATTTGATTGCAAGATATAGAAGAACTCCCCCTGAATTCGTGCATAGTGAGGAATTGACTTTTGAAGCAATGCACACTTGAAGAGTAGAATCATGGAGATATCCCCCTATATCTTGTAATTCATACACGCATTTGACATATAATATGAAGAATTTGGAATGCATGATGAAATATGGTGACTGATGTAATTCAACATGCGTGCATAACATTAATGAGGAATAGGCATGCAGAAACACCACATCAAAAGTATCAGGTCACCATAGAGTTTAAGTTTACAATTCGATCCACAAAGTCATCAGAAGAACAAGAGTTGTAACTTATCAAAAAATGCCCATATATATAGACCCACTTGAAGACTAACTCAAATTTCTCCCCGTTTGTCATCGAATGACCAAAAGGATTGAAACTGATGACTAACGCCCCTGAAGAATCTCAAGATGATGAAGGAGCGCCAGCATTGTTGGGGTTGATAGTTGAAGTAGGGCCTGCGGCAGTGTCATCCAGGTCTTCATATTCGTTAGTCTCGCGTGATGAAGAATAAGAGCTGGCCACCAAGGGAGGAACCTTGACCTTCTTGTATTTCTTCGGAGGAGGGTATTTCTTCGGAGGAGGAGTAGACCAGTCAAAGTCATCCTTGAGACCCATTTTCTTCAGATCTTCTTCGCCATACAGATGAGACAGAACATCCCAGGTATGGTTGAGGGTTTCATGAAGGAAGTAATGGTTTTTCTTCACAGCATTATGTGTAGAGGTCATGTTGTGAAGAATTGAACCAAACTGACGCTTGACCCATTTGTGGTTGCGATCAACCTTCTGATGAAGACCGAGGAGAAGCTCATGATCAGTCATCACCCTGGGAGTTGTGCCTTGAGGATTTTGCATGGGAGCGTTGGCGGCAGAGTCATGAGTGGCAGAGACATCATTGGTGGAATAAGATGCAGCTTTGCGAAAGTGGCCATCCAATGGACGAGTGCCTTCATCAAAAAAATCAGTGCCCTTGCCCTTGTCATCAGCTGAGGAAAATGTCCATTTGAGGACTTCAATTGTGGGCAAGTAGCTGCAATGATTGAGAGTGTCAGCTTTGTAATTCACTGAAGACCTTGTCCTGATGAATCTCATAATCAATGGAGCATAAGGCTTCAGGTTGAAAGGGGATAGTGCAACATTTGCCATTGTCCTCATGAAGAAATCATGGAAGTTGACGGGAACGCCATGGATGATGTTGAATAGAAGATTCTTCATGATGCCAATGACTTCATCATCATTCGAGTCGTGGCCCTTGATTGGACTCAATGTCTTCGTCACAATGCGATAGACAGTCCTTGGCAGAAACAACAATTCCTTCACGAGGAATTTGGTCCGTGGGGCTTGACCTGGCTTCAAAGGCTTCATAAGCACTTGCATGTAGTGATCTGTGAGTTCAGTTTCTTCATACATGCAACGTGCAGCTTCATTTGGAGGACTGAGGGGCAGAGCCTGAAGCAATTCAGAGGTTGGAGCTTTGTAATGAGTATTTTCAGACATCCAATCGAGCACCCATGAATTTATGTCTTCAGAATTTCCAGTGATGTGCAGGGTTGCATAAAATTGAAGAATCAGTTCTTCATTCCAATCGCATATATCTGTGCAAAAACCCAGAAGTCCAGCATCGTGAAGAACACTAAGGACCGACACAAAACACGGCAAAGACTCCATATCCACATGAGGAATATGCTGATGATCGAAGACTTTGTCTTTGTTGTAAAGCACCGACGAATAGAAATTCGCCACACTTGCAGTCTACAAACGCCTCTTCCTTATGCGAGCAGAGTCATATGGATTGAAATTAGTGAAGAACACATGCTCGCCGAAGAAATCGGCCTTCTCGAAAGATTGCTTCCTTGAGAAAGGATCCTTTGGCTTCGGTTGAGGAGTGTCAGTCAATTGCATCACTACCTCTGGATTTGCAATCTCAGGTTCTTCAGTCTGAGGAATTTCTGGTTCCTCTTCAGCAGCAGTCTTCATCGATTCAGCAGCAGCAACAGTTTCTTCAGCACTAGTGGCTGGAATGTCTTCATGAACAGATTGTGTGGGATGAGTTTCCTCATAGCCCAATGGAATAGTTGGTGCTGGTGAATGAGGAATTTGTTGGAGTGGCGTGAATAAAGGGGAATTGGGATGCTAACTATCCCAGAATTCATCAATCATGAGTGGAGTGGCATTCCCAATGTCCACATCAGAGTCTTGTTCTTCCATTTCTTCAACGCCGGCCTCTTCAGCAGTAAACTGAGGCATAGGCGAGGAGATGACAGGGGTTGAAGGGATAGCATCCACTTCAATTTCTTCATCCGTCTACTCTGAGGAAGTAGCAGAGGGAATGTCTTCATCCAATTCACTTGGAATCACATATTCTTCATCAAAAGGAACAAGGTCCTTTGATGGCATGGATGAAATTGGAATGGCATCAATTGGATTCTCAGTTGAGCTTGTCAATGGCTTCATTTTCTTCGGAAATGAAGAATCTGAAGAAGTTGATGCCTTCTTTTTCTTCACAGCTGCACGCTCTGCAGCCTTCATCTTCTTCACATCTAATGCAGATGGAAGGATTGGAGTTAGAGTAGGCGCAGGAGTAGCAGAGGAATTTGGTTAATTTTCTTCAGGCACAACTGATGCAGTTGTCCTGACTTCTTCACGATCTTCAGGCACAGCCTTTGGAGCTTCAGCTGGCCTGACATTTTCTTCAGGCGCAACACTAGAGGTTGCCCTACCAATTTCTTCAGTGGCTCGAGTGGGGTCATCAGCCCTGGGATTTTCTTCAGCAGCCTGATGTTCTTCAGCGGTGCTGGCATGTCCTTCAGCAGACTGAGCAGATGCTTCAGCCTGAGGAATTTCAATGTGCTTCTTGCCAACAACACTTGAAGAAAAACCTTTGGTAAGATTTACAAATCTAACTTTGGCACCCAACTAGTCAGCACGATATGCTTCAAATTCATCACTAAGGGCTTTGATTTCGCCCTGAATCTTGACTAGTTCTTCAGTTGTCATGTTCACAAGATTTTTCTTCAGGAAGCGCTCCTTCTTGTACTGCGCTTTCTTGGTCTACCTAGCCTGTTCAAACTTCCATTTTTCTTCTCCTATGAAGGCGGTCAGCATATGACTTTGCTCAGGAGTCAGGTTGAAGTCAGGCATTGGAGTGTTTGGGTCCTTATGCCAGAGATCAATGAAATCAATGATCACCTTGGGAACCAACAGCAGTGGTACTTCGCTTCCTTTAGCTCTAGCGGCCTTGTCTTGCCTGTCTCTAATGATTTGAACTAGTTCTTCATCATCAGCTTCGTCATCAGATGGCACATGGAAAGCAACTTGTTTCTTATGAGGACTTGGGCGAGAACCTCGTCCAGGAGTTGTCTTTTTCTTCAGCAGCGAGGGACCAGCTGAGGAACATGGTATTGCTGAGGAACTTGGTGCAGCTAAGGAACTTGCAGAGGCTCATGAGGCAATGGATATGCCTGCAGTCCTCTGACATGTGGCAAGATCCACTGGAGCAGAAGACTTTGTTGCAGCATCTGAAGACTTTTGCGGAGGAGCTGAGGACTTTGAAGGAGTAGGAGAAGTCTGAGGAATTTGCCGTGAGGGCATTGCTGAGGAAGAAGCACTTGGCTTGTGAGCAGGCTTCTTTGCCATGGCCTTCTTAGGCTTGGAAGCAGATGCCTCAGCAGAGGCAGGAGTTGCAGCAGCAGCAGTGTCTTCATTGAATTTCCTCACTGCTTCTTTTGCTTGTCTGGCCAACTTGGCCTGGCGCTTAGCTCATTCTTCAGGAAAGTCCTCACCACGTTTAACGCTAGTGGGATCAGCAACTTGGCCATGTGCCAGCGGAGGTCTTGGGCAGGGAGGATTTAGTGCGAATTTCTTCATGTATTTAGGAGTGACATATCTGTACTCCCTCCACTCACGTGCCCATCTCCTCTCTATTCGTTGTATGCGCACTTTGCGCTGATTCTTGTCTTCTTTTCCGAACTTTGCCTCATCAGGAGTGCAATAGTCAGCATACATGTCTTCAGGTATCTCAAAAGCAGTATTGACATCAGGCCTTTTTCCTCCTTTCTGGGGCTTCTTTCCATCAGCCATTTCCTTCAGATGAGGAATTTGAACAATCGAACTCTCTGAAGAAGTATGCAACTTTTCTTCAAGGAACACTGCAAATGAGTTAAGTTGATGAGAACCTAGTGATTCAACAGCGGACAAGAGTACCTGTGAACAGAATATAGTTGCGAGGAATTTGGAGAGGTCATATGCGTTCTCAGAAGGTTTTTGTAAAAAGAACAAGTTTGAGGAATTTGACCAGATGTGTCTTGAAGAATTTCACAAAGCATTCTTTGTCTTAGGTTCCAGAGTTGTATAGATTGAAAATTCCACACAATTGAGGAATCTTGAAGAAAAATCATTGCTTAGTGAAATCAAATCAAGAACAGATGATATGTGAGGTGTTTAGTGTGTGAATATTTGATGAAGAAAACACATTTTGAGAATTTTGAAGAACTCGTTTGAATCAAAGAGGGCAGTAAAAATAACTTTTAATTACCCTGGATGAAGAACACGACGAATTGTGGGATGGAGAAGTGAAGTTCGTCTATGCAGATCTTCCACACCCTAACTTGGCGGAGGAAGACAGCTACAGCGGCGGTGTAGTGAAGAAATCCGCGGCCGGCGCGAGTACGACGGCGACGAGGTCGAGGCAGTGAAGCTCTTCCTCACCGGTGACGATGGAGTAGCGGCGGCGCTAGGTTTGGAGAAGCACGAGCGAGAGAGTGAGAACGAGCGGACTAAAAAGTGAAGTGAGGAAAGGGGAGGGGTATTTATAGGTGAGGTGAAAAACCATTCGACCAAAGAAATATGACGAACGTGCCCCTGACCCTTCTTATTCGCACGACATCTGTCACCCACGTACTATGTAGTGGAAATCATGTGAGATCATGGGTGAATAGATAAGTATTGTCGTGGGATGCGGAACGATTTGAGCGGCAAAACCGAAAATTTTGGAAAGGATAAGTTTTAACTTTGCGTTCGCAATTTCTTCAGCTGACAAGGACACAGTGAAGATTTTGAACAAGTTTCTAATAGAACGCATATGAAGAATTTGTGAATGGAATGGGTTGAGTTTAGCATAGAGGGGGAAGGGTCCAATCACATTCACTTAGCACAAAAAGCAACGTGAAGAAATAGCAATAAGTGAATGTTGTAGAGGACATAAACTCATATATATATAGCCAATGAAGAAAAGAAACGGAAACAGTGAAGATTTTGCAAAGTTGAAGAATATGAACAACTGAGGAATTTCAAAGAAAAATAAAATTGAAGATTTTCAATTTTTGTGGTGGAGTGACCCATCGTATAAGAATGATGATTTCAGGCACCGCGTACAATTGTCGTAGGGTTCTGAGAATCAAATTCTTCATTAATTTCTTCACACTTAGATCGTTATTCTTCATTGATTGAAGAAAAACAAATTCTTCATGTGTTGCACATCTAAGTCATCAATTTTGCATAAGTGTTAGGATGAGTGTCCAATTCAAATAACATTCAAAGATTCTAAGATATTTAGTTCATACCGCAACTTGCTAAATCTCTTCTCATCCAAGGGCTTTGTGAAGATATCGGCTAGCTGTTCTTCAGTCTTCACATGTTTAATAGAAATTTCACCCTTCAACACAAGATCATGAAGAAAATGATGACGAATCTGAATGTGCTTTGTCTTCGAGTGCTGAACTGGGTTGTGAGCAATCTTGATGGCATTCTCATTGTCACATAGTAGAGGCACATTCTTCATGTTGACACCATAGTCCTTGAGAGTTTGCTTCATCCATAACAGCTGAGCACAACAAGAGCCAGCAGCAATATACTCAGCTTCAGCGGTAGATAGTGATACACAGTTCTGTTTCTTCGAGGACCAACAGACCAAAGATCTTCCGAGGAAATGACATGTACCAAACGTTGATTTGCGGTCCACACGATCACGAGCAAAGTCAGAGTCTGAATATCCAATGAGATCAAAAGCCGAGCCCTTGGGGTACCATAATCCAAGTGTTGGTGTGTGAGCTAGATATCGAAGAATATGTTTCACAGCCTTATGGTGTGATTCCTTCGGTGCAGCTTGAAATCGGGCAGACATGCAAATACTAAGCATTATATCTGGCCTAGATGCACATAAGTACAATAAAGAACCAATCATGGAGCGGTATACCTTATGATCGAAGTCAATACCAGTTTCATCAGTGCACAGATGGCCATTTGTGGCATAGGAATTTTGACGCCTTTGCAATCGTGCATGCCGAATTTCCTCAGTACATCTTTGAGGTATTTCTCCTGAGATATGAATATACCATTGCGTTGTTAACGAATTTGAAGACCTAGGAAGAATTTCAACTCTCCCATCATAGACATTTGATATTCTTCACTCATCATATAGGCAAATTCATCACTATAGCGTTGGTCAATACAGCCAAAGATAATATCGTCAACATATATTTGGCACAGAAGTAATTCACCATCATAAGATTTAGTGAAAAGAGTTGGATCGAGTGAACCGGGTTTCAAGCCTTCCTTCATGAAGAATTCCTTCAAAGTATCATACCAAGCCCGAGGGGCCTGCTTGAGGCCGTAGAGAGCCTTACTAAGTTTGAAGACTTTGTCAGGATTCTTTAGATCTTCAAAACCTGGGGGTTGAGCAACATACACTTCATCCTCAAGCTTACCATTGAGCAATGCACTTTTCACATCCATTTGATAGAGAATGATATCATGATCGTTAGCATAAGCAAGTAATATGCGAATAGCCTCAAGTCTAGCAACCGGTGCAAAAGTTTCATCGAAATCAATTCCTTTAACCTGTGTGTAGCCTTGAGCTACAAGTCGTGCCTTATTTCTTACCACAAGGCCATTTTCATCTTGCTTGTTGCGGTAGATCCACTTTGTGCCAATGATATTATGCTTGCGAGGATCTTGTCGATTGACCAGTTCCCAAACGTTGTTGAGTTCAAACTAATGTAATTCTTCTTGCATAGCTTGAATCCACTCAGGCTCCAGAAATGCTTCATCTACCTTAGTGGGCTATGTGATAGAGACAAAAGCAAAGTGCCCAAAAAAGTTAGATAAATGTGAAGCTTTTGAGCGCGTGAGAGGACCTGGTATATTGATGTCACTGATGATTTGCTCAATCTACACTTCTTTCACAGCGCGAGGATAAGCTGCTTGTCGTCGAGGAATTTGATCAGCATTTTCTTCAGCACCATTTTCTTCAGCATTTTCCTCAGGTGCATCAGCTCGACGTTCTTCAAGTTCTGGAATGAATT
This sequence comes from Secale cereale, assembly GCA_902687465.1. Classification (NCBI taxonomy): domain Eukaryota; kingdom Viridiplantae; phylum Streptophyta; class Magnoliopsida; order Poales; family Poaceae; genus Secale; species Secale cereale. Next base: position 245,285,850 of record LR738712.1, read on the forward strand.
CTTCAGCAGATTCTTCGGTGGGAATGACATCCACAGTAGTCTTGAATTTGATAGTTTCCTCAGGAGCTGGTACATCTATCACAGTAGGCAGGTGCTCTCATTGCGAGCCGTTAGTTTCATCGAACCACACATCTACAGTTTCAACAACCTTGTGAAGAACATTGTTGAAGACTCTGTAGGTGTGCGAGTCCTTTCCTTAACCAAGCATAATGTGACACCCCGAGACCGGTGCGCCAGGTGTCAGCCAGTTATTCGTTTTCAGTGCCTTGTCATCTGCTTGCGTGTGCATCTTTGCCATGTCATCATGTGTGTTGCATCAGCACGTTTTCAAAACTTGCATCTGTCCGAGTTCCCCTCGTCCTCTCCGTCGTCCCTTCTTAGCCCAGACACATTTGCACGCGCCCGCGGTGCCTCCGAATATTTATTTTGTGATTGGCCGAAAAATGTTCTCGGAATGGGATGATACTTGGCGTGTGGTTTTATTATAGTGTAGACAGACCGCCTGCCAAATTTCATCGCAGTCGGAGCTCGTTTGATAGCCCAACGGTTATATATAGCGGCACTAGTCGCCGGTTATTTCGTCGGATGTTTTCGGTCTCCGAAAACCCCGCGGGCCTCTTTTCCCTTCTCTCCTAGTAGCCCGAAGCCTTTCTACACAGCCCATTAGCCCACCTTCAAAACCCCCTCCGTTTCGGAGCCGTTCGATGCTTGTAATGCCCAGGATGGGACTATACCTCCTACGTGTCGAGGCACGACTTAAAGGTATAAGCCCATTCTGGAATGATCTCAAGTTCGGTATCTTTGCACATCTCATGTAAAAACATGGATGAAAAGGAAAAGAGATAGTTGGCTTACACTCGCCACGTCACACAATTCATTACATAGCCAAACATCATTCAAATAACATCACAACCCGTCCACGGGTGAAGATCCAAATGAAAGATACCAAACATACATAAAGCCACAGGTCCGAATCGCCCCTAGTAGAAACCACTACTGATCATCGGGATAGTGCACATAGTAACGGCTACGTTCCTCATCGTACTCCCAGTATAGCTCTGTGTCGTCACCTGAGTAGATCACCTGAGTACCTGCATCTGGTGTTGTGTAGTACCTGCAGCTGGTAGTGTGTTCTGAACATGGAGTCAAGTTTTCTACAACCGGATATTAACAAATTCCCATCTGCCACATAACCGCGGGTACGGCTTTCGAAAGTTCAAAACCCTGCAGGGGTTTTCCAACTTGGCCTACGACAAGCCCACGATCCGCGGAGTCGCAACTCCAAGGTGGGAAGGCCCGAGTATCCTCGGAATCCCGTGCTCAAGATACTCCGACTAAGTAAGACTAATCCAGCAAATCCTCCCGGCGTGCTGTCACCCTGACAATAGCCGCGCGTATCTAGTCTCAGGCCACGACCGGATGGGCGATTCTACAGGTTATACCAGATACCTCGGGTTTCCCAAAGGCGGCCCTGCAGAACCCCCGGTTCGGACCAACACTCATGTGGAGCACTGGCCCGGGGGTTGTTGATTAAATAAAAAGGGATAACTAGTCCCTATGCAAGTTTTTAGTTATTAGGCAAATGGAGTACCAATGTTGGGACTTGCTGGAAAAGCCTTAGCGCTAAGCGGTTTATCGAGGGGGTCCCATAACCCCAACCGTGTGAGGAACGCATAATCAAGGAACATAACACCGGTTTATACGGTTCCTGGGGCGGCATGAGTGGAACAAATCACCAAGCAAGAGGCTTAGCCTTCCACCCATTACCAATATATAGATGATTTCATGAAGAATTATATAGTGTGATATCCCAACAAGCTTCAACATGAAGCAAGAATCTTCAAATCTTCTCCTACAACTAGCAATGCTATAAGAGGGGCTGAGCGAAGCCTACGTAGCCAATCAAAGATTTGCATAGGTAGGGTGGTTAGACAGATTCATTGTTACAATAGGAGGCTGACAGACAAACATGGGCATCGAGGAAATAAGCTAAAGAGCGAGACTTCTAGCAATAGGCAAAGATAGTAATGATATCAGGGTCAGGTCATCTTGCCTGTCGAGTCGTCGATGGGATCGTAAGAGGGCTCCTCGTTCTCAACCTCAGTAGTAACCTCGTTCTCGTACTCGGTCTCGGCTTCCGGCTCTACTCAACACAAGAACACACGAGGCACGAAATCAAACAAGATGCAATGTGCAAACTACCGGATGCATGACTGATGCACTAAGGAAGCACTGAAGATGCACATAGGATGCACAGAAAGCCAACATAGGAAACACAGGGAAACAGTACAAGAACAAGACAATTTATTCTAGCAAATAGGATGCAAGACAAGTCTATTTAGGATGCAAAACATGGTAGGGTAGGAAGCACAGAGAAACAACACAAGAAACAGCAGGTTTAAATGAGGTCGGAAACTACTTAAGACAAATCTGGTAAGTCCTCATGAGCATAGTTTGAAATTAGTCCAGATCTGAACAAACCTTACGTTAAAATTGTTAAACAGCGAGTTAACATGCACCAAGACAATCTACACGAAATTGTAGTCTAGTTTCATATAAAGTTTGTTTAAAACGGAGCTACGGTCTAGAAGATATGATCAAAACAAGATAAACATGGCAATGGTGCAAGATGCACCCAAACATCAGGCAACATACTCCAAAACATTTTAATAAGATTATATTATGAATCTACATGCAAAACCACACAAGTTTCATATAGGACTTGCTCAAAACGGAGCAACGGGCTAAAAGATACACCCGAAACAAGAAACAATGCAAAGCTGAAATTAACAGCCACATAGCAACTTCGGAGCAAGAAATATATATTCTACATCACTCAAACATGGTGATAAGAAGCATGGACATGAAGTATACATATCCTACAGAAAACAATTCCATTAGAGCATCTCCATAGGAGGCATGGATCAATAGCAACAAGCTACAACATTTTGAACATGACAATAAAATCCTGACGGCAATATTTTATAGCAACTTGGGAGCAAGAATTTCATATGCTACAGCAACCCAAAAGAGCATGTGAGGGCGTGGATGGATAGCCAATTACATATATAACAAGGAATGATCAAAGGCCACCCCAAAACTATCATGGATTTGCCTAGGACAACAAGCAAACATAGCATCTGGATATTACAGATTCCAGACTTAGAGAAATTTCACTAAGTGTTAAAACAGCAATATTATCATGGCATGTTTGTGAGCATGTTTAAATCACCTCAAAGCATAACATGGCAAGTGGTTTTCACCACAGCAAAGAGCACATGATGGGGAATCCAAAACATATAAGAATGCAACATGGGGACAACCACATCAATAGCAACGAGCTCCTCAACTAGGCATCTCGTAACAAGTTTAAAAACCTAACAGCCACATACACTGTTGCAAAGGAGATAAACATGGCAATATGAACTCTAACATGCATGCTATAGCACCCAACATGTAGAGCATCTCATGATGAACATTTGGACATATCATTTGCTTCATTTGGATAAACATGCATCAAGTTATCAGATTTCAAACATAGCATCAAAACAACTAATAGCAGCAGTTTATAACAAGTAGCACTCTTCTCAAGAAGATTAAGACATCTAGATGGACTCAAACATGCATGACACAATGGAACAAAACATAGTACATGTCGCCACGATCATTTTGACATATTATATGCACAAAACGGACATGCACACAAAAAGATATCATCATCGCAGAAATGCATCAGATAAAGAAAAACACTAAAGACTTAGTAGAAATCACAAGGGGTCAACCTCCTGTAGTCAACGACGGAGCGGGTGGTCAACGAAGTGGATCGGGTCCGCGGGTCCGCGGGTCGGAACCCGTTAGCGCTGGATCGGGATCGGGGCCGGATCCAGATCGAACCAGACCGGTGGCGGCTCGAGCTGGTCCGGCGGGCTCGACAGCTCCGGCCGGCGGGGAACCGGAGGGGCCGGCGAGGCTGAGGCTTCGACGGGCGGCTGAAGCTTCGACTGGCGGCGAGCCGGCGGCGGTGCGAGCCGAGGAGCTCGGGCGGCACGGTGGCCTGAGCCCCGGCGGCGGCGGGCGGTGCTCCGGTGCCTGCGGGGGGCGGCGCGGTGGCCGGGAGCGGGGCACGGCGGAGATCGGTGGGAGCGCGACGTGGGCGGAGCCGCGGAGGCGCGCGGGCTCGCGCGGGCCGGCCTCGGGCTCCGCGGGCCGCGGCGACGGGAGGAGGCGGATGGCCACATGGTGGCCTGCCACTGGTCGAGGGGGCGGCGGCGGACGTGTCCGGCGCTGGCGAACATGTGTGGCGCGCGGTGGATCTGCAGGGCACGGGAAAAGAAAAGAAAAAAAGGGATGGAGGAGGAAGAAGACTAGGGTTTTGGACGAAAATGGAGGGGTGGACGTTTATATAGGCACAAGGAGCTAGGAGACTCCAAATGGGGAACGGTTTTTGGCCACGCGATCACAATTCAACGGCCGAGATGATGGGAAGGGTTGAGCTGGGTTGTTGGGCTGTTGTGGAGGGGTTCTTGGGCCTCAAAGAGGAGGTACTTTTAGTCCACGAGATTACCCGTTGGAGTACCAAACGAACTCCAAACGCGACGAAACTTGATAGGCGGGTTACACGTATCAAAACAACATCGCACGACAAGTCTCATGCCAATCCGGAAACGTTACACGGCCAAACACGAAAGAAGGACTCGGGGATGCCACGGGCACGTGTGAGAGCGTCAGAACTCGAAATGAACAACGGGAAGGGACGAGTGAGACCGGATGCAAATGACAACACAAAAGCAATGCAATGCACATGAAAACATGACATGGATGAATGCACACACGCACACGACAAAACGACGAAAACCCGAAAGACGAAGAACCCGGAATGGAACTGATGAAGCCAAAGTTTATATATATTGCCACATAGGGAAAGTGTTACATCTGGGGCATTACAAACTCTCCTCTACTATGAAAAGATCTTGTCCCGAGATCTAGGACTGGAAGAAGGAAGGGTACTCGGAACGAAGGTGATCTTCTCGTTCCCATGTAGCTTCTCGGTCGGTATGGTGTGACCACTTAACTATGAAGAACTTGATTGACTTGTTGCGGGTCTTGCGCTCGGTTTCTTCGAGAATAGCAACTGGGTGCTCTCGGTAAGACAAGTCTTGTTGAAGATTAATCTCCTCAAACGGAATGGTGCGTTCAGGTGTCTTGAAGCACTTGCAGAGTTGAGACACGTGAAACACATCATGAACATTAGCGAAGTTGGAAGGGAGCTCAAGTGATAGGCTAGATCGCCTCTTTTGCCAAGGGTATTGATAGGGCCCACATATCTAGGAGTAAGCTTTCCTTTGATAACGAATCTTTGGGTTCCCTTCATAGGAGAAACACGGAGATATACATGATCCCCAATGTGGAAGGTCAAATCACGATGCTTGCCGTCATAGTAACTCTTCTGACGCGGCTGAGCGGCCTTGAGATTCTCACGTATGACTGTGCACATTTCTTCGGCTTCTGAGATCAAGTCGTTGCCAATAAGTTGATGTTCACTAGTCTTGGACCAGTTGAGAGGGGTACGACACTTTCTGCCATAGAGGATTTCAAACGGAGCTTTGCCGGCACTTGCTTGGAAGCTGTTGTTGTAAGAGAACTCGGCAAACGGAAGCCAATCTTCCCACTTCATGCCAAAAGATATGACACAAGCTCTGAGCATGTCTTCTAGAATCTGATTCACTCTCTCGACTTGACCACTAGTCTGAGGGTGAAATGCAGTGCTCAAACGGATCTTAGTGCCCATGGCAGACTGAAAGGAGTCCAAGAACTTGGAAGTGAACAAACTTCCACGGTCTGAGGAGATAACCTGAGGAGTGCCATGTAAGGACACAATTCAGGAAGTGTACAACTCTGCCAGTTGAGCTGCATTGATGGATTCTATCCAAGATGCGATTCTATCCCGATCACGTGACACTTACGTGATCGGGGCACAACCGCATTTCGGGCGCTTAGCAAGATGGATATCATTACATCGTACCATTACATACATACATGGGGATACAACAATACATACAAATCACATGAATACAACAACATGAATACAAGGTATCCGACTACGGATACAAACATGAAAAGCACAATGACATCCATCTGCTATCCCAGGCTGCCTACCCGGAACCTAACCCAAGACTGAAGAAGAAGAAGAAGAAGAAGAAGAAAGAACTCCAACACAACGATCAACGCTCTCACGTCCAGACATCGGAAACCTACACCTGCAACTATTGTTGTAGTATCTGTGAGCCACGAGGACTTAGCAATCCCATAACCATAGGTAACAAGACTATCAAAGCTTAATGTGTAGGAAGAGGTAAAGTGGTGAGGTTGCAGCAACAGCTAAGCAAAAGTATGGTGGCTTACTTACGAGTACAAGAATAAGATGAGCATCTACGCAAACGGTCGCAACTAGTAATGATCGCTAAAGATCCTGAACTACATACGAGTCAAACATAACCCCACCGTGTTCTCTTCTCAAAGTGAAAACAGACAGTCACGGTTACTCACACAGTTGTGTGTTTTACTTCCGATCCTCTGACAAGTTTTCTACAACCGGACATTAACAAATTCCAATCTGCCACATAACCGCGGGCACGGCTTTCGAAAGATCATAACCCTGCAGGGGTGTCCCAACTTAGCCCATCACAAGCTCTCACGATCAGCTAAAGTGATAAATATAATATCATCACCCCTTATCTTTGGGAAATCCGATCAGGCTCGGCATCCCGGTGCACAAGACATTTTGACAATGGTAAAACAAGTCCAGCAAGACCTCCCGGCGTGCCGACATCCTGCAACTAACAACGCTATAAGAGGGGCTGAGAAAGCGGGTAACATAGCCAAACAATGGTTTTTCTAGGAAGGTTTCAAAGGTTAGAGGTTTCATGGCAACAAGGAGAGACAGACAATAATGATGGGTAGCGCGACATGTAACGATAGCATCGAGACACTAAGCATGGCAATGATAGTAAAGGTATCCAAGGGTATGGTCATCTTGCCTGAGATTCCGCAAGGAAGAAGAACGGATCCATGAAGAAGACGGAGAAGAAGCCTTGAAGAAGAACCACTGGTAGACGAACGAATCCTCACGATCGCAACGGAACAAGCACTAACGAGAAGAAGCAAGCAACACGGTAAACACACTACACAAGAACATAACAATATGCTCAACCAAGTAGGATGCACGACAAGTCTACATATGATGCACAGCAAGTCTATACAGGAAGCAAAACCTGGCAAGGTAGGAAGCACAGCAAAACAACACAAGTCTATATGATGCAATACATGGCAAGGTATGATGCATGACAAGACTATACAGGAAGCACAACAAGTCTATATAGGAAGCATAGCATGGCAAGGTAGGAAGCACAGAAAAACAACACAAGTTTATATATGATGCATTGCATGGCAAGGTATGATGCATGGCAAGGCATGATGCATGACAAATCTATACAGGAAGCACAGCAAGTCTATACAGCAAGCATAACATGGCAAGGTAGGAAGCACAGCAAAACAGCACAAGTTTGTATGATGCAATACATGGCAAGGTATGATGCATGACAAGTCTATACAGGAAGCATAACATGGCAAGGTAGGAAGCACAGAAAACAACACAAGTCTATATGATGCAATACATGGCAAGGTATGATGCATGACAAGACTATACAGGAAGCATAACATGGCAAGGTAGGAAGCACAGAAAACAACACAAGTCTATATGATGCAATACATGGCAAGGTATGATGCATGACAAGTGTACACAGGAAGCAAAACATGGCAGGGTAGGAAGCACAACATGGCAAGGTAGGATGCAATACATGGCAACGGTGCAAGATGCACCCAAACATCAAGCAAACATACTCCAAACATGTTAACAAGATGATATTATGATTCTACGTGCAAAATCACACAAGTTTCATATAAGGAACACTCAAAACGGAGCAACGGGCTAAAAGATACACCCGAAACAAGATATAACAACAAGCTGAAACTAACAACCACATAGCAACTTGGAAGCAAGAAATATATACTACATCACTCAAACGTGGTGACAAGAAGCATGGACATGAAGTAGACATATCCTACAGCAAACAACTCCATTGGAGCAACTCCATAGGAGGCATGGATCAATAGCAACAAGCTACAATAACGGGCCTGGCGTGGGCTGGAGGATGCTGCAGCGCCAAGTGGAGGTGGAGGAGTGGGGCGGCACGGAAAACGATGGGGCTAGGGTTAGGGGCCTAAAATGGCAGTTTGGGGGTGTTTTTATAAAGAAAGGGTGCTAGGGTTAGCGGAATTGCTCCGTTTCGGAGCCGTTCGATCGTCATCGGACGGTCCGGAGCAGAGGGGGTTTTGAAGGTGGGCTAATGGGCTGTGTAGAGAGGCTTCGGGCTACTAGGAGAGAAGGGAAAAGAGGCCCGCGGGGTTTTCGGAGACCGAAAACATCCGACGAAATAACCGGCGACTAGTGCTGCTATATATAACCGTTGGGCTATCAAACGAGCTCCGAATGCGATGAAATTTTGCAGGCGGCCTGTCTACACTATAATAAGACCACACGCCAAGTATCATCCCATTCCGAGATCATTTTTCGGCAACTCACCAAATAAATATTCGGAGGCACCGCGGGCGCGTGCAAATGTGTCTGGGCTCAGAACGGACAACGGAGAGGACGAGGGGAACTCAGACGGATGCAAGTTTTGAAAACATGCTGATGCAACACACATGATGACATGGCAAAGATGCACACGCAAGCAGATGACAAGGCACTGACAACGAATAACTGGCTGACACCTGGTGCACCGGTCTCGGGGTGTCACAACACTCTCCTACTAACAAGAGATATTGTCCCGAGATCTTAGGAACGAGACGGGTGGGAAAAGGAAGAACACAAGTTCTTCGATGACCAAAGAGCGAACCCAAAGAACTTTGAGAGGTTGAGCCACTTGAAAGAAAGGATACAACGGAGATGAACGAAGTTGCAAAGACTTCGTTAAACAAGAGGAACAAAGAATATGACGAGAACCAAGGAGGTTGAAAGGCATGAAGCAAGAGTTGACGGAATAAGAATGATTTCGCAACCACTCTGGTTAAAAGAGATAGAAAAGAAATCTCCACGAAGGAATTCGGCAGCACTCCGGTTGAAACTGAAAGAAATAGCACAACGGTTGTCAAGAATGGAATAGAACGAGAACTTGAGAAGATGGAACGATCCCTGACGAGATGAACAAGACAATGCCTCCGAAAGAAATAAAGAATGGAATGAGAAGAAGAAGAAGAAGATGACAACTTCCATCACGAATGGATTGAAAGAACATCTTCAAGAGAAGACTTGAACGGAGTTGTTGAGAAAATCAACAACAAAAGAATAAACTTGTTGTGGACTTATTAAAAACATCTCAGGACTTGAGGTGAATTACCGCCGCAACGAAAAGAAGGATTATCTGAGAATAACGAATTGCAAAACTCCACTTCAAAAGAATACGGAGAATTATTTGCACTCGAGAGGCAAAAGAATAAGAATGCTTGAGCTGCTCCGGAAGAATTAGTTGAACGCTTGAAGAATGAATTAAATGATGGAGAACCACCATGAAGAACTCCGGTAAAATGAAAGGATGATGATATAGAAATGACGGGCGAAAGAATAAGATTAAAGCCTTGCGATGATTAGAAGGGGTTTCCAACGAGATAGCCGAGAAAAACTTGAACTCCGGGAAAAAAGATTAAAGCACTTGGAACTAGAATTTATTCATGAAGAATAAACTCCGAAGGAAGGAATTAAATCAACCTGATGAAAAAGGAATAAGAATTATGTTATGCTTATCCTCCACCAATTAAATTGATGAAGAATGGATTCACATACTACTTATTCTTGATGAAAATGATTAAACAAGGATATATCGCGAACTTGCGAAAATCTTCATGGAACACCGGTAGGATTGGAAACAAATGAATGGATTGATATGATAACACCGGAAAAGAACTCTTGAGCGAAGCACCGTAAGAATTAAAACTGAGTGAAGAAAAGAAATGAACCACCGTGAAGAATTAAAATCAAGTGATGAAAGAGAACAATCCACCGTAAAGAATTGAAATTGAGTGAATACAATAGAATGAATCACCGGGAAGAATAAGGCACTTGAGGAAATTGAATGATGAGAACAAAGAGATCGTGAACTGATTAAAGAATACTTGAACGAAGCACCGGACGAATGTGAGACGAACGAAGAGGCATCAAGAAGAATATTTGGAGGATGAAGTTGAAAACTGAGAACGAAGAAATCTTCTGAAATGATGGCCTTCTGAGGAACACAAATAAAACAATTCATGAAAATACTCCGGAAGGATTAAAAGAAGAAGGTTGAATCATCCATGAAAGAATTAAAGCGATCTTGAAGAAGGCATATGACTGATGGGATCCATACTTACGTCACATTTGAAAAGAATTTAAGAATACTCCGGGAAAGTTAGAAGAGTCAGGTAAGATCCTGGGAATAAGCCTGTGGGTTATGAGCCCACCGAAGAGAAAACACCGTTGAAAAGGATTGAAAGGAGAAGATGCACCAGAACAATTAAAAGACTCGAATGAGGTAAGAGCCCCAAATTAATTGGAACACAGACGAATCTCTTGAGAATGTCTTTGGAACACCGGAACAATTAGATGGCGAGAGGTAAACGAGCAAAGTGAAACAATTGATCCGAGGAAAAAAGAATATGATGAACACTGAATACTAATAGAATTGGAACCACCGGAAAGAAAAGAGATGAAGAATGACGAACGAGAGGAGAATTCACCAGTTGAAATAACTGAGGAAAGAATGCAAAGGATTCACACGAGTAGAATGGATACTCGATTAAGGACTCCGGCTCCGAGAAGCAAAAGGGTGGGCGGGTGGAAAAAAAAGACCACAACGGACGGGGAAAACAACACCGGTTAAAAGAACTGAGGTTGAACTTGCAAAGAAGAAGAGGGTTGAAACCACTTGACGAGAGATGCACCAGATGAAAGAACTGACAACGCAACGAACGAAAAAGTAACCGAGTGATCCTAAAAAAAATTGAAGGGGAAGAGGAGTAATTCAAAACACCTACGTCAAGATTCCTCACCAGAGCGACGAAGGGGCAGGGAAGTAAAAATAATTCCTACTCACTGATATAACTAGACTCCGAAAAAGTTTTCTGCTACACTCAACAACGGACATGCTACAATCAATCAAGGGGGCTCCTATGGTCGGTCGAGGCTCTGATACCAACTTGTCAGGCCCAAGATGCGATTCTATCCTGATCACGAGACACTTACGTGATTGGGGCACAACCGCATTTCGGGCGCTTAGCAAGATGGATATCATTACATCGTACCATTACATACATACATGGGGATACAACAATACATACAAGTCACATGAATACAACAACATCAATACAGAGTATGCGACTATGGATACAAAAAATGAAAAGCACAAAGACATCCATCTGCTATCCCAGGCTGCCGACCCGGAACCTAACCCAAGACTGAAGAAGAAGAAGAAGAAAGAACTCCAACACAACAATCAACGCTCTCACGTCAAGACATCGGAAACCTGCACCTGCAACTGTTTTTGTAGTATCTGTGAGCCACGAGGACTCAGCAATCCCATAAACATGGGTAATAAGACTATCAAAGCTTAATAGGTAGGAAGAGGTAAAGTGGTGAGGTTGCAGCAGCGGCTAAGCAATATATGGTGGCTAACTTACGAGTACAAGAATAAGATGAGCATCTACACAAACGGTCGCAACTAGTAGTGATCGCTAAAGATCCCGAACTACATACGAGTCAAACATAACCCCACCGTGTTCTCTTCTCAAAGTGAAAAGAGACAGTCACGGTTACTCACACAGTTGTGTGTTTTACTTCGGATCCACTGACAAGTTTTCTCCAAACGGACATTAACAAATTCCAATCTGCCACATAACCGCAGGCACGGCTTTCGAAAGATCATAACCCTGCAGGGGTGTCCCAACTTAGCCCATCACAAGCTCTCACGATCAGCTGAAGTGATAAATATAATATCATCACTCCTTATCTTAGGGAAATCCGATCAGGCTCGGCATCCCGGTGCACAAGACATTTCGACAATGGTAAAACAAGTCCAGCAAGACCTCCCGGCGTGCCGACACCCTGATAGTAGCCGCGCGTATCTCGTCTCAGGCCACGACCGGATGAGCACAGTGTACAGCAGCCAAACCCCAAATTTCCAAGGGGGGGGGGCGCCGCACACGACTCTATTTGGGACCAACACCATCAGCACTGGCCCCCCCTGCTATGTAGAAGAATCCTCGGGTAGCGCTAACTCCCTATGCGATTTAATTAATTAATTAAGTTGTTATTATGAGCAAATTAAAACCAATTTTGGGCCTTGCTGGAGGAGTTTTATTCAAAGTCAAACTGTCAAGGGGTCCCCATATACCCATCGTGTAAGGAACGCAAAATCAAGGAACATAATGCCGGTTTATCGGCGCCTAAGGTGGCATGAGTGCAACAAAACACCGAACAAAAGGCCAAGCCTTCCACCCATGCCCATTATATAGGTGTGTTATTATATATATAACATATTGTGATATACCAACAACAAGTTCCCTCCTGGAACGATCTTCATCTTCACCTGCAACTAACAACGCTATGAGAGGGGCTGAGAAAGCGGGTAACATAGCCAAACAATGGTTTAGCTAGGAAGGTTTCAAAGGTTAGAGGTTTCATGTCAACAAGGAGAGACTGACAATAATGATGGGTAGCGCGACATGTAATGATAGCATCGAGACACTAAGCATGGCAATGATAGTAAAGGTATCCAAGGGTATGGTCATCTTTCCTGAGATCCCGCAAGGAAGAAGAACGGATCCATGAAGAAGACGGAGAAGAAGCCTTGAAGAAGATCCACGGGTAGATGATCGAATCCTCAGGAACGCAATGGAACAAGCACTAACGAGAAGAAGCAAGCAATACGGTAAACACACTACACAAGAACATAACAATATGCTTAACCAAGTATGATGCAAAACAAGTCTACTTATGATGCACAGCAAGTCTACACAGGAAGCAAAACATGGCAAGGTAGAAGCACAGCAAAACAGCACAAGTCTGTATGATGCAATACATGGCAAGGTATGATGCATGACAAGTCTATAAAGGAAGCATAACATTGCAAGGTAGGAAGCACAGAAAACAACACAAGTCTATATGATGCAATACATGGCAAGGTATGATGCATGACAAGACTATACAGGAAGCATAACATGGCAAGGTAGGAAGCACAGAAAACAACACAAGTCTATATGATGCAATACATGGCAAGGTATGATGCATGACAAGTGTACACAGGAAGCAAAACATGGCAGGGTAGGAAGCACAGAAAACAACACAATTCTATATGAAGCAATACATTACAAGGTATGATGCAAGACAAATCTATACAGGAAGCATAACATGGCAAGGTAGGAAGCACAACATGGCAAGGTAGGATGCAATACATGGCAACGGTGCAAGATGCACCCAAACATCAAGCAAACATACTCCAAACATGTTAACAAGATGATATTATGATTCTACATGCAAAATCACACAAGTTTCATATAAGGAACACTCAAAACGGAGCAACGGGCTAAAAGATACACCCGAAACAAGATATAACAACAAGCTGAAACTAACAACCACATAGCAACTTGGAAGCAAGAAATATATATGATACAACACTCAAACATGGTGAAAAGAAGCATGGACATGAAGTAGACATATCCTACAGCAAACAACTCCATTGGAGCAACTCCATAGGATGCATGGATCAATGGCAACAAGCTACAATATTTTGATCATGACACTAAAAACCTGACAGCAATATTTTATAGCAACTTGGGAGCAAGAAATAAATAAGCTACAGCAAGTCAAATGAGCAAGTGAAGGCATGAATGGATAGACAACAACATATACAACAAGGAATGATCAATGGACACCCCAAAACTAACATGGATTCACCTACGGCATCAAGCGAACATAGCATCAGGATATTACAGATTCCAGACTTAGTGAAATGTCACTATGTGTTAAAACAGTAATAGCAACATGACATGTTTGCAAGCATGTTTAAGTCAACACAAGGCATATCAAGGAAAGTTAAATGCACCACATCAAAGACCACATCATGGAGATTCTAAAATATCTAGGCATGTGACAAGGGGACAAACACAACAATAGCAAAGAGCAATTGAAATCAGCATCTCATGACAAGTTTCAGGACATAACAGCCAAATGCACTTTTGCAACAGAGATTAACACGGCAATATGAACTCAAACAAGCATGCTATAGCAACCAACATGTAGAGCATCTCATGATGAACATTTTGACATATCATTTGCATCAGTTGGATGAACATGCACCAAGTTATCATATCACTAACATGGCAACAAAATAACAAGTAGCAGCAGTTTATAACAAGTAGCACTCTTGCAACAGATATTTAAGCATCTATATGAAGTCAAATGAGCATGGCACAATGGAAAAAAGTGTAGAGCATATCACCACGATCATTTTGACATATCATACACTCAATTTGGATAAATACACACAAAGTTATCACTAAGCAAACATGTAACAAAAATGCTGACAGAATAAAAGACTTAGCAGTTTTTCAGAGGAAAACGAGCGACAGATAGCCATACAACGCACATGGGCGAGGGATAGAGGGGGCTCACCCATGGGCCTGGGCCCGGACGGAGGGGAGGCTGAGGCAGGCCGCTGGAGACGGGCCAGGGAGGCAAGGAGCTGGGCCGGCCCGACTGTGGTCGGTGGAGGCGGCCCTGGAGGCGCGCTGGCCGGCGGCTTAGGCGTGCTGGGCCGCGGGAGTGGCAGAGGCGGGCCCAAGAGGCGAGGGGAGGCCCACGAAGCCGTTCGGGCTGGAGAAGCAGGCCGGCGCAAGCGGGCACTGGCGTCGTCCTCGTCGTGTCGTGCTCCTCACCCGGAGGATCCATGGCGGCGACGGCGAACTACAGGGGGCCGAGCGGAGGCCGAGGGGGCGGGACCCGGCCGGATCCTGGCGGATCTGGTCGGGCCGGTTCCATTTCCGGCGGCGGCCGGGCCGAACGCCGAAGGGGCGGCGAGATCGGGGTGTGGCCTCCTTCGGCGAACTCGAGATGCGGGCAGCGGAGGGAGTCTGTGGCGCGGCGGCGGAGCTGCTGGCCGGAGAGAGAGGCGAGGTGGGGAGGTTGCCGGCGGCAGAATCCACGGCGACGGGGTCATGCCCTTCCGATCCATTCGGGATCGAACGGAAGGAGCAGGCGGCGATGCTCGGGCGCCTGCGGGCGCGGGGCGGTCGGGCCCTGGGGCGGCTGGCGGCGGGCCGCGACCGGGCCTGGCGGGCCTGGCGCGGGAGGAGAGAGAGAGAGAGAGCTAGGTGGCGGCTGGGGGCTGGGCGCCTGCCGGAAGTCACGGGCGCCCGCGGGGTAGACGGCGACGGCCGCCGGCGGCGATGACGCGGCGAGGGAGGCGAGGGCCGAGGCGCTACGGGAGGAGCTTGATGAGGGCACGCGGCGGGAGGCGGTTGGGCCCAGTCAGGCCCGGTTCGGCCCGGCGCGGGCCTGGCGTGGGCTGGAGGCTGCTGCGGCACCAAGTGGAGGTGGAGGAGTGGGGCGGCACGAAAAACGATGCGGCTAGGGTTAAGAGCCTAAAATGGCAGGTTGGGGGTGTTTTTATAGGGAAAGGGTGCTAGGGTTAGCGGAATTGCTCCGTTTCGGAGCCGTTCGATCGTCATCGGACGGTCCGGAGCGGAGGGGGTTTTGAAGGTGGGCTAATGGGCTGTGTAGAGAGGCTTCGGGCTACTAGGAGAGAAGGGAAAAGAGGCCCGCGGGGTTTCGGAGGCCGAAAACATCCGACGAAATAACCGGCGACTAGTGTCGCTATATATAACCGTTGGGCTATCAAACGAGCTCCGAATGCGATGAAATTTGGCAGGCGGCATTTCTACACTATAATAAGACCACACGCCAAGTATCATCCCATTCCGAGAACATTTTTCGGCCAATCACAAAATAAATAT
Source organism: Secale cereale (assembly GCA_902687465.1). Lineage (NCBI taxonomy): Eukaryota > Viridiplantae > Streptophyta > Magnoliopsida > Poales > Poaceae > Secale > Secale cereale. The sequence continues at coordinate 245,301,954 of LR738712.1, forward strand.
TCGGAGGCACGGCGGGCGCGTGCAAGTGTGTCTGGGCTCAGAACGGACAACGGAGAGGACGAGGGGAACTTGGACGGATGCAAGTTTTGAAAACATGATGATGCAACACACATGATGACATGGCAAATATGCACACGCAAGCAGATGACAAGGCACTGACAACGAATAACTGGCTGACACCTGGCGCACCGGTCTCGGGGTGTCACAACACATAAACCCTTCATGTGCTTTCGGTGCAAATTTTGAGTTGTGATGAAGATCTCTAATCCAACATTTAGCACCGAATACTTTGAAATAACTCACATTGGGTTTCTTGTTAGTGAGGAATTCATAGGCAGTCTTCTTGAAGAATTTGTGAAGATATATTATGTTGATGATGTGGCACACAGTATCAATAGCATCAATACAGAAACGACGAGGCATTTTGTATTCATCAAGCATAGTGCGAGCCATCTCAGCAAGAGTCATGTTCTTGCGCTCCACGATGCCATTCTGCAAAGGAGTATAAGGAGCAGATAGCTCATGAGTAATACCAAGTTCATCAAGATAGTCATCGAGACCAGAGTTCTTGAACTCAGTTCCATTGGCACTTCTGATGTGCTTGATGTTCACACCAAAGTTGGTTGAAGCCCTCGAGGAAAATCGCTTCAAGACTTCCTGCACTTCATGTTTGTAAGTAACAATGTGTACCCATGTATATCGAGAGTAAAAATCAACAATAACAAAGCCGTACTGAGAAGCATCATCTGAAACTGCAGAATAATGATTAGGACCGAAAAGATCCATGTGAAGCAATTCAAATGGCCGAGTAGTAGTCATGATAGTCTTTGCTGGATGCTTGGCCTTGGTCATCTTTCCAGCTTCACAGGCACTGCACAAGTGATCCTTGAGGAATTTGACATTCTCAATGCCAATGACATGCTTCTTCTTCGCAAGCGTGTGCAAATTCCTCATGCCTGCATGACCAAGTCGGTGATGCCATAGCCAGCCTTCTGAAGCTTTTGCAAGTAGACACACAGCTGGTTGAGGTCATGTAGAGAAATCAACAATATACAAGTCTCCTCTCCTAAAGCCTTCGAAGACTATGGAGTTATCAGATTCCATGATCACATCACAACGATGTTTGCCAAAAGCAACAACCATATCCAAATCGCAAAGCATTGAGACAAACATGAGGTTGTATCCTAAGGACTCGACAATCATGTCTTTGTCCATGTGTCGATTCCTAGTGATCGCAACCGTACCTAGACCCAATACCTGACTTTTGCCTTTGTCAGCGAAGATGATGTGCTTCAGATGAGATGGTGATAAGGGAGCATCCGTCAAGAGATTCTTGTCACCAGTCATGTGATTTGTACATTCACTGTCGAGGACCCACTCAGTGGCTTTGGGTTGATCATCCTGCAGATGAATTAGTGCAGCTTACAAACTCATATACTTCATCAGTGAAGAATATGACATCAAATCATCAGATCAATTTCATCAAGCAATGCAACAGATAAAGCAGTATGAGGACGTGAGAAATGAGAGTTCATTTCTTCGAGATTAGCCTGCGTCCATTCAGGCACTTTTCAGGTCTCCGACAAATTTTTCAGACGTTTGAGTACGTTTGGAGACCTGACCCTGCAGAAGAGATTAGTTATTTTTCTTCACCACCCACATCTGGAGGGGTGGCAAAGTGTTCATCACTCTGCGATCTCCATATGAAAAAGGTGGCATAGACACCAGCCCATTTCGTTGCACATAAGAGAAGTTAGGATAAGCATATGAATGAGCAGAGTAATTCTTCGAGGACTGATGAACATAATGGTTAGAAGAATAATGCTCATATTCATAGCCCTTAGCTCTTCCCTGCGAAACATAGTTGTTAGCACGATGATGTTCATATGAGACTTTGTTCCTTTTTAGGAATTTGATCCATATGAGGAATTGAATACGTATGAGGATTTTACTCCATCTGAAGATTTTGATCCATATGAAGAATTGGATCTGGGGTTCCTATTCCTCACACGAGGTGTCATGAGGACATTCACTTGAAGATTTTCAAGGTGCCTCTTAGGGACCCAGATTTTCTTCATAGGGGGACCATTCCTACAGTTAGTTCCAACATATCTAGCAAATACTTCACCATTCTTATTTTTGAACAGTTTATAGTTGGAGTCAAATGACTCATCAGAAGAATGAGGAGATTCACATGTAATGCCAGATAAATTGGATGGATCATCTGGAGGTCCCTTTGCAGCAACCCATGAGGTTTTGGTATACTGCTCAGGCTTCCTATATGAACCATCAGCATTAAGTTTCCTCTCAAAGGCAATTCCCTCTTTCCTAGGGTACCTATTAAGGATCTGCTTTTTAAGCACATCACAAAGAGTCTGATGCCCTTTGAGGCTTTTGTGCATGCCTGTCATGTACAATTCCTTCAGCCCTGCATTGTCAGCAATACTAGCAATGTTCTCAGATGAGGAATTAGTGATAGCAGAGACAGTTGAAGAATTTGTAGGATTTGAAGCATTTGAGCATCCAGGTGAAGAATTAGCAGTTTCTCATTCAATGCATTTCAAGCATGGAGGAATGAATTCTTCCCGAGAAGTGCTGATTTGTTGAGCAAGTAATGAATCGCGCTCCTTCTGAAGATCTTCATAACTCACTCTTAGCTTTTCAAGATCTTACTTTCTTTGAAGAAATTCATAAGAAAGATTCTAATGATCAGACAAGAGAGTGTTATGATGACTTTGAAGGTTATCACACTTGGACTGAAGTCTCTGAAGATTTTCAGTAAAGAGTTTAGATCAATCCATTTCTTCACCCAACATATCATCACTTTTATCTAGCATGTTTTGAACCTTATCAGGAGTCTTTTGTTGTTGCACAACAATTTTAGCAAGTTTAGAATAGCTGGGCTTAAGGTTTTCATCAGATTCATCCTCACTAGATTCAGAGGAGGGATATTTGAGTACCTTGGCACCCTTTGCCATGAAGCAATAGGTGGGAGCATAGCCATCATTGTCTTCATCAGTCTTGTTGGTGAAATCATTTTCTTCAGTGTTGAAGATAGACTTGCGGACGAATGCAGTAGCGAGAGCTAGACTTGCCACACCAGATTCGGATTCCTCAGATTCCTCCTCTTCCTCATGATCCTCAGATTCAGCTTCAAAGTCCATTTCCTTGCCAATGAATGTCTGATCCTTTTTGGAGTTGTTCTTCTTGTGAAATGAAGACTTTGAGGATTTTGATGATGAAGATTTTGACGATTTCTTCTTCTTCTTTGCATCATCAGAACTGTAATCCTTGTATTTCTTCTTTTTGGATTCCTTTTCCCACTGAGGACAATCTTGAATGTAGTGACCAGGCTTCTTGCATTTGTGACATAGCCGTTTGTTGTAGTCACTGGATGAGGAATCATTTCTCTTAGTGCACTTTCCAACGCGACCACGTCTTGAGAACTTTTGTAATTTCTTCACGAGCAATGCTAGCTCCTGGCTCAATTCTTAAGGATCACTAAGGCTACTACCAGAATCTTCACCTTCAGATTCAGAGACGGCCTTGGCCTTCAGGGCACCTGATCTGCCATAGCTTGGACCATAGAGATCTCTCTTTTCAGCAAGCTGGAACTCATGAGTGTTTAGCCTTTCAAGGATATCAGCAGGATCAAGTGACTTGTAATCACCACGCTCCTGAATCATTAAAGCCAGAGTATCAAATGAGGAATCAAGCGATCTCAACAATTTCTTCACCACTTCATGGTCGGTGATGTTAGTGGCACCAAGTGCTTGTAGTTCATTTGAGATGTCAGTGAGACGATCGAAGGTTTTCTGAACATTTTCATTGTCAAGTCTTTTGAAATGGTTGAAGAGATTGCGAAGAACATCAACTCGAGAGTCACGCTGTGTTGAGACTCCTTCGTTGACTTTGGACAACCTATCGCAGATAATCTTCATAGTTTCCAAAGCACTCACTCTTCCATACTGTCCTTTGCTTAGATGGCCACAAATGATATTCTTCGCTTGAGAATCGAGTTGCTTGAATCTCTTCACATCAGCAGCATTCAGAGAAGGTGATACCGAGGGAACACCATTTTCCACAACATACCTGAGATCGTTATCAATTAACTCAAGATGCATTAGCATCTTGTTCTTCTAATAGGGGTAGTCCGTCCCATCAAAGGTAGGACACCCAGCTGAGACCTTGATCATACCTGCGGTCGACATAACTAAAATTCCAGGCGGTTAAACAAAAATCACACAGAACAAGGCAGTACCTTGCTCTGATACCAATTGAAAGTGCGTTATATCCACTAGAGGGGGGTGTATAGGCTATTTTTATGAATTCTTCACTGAGGAATTTGTTGTTGAGGATATTCCCTAGCGAAGAACTACTTGTAGCGGAATAAGTACTCAGAAGTAAACATAGTAGAATACAAGCATGGTCATCATGAAGAAATGAAGACGAACACAGAGTATAGAAAGCGTAATCACATGATAACACAGAATGAAGAGAAATAGACTGAAGAAATTGAACTGAGGAAATAGAGAAAGTCTTCAGTCAAAGTCTTCAAACAGATATGAACAAGCACACAACACAGATATGAGGAAATGAAAGTGTTGAGGAATTAGAACCAGTAAGCTTGGTGAAGACAATGATTTGTTAGACCGGTTCCAACTGCTCTCTCAGTTGTACATCTGGTTAGGGCGGTTAGGTATTTCAACCTGAGGACACACAGTCCCGGAACCCAGTCAAGGACACACAGTCCAAGACACCATGTCCTCACTGTATTCCGCTTGAGCTAAGGTCACAGAAACCTCGCCCAATCACTCGTGGTAAGTCTTCAGCTGACTTTCGAACCTTAACCGACTAGGTCACTCGGCGATCCACAATTCCTCTTGGATGCTCTAGACCATGACGCCTAACCGCCTGGAAGAAGCACAGTCTTCAAAGGTAACAAGCGTCGGATCATAGCAGGATCAATCTTTTTAGTGATGCTCAATCACTTTTGGTTTGAAGGTTTTGGGTTTGGTTTTGGGTTTTTCCTCACTTGATGATTTTCGCTCAAAGTCCTCGGAGGATGGGTTGCTCTTATGACAAGTGTCAGTTTCTTGCGGAGCAGCCAACCAGCTAGTGTTTGTAGGGTGCGGCTATTTATAGCCTAGGGAGCATCCCGACATGATAAGACATAAATGCCATTTAATGATATGACCGTTAGGTAGGTAGATATTTTGGAACAGCTGGCGCTTAGCACAACAACGGTCGGGAATTTGAGTATCCAATTCCTCAGGGCTATCATGTTCCTCACTGTGTAGGTAATCCGCATTGGCGAATTCCTAACTGCTCGGTCAGAACAAATTCCTCAGAGACCAGAATAACTTTGTCTCTGTCACTGAATAATATGACAAAAATGTATGAGATTTCCAATGGCTTCACTCGAAGAGATTGGTAGGTGTAGGATTTTGAGTTGAGCATCACATGGAAATTTTTCCTTAGTATTTCCTCGACCCCCTTTAATAGTACGGTGTTTCCTATGACTCAAGAAAGAGAAAATTAAAATATAAAAACAAGAGTCTTCATGCTTCATGATCCTCAAGTGAATACCAAGTCTTCAGGGTCACACCAATTTCTTCACTTTCAAAGTCTTCAGAAAGTCTTCAGAAATCCAAAGTCCTCAGTCGAAAAACTTCATTTTTAGGGGTCGACTTTCCCTGTAATTATCAAACTCCTCATAGACCTATAGACCTGTGTACACTCATAAACACATTAGTCCCTTAACCTATAAGTCTTCAATACACCAAAATCACTAAGGGGCACTAGATGCACAGACAAGTTCCAGGATCCAATATCAACGCATAGCCTAATCCATGTCAATGCCTTTCCCTTCAAAGATAAAGGGAAGACCTTCTTCTTGATATCATCCTTGGGCATACCTGCAAGCTTAAATAATCCACAAACTTCATCCACATAGATTATGTGCAAATCGGGATGCAATGTTCCATCTCATGTAAAGGGATAGCTAGCAGTTTCTCTATCAAACCCGAAGGAATTTCGAAGTAAACATTTTCAGTAGGTTTAGTAGGTTGAGAGCAACTCTTTGCTCTATTGGTCGAGGTGAACATACCCCGAAAAATCCCCTCAAAGGATTATGTTCCATAGTAACAAGTGACAGTAAATTTCAGCACACTATATAAAATTTTCCTTACCAAATTACACTTACCAAAGGCGCTTCACTTCCCGGTAACGGTGCTAGAAAAGAGTCTTGATGACCCACAAGTGTAGGGGATCTATTGTAGTCCTTTCGATAAGTAAGAGTGTCGAACCCAACGAGGAGCAGAAGGAAATGATAGGCAGTTTTCAGTAAGGTATTCTCTGCAAGCACTGAAATTATCGGTAACCGATAGTTTTGTGATAAGGTAATTGGTAACAAGTTGCAAGTAATAAAAGTAAATAAGGTGCAGCAATATGGCCCAATCTTTTTGTAGCAAAGGACAATCCTGGACAAACTCTTATATAAACGAAAGCGCTCCCGAGGACATATGGGAATTATCGTCAAGCTAGTTTTCATCATGCTCATATGATTTGCGTTCGTTACTTTGATAATTTGGTATGTGGGTGGACCGGTGTTTGGGTGCCGCCATGACTAGAACAAGCATCCCACTTATGATTAACCTCTATTGCCAGCATCCTCAACTACAAAAGAAGTATTAAGGTAAACCTAACCATAGCATGAAACATATGGATCCAAATCAGCTCCTTACGAAGCAACGCATAAACTAGGGTTTAAGCTTCTGTCACTCTAGCAACCCATCATCTACTTATTACTTCCCAATGACTTCCACTAGGCCCAAACAATGGTGAAGTGTCGTTTAGTCTACGTTCACATAACACCACTAGGGAAATGACAACATACATCTCATCAAAATATCGAACGAATACAAAATTCACATGACTACTTATAGCAAGACTTCTCCCATGTCCTCAGGAACAAACGTAACTACTCACAAATCATATTCATGTTCATAATGAAAGGAATATTAATATGCATAATGGATCGGAACATATGATCTTCCACCAAATAAACCAACTAGCATCAACTACAAGGAGTAATCAACACTAGTCGCAACCCACAGGTACCAATATGAGGTTTCGATACAAAGATTGGATGCAAGCGATGAACTAGGGCTTGAGAGGAGATGGTGCTGGTGAAGAGGTTGATGGAGATTGACCCCCTCCCGATGAGAGGATCGATGGTGATGAGGATGGTGACGATTTCCCCCTCCCGGAGGGAAGTTTCCCCAGCAGAACAGCTTCGCTGGAGCCATAGATTGGTTCTGCCTCGACATGGCGGTGCTTCGTCCCGAAAACCTCCTTCTGATTTTTTCCAGGGCAGAAGAAACCTTATACCAGAAGCTGGGCATCGGGGGGCTGCCAGGTGGCCCACGAGGCAGGGGGCACGCCCAGGGGGTAGGGCGCGCCCCCACCCTCGTGGACGGTGGGTGCCACCCCTCTGGTGTTTTCTTCGCCCGATATTTTTTATATATTCCAGAACTGACTTTCGTGGAGTTTTACGGCTTTTTGAGTTCTGTAGAATAGGTCTCCAATATTTGCTTCTTTTCCAGCCCAGGATTCCAGCTGCCTGCATTCTCCATCTTCATGTAAACCTTGTCAAATAAGAGAGAAAAGGCATAAGTATTGTGACATAATGTGTAATAACAACTCATAATGCAATAAACATCAATATGAAAGCATGATGCAAAATGGACGTATGAACTGGGCGAAGATGATGGCCATCGAAGTGCCGACCGCTAGCACGCCGAAGGGCAAGGATCATCAGAGCACGGAGAGGTACTTCGATGACGTCCTACAAGGAGCCCACATTGTAGAGGGCCAGTGCTCAAACGACATGGCTTTTGATTAATTGTATTCAGGTTGTAAAGACTATGCTTATGAACTGATATGTATATATTTTTGCGCCTTATATTTCAAGCAACTTTACCTCCTGTGCGGTTGTTTATTATTATATCTGGAAGTTCCAGTCGTCGGCTTCAGCCCCCATGTAGATACTGTAGGGGTGTTCCGTATTGCACGTGATCACTCTTTACCCAACGTCTTGGTCCATAAAGGAGGTGTCCGTGGAACGAACCAGGCAATCGGATATACGGCTTGATTACTTTCACTTAGACATAGGACCTTGACTAGTGGGGCTAAGTACTAGCCCCTATTGCGTGTGCAGCTATCCGGATTACGGTGCCTACTCTACGCGGCTGGGCGAAGACCAACCTCTCGTGTAACACAGAGTAGATCGCTAACAATCTGTAGTATAATACTAAGTAACCGAATCACTCACCAGCTCTCGCTTATCGTGATAGTAAGTTTTAGACTTTATCTACTGAGGTACTAGACCGGATGAACTAGAAATACAATCGCAGTAGTTCTCCCTTTACTACCTTAGCTGAACAATGCGGAACGTAAGGTGGTAGGCACAGGAGCCGGGCAACCCAACTATAGACCCAAGACATGATTCGGAGCCGATTCATAGAATGCATTGTCCGGGACGCCAAACAGTTCCCTATAGGTGTTTGGACTTTGAAATGTGTTAGGCCGAATACAGCTCCTGGTGTTAAATCCAGAGTGAGGCGCATTTGGCAATCTGAGGTAGGGAGAGAACACAGATGGTAATGTAAAATGAACTCCAAACAAATTGGAACCAAGCTGCTTCTTTTATAACCTGATTAATACGGCGAGCCATGCGGTTACAAATGATGCCAATAGCGTCTTTGACATTTTACATGCCAAAAAGAAGAAGAGTAATAAAGGGAAAGGTTTACACACAGCATAAAATTAATGATTTAAAAATCTCGATGGGGCCCTACTGCACGTCTGCGCCGTTTCACTTTTGTAATACGTCCTTGAAGGAGGGAGGTTTGACGGCCACATGTGAAAAAGGAAGGGGAACTCTGAAATAGAAATCCCTGCACAACCATAGATAAGGTGGGTTCTTTTTAATGAACCTTTAATGAAAATATATTTAGAGTCCGAATAGGGTCAAGCCAAACTATGGACTGTTTCTCCGCAGTGTGCCCCCGGCGCTGCCCAAGGTATTTTTAAGGGCATTGTTGTGTACTGCTACTTCTAGAGCTTGTGTTGTATTCCCTCGAATAGGAACGGGTGATGCAGCACAGTAGCGTAAGTATTTCCCTCAATTTTTGAGAACCAAGGTATGAATCCAGTAGGAGACCACGCACGAGTCCCTCACACCTGCACAAACAAATAAGAACTTCGCAGCCAACGCGATAAGGGGTTGTAAATTCCTTTACGGTCCCTTACGAAAGTGAGATCTGATAGAGAGGATAGTTTGATATTTTTGGTATTTTTGGATATAAGAACAGAAAGTAAAAGCGGAAAAGTAAAGTAGATTGTAGATTGATATGTTGAGAATAGACACGGGGGCCATAGTTTTCTCTAGTGGCTTCTCTCATGATAGCGGTATTCTACGGCGGGTAAACAAATTACTGTCGAGCAATTGATAGAAAAGCGAATACTTATGAGACTATCTAGGCATGATCATTATATATAGGCATGATGTCCGAGACAACTAGACCAAAATGGTTCTGCATCTACTACTATTACTCCACACAACGACCACTATCCAGCATGCATCTAGAGTATTAAGTTCATAAGAACAGAGTAACGCCTTAAGCAAGATGACAAGATGTAGAGGGATAAACTCAAACAATATGATATAAACCCCATCTTTTTATCCTCGATGGCAACAATACAATACGTGCCATGCTGCCCCTACTGTCACTGGGAAAGGACACCGCAAGATTGAACCCAAAGACAAACACTTCTCCCATTGCAAGAACTATAGATCTAGTAAGCCAAACCAAACCAATAATTTGAAGAGACTTGGAAGGATATTATAATCATACATAAAGAGTTACGAAAATAACCAAATATTTCTCATAGATAATCTGGATCAGAAAACCACAATTCATCGGATCTCGACAAACACACCGCAAAAAGAGATTACATCGAATAGATATCCTCGAAGACCGAGGAGAACTTGGTATTGAGATCAAAAGAGAGAGAAGAATCCATCTAGATACTAGCTATGGACCCGAAGGTCTGTGGTAAACTAATCACAACTCATGGAGAGGCGATGATGATGATGTAGAAGCACTCCGTGGTACATCCCACCTCCGGTGGAGCTCCGGAACTGGCCCCAAGATGGGATCTCAAGGGAACAGAAGGTTGCGGCGGTGGAACTAGGGTTTTCTCTCCTTCTCTGATGGTTTTGGGGTACGTAGGTATATATAGGAGGAAGGAGAGCACCGAGGGCCAAACCTGGGGCCCACGAGACAGGGGGCGCGCCCTGTAGGGGGGCGCCCCCCACCCTCGTGGAGGACACGTGTGCCCTACTCCGTGGTTCTCAAGTCTCCCGTGCATATTTTGCTCCAAAAATATCTCTCCCGAAGTTTCATTCCGTTTGGACTCCGTTTGATATTCCTTTTCTGTAAAATCCTGAAATAGGCAAAAAAAAAAAACAACAATCTATATTGGGCCTTTGGGTTAATAGGTTAGTCCCAAAAATAACATAAAAGTGTATAACAAAGCCCATTAAACATCCAAAACATCATAAATAATAGAATGGAACAATAAAAAATTATAGATACGTTGGAGACGTATCAAGCATCCCCAAGCTTAATTCATGCTCGTCCTCGAGTAGGTAAATGATAAAAACAGAATTTTTGATGTGGAAAGCTAACCAACATAGTTTTCAATGTAATTCTCTTAATTGTGGCGTGAATGTTCAGATCTGAAATATTCAAGAGAAATGTCTATATTGACATAAGAAATGATAATACTTCAAGCATACGAACAAAGCAATCATGTCTTCTCAAAATACTATGGCTAAAGAAAGTGATCCCTACAAAATCATATAGTCTGGCTATGCTGCCTCTTCATCACACAAAATATTCATATCATGCACAACCCCGGTTTCAGCCAAGCACTCGTTTTCTTACTCTATTCTTTCAAACCTTTCAACTTTCACACAATACATGAGCGTGAGCCATGGACATAGCACTATGTGGAATAGAGTGGTGGTTGTGGAGAAGACAAAAGGAAGGGAGATAGTCTCACATCGGCTAGGCGTATCAACGGGCTATGGAGATGCCCATCAATAGATATCAATGTGAGTAAGTAGGGATTGCCATGCAACGGATGCACTAGAGATAAATATGCATGAAAGCTCAACAAAAGAAACTAAGTGGGTGTGCATCGAACTTGCTTGCTCACGAAGACCTAGGGCATTTGAGGAAGCCCATCGTTGGAATATACAAGCCAATTTCTATAATGAAAATTCCCGCTAGTATATGAAAGTGCCTAAACATGAGACTCTCTATCATGAAGAACATGGTGTTACTTTGAAGCACAAGTGTGGAAAAAGATAGTAGCAATTGTCCCTTCTCTCTTTTCTCTCAATTTTTTTGGAGGGGCTCTCTTTTTTATTTTTGTTTTATTTATTTAGCCCCTCTCTATATATTTTTTGGGCCATCTCTTTTTTATTTTTCTTTTATTTATTTAGCCCCTCTCTATATATTTACAACTCGATACTAGAACAAAGTATGACTCTATATGAATGCCTCCGGCGGTGTACCGGGATGTGCAATGAATCAAGAGTGACATGTATGAAGAATTATGCATGGTGGCTTTGACCCAAATACGATGTCAACTACATGATCATGCATGGCAATATGACAATATGAGGCGTGTCATATGAACGGAACGGTGGAAAGTTTCATGGACATATATCTCGGAATGGCTATGGAAATGCCATGATAGGTAGGTATGGTGGCTGTTTTGAGGAAGGATATATAGTGGGTGTATAGTACCGGCGAAAGTTGCGCGGTACAAGAGAGGCTAGCAATGGTGGAAGGGTGAGAGTGCGTATAATCCATGGACTCAACATTAGTCATAAAAACTCATATAGTTATTGCAAAAATTTACGAGTCATCAAAACAAAGCAATCAACACATGCTCCTAGGGGGAGGTTGGTAGGAGTTAACCATCGCGCGCTCCCGACCTCCACACAAAGGATGACACTCTACAAATACCTCATGCTCTAACTTCGTCATATAGCGGTTCATCATACGTGCATGCTACGGGAATCACTAACTTTAACACAAGTATTTCTCAATTTCATTACAACTCCAATAGCATGACTCTAATATTACTATCCTCATATCTCAAAAAAATTGTCAAGCATCCAACTTCTCTTCAAATTAAATGCACTTAATGTGAAAGTTTTTACTACATTGATCTTGGATACATATCATGTGAAGGCTAGTTTTATAGCCAAAGCACATTACCATGCTGTTTTAATAGACTCTCAAAAGGATATAAGTGAGGCATGAGAGATCAACAATTTCTACAAAATATAATTACCACAGTGCTCTCAAAGATATAAGTGAAGCACTAGAGCAAAAACTATTCGACTCTAAAGATATAAGTGAAGCACATAGAGTGTTCTAACAATTCCTAGGCCATATTTCTCTCTCTCAAAAAGGTGTGTCCAGCAAGGATAATTGTGGAAAACTAAGAAGCAAAGACTCAAATGATACATGATGCTCCAAAAAAACTCATATCATGTGGTGAATAAAAATAAAGCTCCGACTATAGTTACCGATAGATGAAGACGAAAGAGGAGATGCCTTCCCGAGGCATCCCCAAGCTTAGGCTTTTGGTTGTCCTTGAATTTGACCTTGGGGTGCCTTGGGCATCCCCAAGCTTAGGCTCTTGCCACTCTTTGTTCCATAGTCCATCAAAGCAATACTTAAAACTTGAAAACTTCACAACACAAAACTTAGACAAAAATCTCGTGAGCTCCGTTAGTATAAGAAAACAAACCACAACTCAAAGGTACTGTAATGAACTAATTCTTTGTTTATATTGGTGTTAAACCTACTGTATTCCAACTTCTCTATGATTCATATCCTCCAATACTACTGATAGATTCATCCAAACAAGCAAACAACACACGAAAAACATAATCTGTCAAAAATAGAACAGTCTATAGTAATCTATAACTTTCTCATACTTCTGTAACTCCAATTTTTTTAAAGAAATTGGTAAACGTTAGGAATTTGTCTATTAATCATCTGCAAAAATAATCAACTAAATAGCATGCTCCAGTAAAATCTGGTGACTATTCTAGCGAGCACTAACGATTATGTTTTTCACAGCAAGATCATATAAACTTCACACAAGTCTTCCCAAAGGTTCTACTTGGCACAAACACTAATTAAAACACAAAAACACATTTAATAAGAAGCTAGATGCAATATTTATTCCTAAACAGAAGCAAAAAAATATTGGGTTGCCTCCCAACAAGCATTATCGTTTTACGCCCCTAGCTAGGCACGATACAAAGATAGATCTAGGTATTGCCATCTTTGGAAGGCAATCCATAAGTGGCTCTCATAATAGATTCATATGGTAATTTGATTTTCATTCTAGGAAAGTGTTCCATGCCTTTCCTTAACGGAAATTGGGATCTAATATTTCCTTCCTTCATATCAATAATTGCACCAATCGTTCTAAGTAAAGGTCTACCAAGAATAATAGGACATGAACAATTGCAATCTATATCAAGAACAATGAAATCTACGGGAACATAATTCCTATTGGAAACAATAAGAACATCATTAATCCTTCCCATAGGTTTCTTAATGGAAGAATCCGCAAGATGCAAATTTAAAGAACAATCATAAAGCTCATGGAAACCTAACAAATCACACAAAGTTTTTGGGATAGTGGAAAAACTTGCACCCAAATCACACAAGGCAAAGCATTCATGATATTTAATTTTAGTTTTAATAATATGTTCCCACTCATCATAAAGCTTTCTAGGGATAGAAACTTCTAATTCAAGTTTTTCTTCATAAGATTGCATCAAAGCATCAACTATGTGTTTGGTAAAAGCTTTATTTTGACTATAAGCATGCGGAGAGTTTTGTACGGATTACAACAAGGAAATACAATCAATCAAAGAGCAATTATCATAATTGAATCCCTTGAAATCCAAAGTAGTGGGTTCTTTACTATGCAAAGTTTTAATCTCTTCACTCCCACTTTTAATAATTTTAGCATCAAGATCTAAAAACTCGGAGTCATTGGGACACCTTTTAATTAAAGTAGACTGATCTCCAATCCCATATCTATCAAGATTCATACTAGAAAACAAGGATCTAATAGGAGACACATCAATAACTTTCAGATCTTCATCATTATTTTCATGATAACTAGAAGAACACGCTTTTATATAATTCTGTCTTTTAGCACGCATCCTAGCGGTCCTTTCTTTGCATTCATCAATGTAAATTCTCATAGCTTTCAGAGACTCATTGATATCATGCTTAGGTGGGATAGACCTAAGTTTCAAAGAATGAACATCAAGAGTAATTCTATCCACTCTTCTAGCCAATTCATCAATCTTAAGCAATTTTTCTTCAAGCAAAGCATTGAAATTCTTTTGCGAATTCATAAACACCATAACACTAGTTTCAAATTCAGAAGGCATCTTTCCATACGAGTTATTGTAGGAATTACCATAATTATTAGAGGAATTACTAGGAAAAGGCCTAGGATTAAAGTTTCCTCTATAAGCATTGCTACCAAAATTATTCCGACCAACAAAATTCACATCCAAAGATTCATTATTATTTTAAATCAACATGGATAAAGGCATATCATTAGGATCAGAGGAAGCACTCTTAGCAGCAAATAATTTCATAAGTTCATCCATCTTTCCACTCAAAACACTAATCTCTTCAATAGCATGCACTTTTTTACTAGTAGATCTTTTGGTGTGCCATTGAGAATAATTAACCATAATATTATCTTGGAGTTTGGTAGCTTCTCCTAAGGTAGTTTCCATGAAAGTACCTTCCGCGGCCGAATCTATAATATTTCTAGAAGCAAAATTCAAGCCAGCACAAAAGTTTTGAATAATCATCCATAAGTTCAAACCATGTGTAGGGCAATTACGTATCATTAATTTCATTCTCTCCCAAGCTTGTGCAACATGCTCATGATCTAGTTGCTTAAAATTCATGATATCGTTTCTAAGAGAGATGATCTTAGCAGGAGGGAATACTTAGAGATAAAATCATCTTTGCACTTATTCCACGAATCAATACTATTTCTAGGCAAAGAGGAAATCCAAGTTTTAGCACGATCTCTAAGTGAAAACGGAAATAACTTCAATTTAACAATATCGTTATCTGTATCCCTTTTCTTTTGCATATCACACATATCAATAAAGTTGTTTAGATGGGTAGCGGCATCTTCATTAGGAAGGCCGGAAAATTGATCTTTCATGACAAGATTCAACACAGCAGCATTGATCTCACAAGATTCGGCATCGGTAATAGGAGCAATCGCAGTGCTAATAAAATCATTATTGTTGGTATTGGAGAAGTCACACAATTTGCTATTGTTCTGAGCCATAGTGACAAGCAAGCAATCCAACACACAAGCAAACAAGAAGCAAGCGAACGACAAACACATGACAAAAAGAAGGGCAAATAAAGCGGGAATGGTGAAGTGGGGAAGAGGAAAACGAGAGGCAAAGATGTAATGCGAAGGATAAGAGTTTGTGATAGGTACTTGGTATATGACTTTTACGTAAGCCTCCCGGGCAACGGCGCTAGAAATTCTTCTTGCTACTTCTTGAGCTTGCGTTGTATTCCCTCGAAGAGGAAAGGGTGATGCAGCACAGTAGCGTAAGTATTTCCCTCAGTTTTTTAGAACCAAGGTATCAATCCAGTAGGAGACCACGCGCGAGTCCCTCACACCTACACAAACAAATAAGAACTTCGCAGCCAACGCGATAAGGGGCTGTCAATCCCTTTACGATCACTTACGAAAGTGAGATTTGATAGATAAGATAGTTTGATATTTTTGGTATTTTTGGATATAAGAACAGAAACTAAAAGCGGAAAAGTAAAGTAGATTGTAGATTGATATGTTGAGAATAGACCCGGGGCCATAGTTTTCTCTAGTGGCTTCTCTCATGATAGCAGTATTCAACTTCGGGTAAACAAATTACTATCGAGCAATTGATAGAAAAGTGAATACTTATGTGACTATCTAGGCATGATCATTATATATAGGTATCACGTCCGAGACAAGTAGACCAAAACGATTCTACATCTACTACTATTAATCCACACATCGACCGCTATCCAGCATGCATATAGAGTATTAAGTTCATAAGAACATAGTAACGCCTTAATCAAGATGACATGATGTAGAGGGATAAACTGACACAATATGATATAAACCCCATATTTTTATCCTCGATGGCAACAATACAATACGTGCCTTGCTTCCCCTACTGTCACTGGAAAGGACACCACAAGATTGAACCCAAAGCCAAGGACTTCTCCCATTGCAAGAACTATAGATCTAGTAGGCCAAACCAAACCAATAAATCGAAGAGACCTGCAACGATATTATAATCATACATAAAGAGTTCAGAAAAGAACCAAATATTTCTCATAGATAATCTTGATCATAAACCCACAATTCATCGGATCTTGACAAAAACACGGCAAAAAGAGATTACATCGAATAGATATCCTCGAAGACCCAGGAGAACTTGGTATTGAGATCCAAAGACAGAGAAGAAGCCATCTAGATACTAGCAATGGACCCGAAGGTCTATGGTAAACTACTCACAACTCATGGTGAGGCGATGATGATGATGTAGAAGCACGCCGTGGTAGATCCTGCCTCCGGCGGAGCTCCGGAACAGGCCCCAAGATGGGATCTCACGGGAATAGAAGGTTGCGGCAATGGAATTAGGTTTTTCTCTCCTTCTCTGATGGTTTTGGGGTACGTAGGTATAAATAGGAGGAAGGAGGGCACCGGTGGCCAAATGTGGGGCCCATGAGGGAGGGGGCGCGCGCTGTACGGGGGGG
>LR738712.1:245318970-245465683 GCA_902687465.1 Secale cereale
CCCCACCCTCGTGGACGCCACGTGTGCCCTACTTCGTGGTTCTCAAGTCTCTCGTGCGTATTTTGCTCCAAAAACATCTCTCCCGAAGTTTCATTCCGTTTGGACTCCGTTTGATATTCCTTTTCTATAAAACCATAAAATAGGCAAAAAACAGCAATCTGGACTGGGCCTTTGGGTTAATAGGTTAGTCCCAAAAATAATATAAAAGTATATAACAAAGCCCATTAAACATCCGAAACATCATAAATAATAGCAGGGAACAATAAAAAATTATAGATACGTTGGAGACGTATCATGTACACGAGGCACGTATGCTACAACCTTCCAAAGCAGTTGGCAGGGGCGTAACTGCTAATAAGGCTCTGGTTTTTCTGAGCTACCGCATTGCAATGCAGGCCAGACACATTTAGTAGTGTCTCTGGTCTTGACGACCAATGGATTATTCGGATTAAATAAGCCGCTTTGAACATCGACTACGAGGTCCGCGGTATCCTCCTCTATACGGAGGGAGCGCTCCATGTTCCTATTGACCGTGATGACGCCGTGAGGTCCAGGCATTTTAAGCTTCAAGTAAACATAGTGCAGGACTGCATTAAAGCGGGCGAAGGCCGTTCTTCCGAGTAGTGCATGGTAGGCACTTTGGAAGGGAGTGATGTTGAATATTAACTCCACACTTTGAAAATTGTCTGGAGAGCCGAATACCACTTCTCGTGTTAATGAGACCGTGCAGCGCGCCTCTACGCCGGGTATCACCCCTTTAAAGGTAGTGCTACTAGGCTTGATTCTTTATGGGTCCATCGCCATCTTGAAGACAGAGTCTTGGTATATCCAGTTGAGACTACTGCCCCTGTCCATAAGGACTCGAGTAGGATGATATCCATCAATTATAGGATCAAGTACTAGGTCCACCAAACCTCCATGACAGATACTAATTGGGCGATCCCTACGATCAAAGGTGATCGGACAAGCCGACCATGGGTTGAACTTGGGTGCGTTGGGCTCTACAGCATAAACGTCCCTTAGTGCGTGATTGCGCTCCCTCTTGGGGATATGGCTGCCCTAGATCATATTCACCATTTTCACCTGAGGGGGAAATTGCTTCTGCCCGAGTATTCGACATTCAATTTGCCGACCTGCTTGAAGACCCAACAATTTCTGTTGGTGTGGTTTGCAGGTTTGTCAGGAGTGCCATCAATTTGGCAAGGTCTCTCTAATATCTTGTCCAGGCTGGATGGACCATCCCTATTGCCTTTGAACGGCTTCTTCAGTTGACCAGACCTGGAGCCACTGAATCTGGCGTTTACTGCCATGTCATCTGTTTGTCCATTATTGTTCCGATGCTTATTCTTATTGCGTCGTGGCTTGCCATTGCCATCCCTGACTTCGGAAGTGCCGTGGTCGCTGGTACTGTTGCTTCGACGAGCCAACCAGCTGTCTTGGCTCGCGCAAATGCGGGTCATAAGTCTAGTAAGGGCTGCCATTGTCTTCAGCTTCTCCTGGCCGAGGTGTCTTGCGAGCCATTCATCCTGGACACTGTGTTTGAATGCCGCTAAGGCTTCGGCTTCCGAATAGTCGATGATTTGGTTCTTTTCAGTTAGGAACCGGTTCCAAAGCTTGCGCGCTGACTCCCGGGTTTCTGGATTATGTGACTTAAATCATCAGCATCCGATGGCCGGACGTAAGTCCCCTGGAAGTTAGCCTGGAAAGCGTCCTCGAAATCTTCCCAGCTTCCAATGGAGTTCTCTAGGAGGCTATTCAGCCAGTGTCGAGCTGGCCCTTTCAGCTTTAAAGGTATGTATTTGATGGCATGGCGGTCATCTGCACGATCCATGTGGATGTCAAGAATAAAGTCTTCAATCCATACAGCAGGATCTGTCGTTCCATCATATGCCTTGATGTTTACGGGTTTAAACCCTTTTGGAAATTGGTGATCCATCACCTCATCGGTAAAGCACAAAAGGTGCGCAGTGCCCCTGTATCGTGCAACATCGCGACGTAGTTCGGATGACATCTGTGTTCGGTGTCGACTCGAAACTTGATTGTATCCGGTGTGCGTGGCTTGATAGACACCATCCCGTGTGGGAGCACGTTCTCTTTATCCATAGGTCGACCTAGCCTGGCCGGCTTTTTTATTCAGGTCTTGACGTAGGTCGTACTTATGGCCCTAAGCCGATGTATCCTTTCCTTTATGGTGGGGAGGTGCGGGCTAGTATACAACATTGCTAGCCGCTTTGTCCCATCCACGAGGTGGTCGGTACGGTTGATCAGCCTGATCGTGCCTCGACGGAATTGGCGCAAGGGCCTCGTCGTCGAATTCTGGCAGCAACTTATGCTTGGGATAGCTCTTTGTTTGGCCCTCACGGCCGTATCTCTCTTTAGTGTCTAGCACTAAATTCCATCTATCATTGAGTGTATCTTGTTCGGCTTTAAGCCGCTGCTGCTGCCTTTTAGGCTCCTTGCTATGGCAATAAGTTGTCGCTAAAAGCGTTCTTGTTCGAGGGATTCCTTTTGGACAATAAATCCCTCGTCTCCTAGGCTGACATCCTCTTCGGAGACATGTAGGTAGTTACTGTCTTTGGAATCATTGTGATCGGTGAGTTGTTCGGGACTGCATTGGCCATCCTCCCACTCGTGTTGCTCCATCGCTGGCTCTACGAGGTCTTCGACTTCCTCTGGAGCCACATTGTCTCCGGTGCCATTATTACTTTCCTATTCTCGACGCAATTGTGAGTGGCGCCGCTGATGTCGGTGCTTGGGAAGTTCATCGACGGGCTTATCCTCTTCTGGAACTTTATCGCCATCATCGTCCTTCTCCTGAGGTGTGTCCACCATGTATACGTCATAGGTAGAAGTGGTCGTCCATTGCCCGGTGAAGGGCGGGTTTTGATCTAGATCAGCCTCGACTTCATGCTCCATGCCATCATATTCTTCGGAAGCATAGTCTAGTACGTCGGTTAAATCTTCGACTATGGCTACCAAGTGGGTGGTGGATGGGAAGCAAAATTCCCCAATCTCAGCCCCCAGTTTTAACTGGGCATAGTTCGCCGCTGAATTCTCCGTAATGGCGAGAGTTGCAGTAAGTCTAGTGTCTCATTTAAGAGTGAGAGCTAGATAGGAGTTTGGGGGTCTACGGATCCAGGCTCGATGATGACCAGTTGGTTTCAGCCACGGAGGCGGCAGTGCAGGAGGCCACTGGGACAATCGAGCGAGGGTGGCTTGCGTGATCAGCCTCGGGATGGCGTCTGGTGCGATTAGCCTCATGGGGCCCGCCCGCAGGGCAACGCTGGCCTCCTTCAGCTACCTCCATTGCCTAGGAGGAATGACGACAACTAGCAAGATGACGGGGCTGGGGGCTACCAAGAGCCTCGTGCCATTGCTTGCATCCTTGGTAGAGCTTAGGCGCCCGCTTTGTCGGATCCTGGGTTCTGGCAAAACCTTTGATGTTCGAACACTGGGGTGCACACGAAGATCTCTCCTTTCCGCCCTAGTTCGCTCTCGCATTGATTCCTAGGCCTAGCTCGTCGAACTTGAAGAATAAGAGACATAGGGATTTATACTAGTTCGGGCCACCATTGTGGTATAATAACCTAATCCACTATGGTGTGGTGGATTGCCTTGTAGGCGGGTGAAGAACTAGTACATGGGAAGAATAGCCTCCTAACGAGAGGCTTTCTTGAGCTCGGAGAGTGCGAGGGTGGTCTTGATGATCTGATCCCTCGCCCTACGTTTGGGTCAGCTCCATATGTGCCGCCCCATGTCGTGGTGGCTAGTCCTATTTATAGAGGCCTGTGTCCTCTTCCCAAATATTGAGCGGGAAGGGATCCCACAATGGACATGTTTGAAGGGGGACAACTAGTACAAGCTATCCTGACAAAAGGTGGTCTTCGCCTGCCAAAGGCTCTGGTGGTGACGCCGCCGTGGGCTCCACGATGACCTCCTCCCTGCCGTCCTACTGGTCTCGGTCTTGTTGCACCGATATGGAAACCTTTGCCGCATGCCTCGGGACTCCTTGCCTGCGCCCGCCCCTTTAGCACCAAAGAGGAAACTGGCATCCTGCGCCCGCTGGCACCCGCCTGGCCTTGGTCTTCATGGCTCACGTCTCAGGAACCTCGCGAGGTGCCCCTTGCCTTGATATCTCCGCTCCTCGGGAGCTAGCCTAGTGAGGCCGCCCTAGTGGAGGTCTTGCGTCGTCCACCTCGCGAGGCTTGGACCCTCGCGAGGGTCTTGAGTGGCTGCTGGTGTGGTTGGGCCGTACGAGGCCGCTGGACGAGCCACGCTCTGGGCCGCATGTAGGCAAGTCTGGGTACCCCCATTCCCAGGACGCCGACAGTAGCCCCCGGGCCCAAGGTGCGCTTGGACTTGGCTTCGCGGCGAAGCCAAGGGTCAAGTGCGAAGTACCGCGGGCCCCAAAAGCATGCGGCCTTGATTGACGTGTGGCGATTGATGGAACGTGGGCGTCTCCACTTCCCCACGCCGCCTCGGAAACTACACGACTCGACAATTCCCTGCATGCACGAAAGACTATAATTACCTGCGATTATGGAGGCCGGCGGTTGGCCTTCTCCTGGCTATAAATAAGGCGACGGGCAGAGCCCCCACTGCTCGTCTCGTCCTTCATTCTGCCCGCTTCTTCTTCTTCCTCCTTGATTCTTGCTTTGCATCGACACCCATGGCACCGGTGAGGAGGATCTGGTCCGTGGAGAAGGGGAATACCCGTCAGGAGGGGCCCTGCTCACCACCGCCTAAGAGGGGACGAGGCCGCCCTCGCAAGTGTGTCGCGACCCCCGCCGCAGCCCCTCACGGGCGCGGGCGGACATCCTCAGCGCCCGGCGCTGCCCTCGGCAGCCGAAGCGGCGGCCCTTTCGTGTGGTGGGGATCGTCGAGGTCATTGCAGCCCCGTGGATGAGTGGATGTGCGACGATGTCATCCGGCCTCCCCGGCCGCGCTTCCACTCGGTGGAGGTCATGAGTTTGTCGTGTGGTCGGAGAACCCAGCCGGCACCTGTCTCCAGCTCCCGCGCTCCCTCGCCGGTGAACTTCCGGCCGCAAGCTCTGGCGGTCTCTGGCTGCAGGCGGACGGCTGCTGCAGCAGCGCCTCGTGGGTCGCGGTGGAGATCTCCGTCGCGGGCATCCTGACCCTGGCCCGCAGGTGGCAGACGTTTGCCCGTGCGCGTGGCTTGGGTAGGCGGTGCACCCTCCACTTCAAGTACGATGGCGACTCGACCCTCTTTGTGAGGGTGTTCGGGAAAGATGGCCGCCGTGTTGGGTGCTGCCCTGAGGACAACGATGGTGGCGAGGTGCTCAGCCTTGGTGATGGCCATGACGAGGGTGAAGGTGAACTTGCCCTCGACGCTGGCCGCAGTTCATCCAGCTACGGCAGCTCCTCCTACAGTGGCAGCTCTAGCAGTGGTGGCTACGATTAGCCACCATGCCGCCACGCTCGCCTCGAGGGCAGCATTCGTTCGTCTCGTCGTCACGCCCCGGTGAAGCATGAGGAGTGCTCCGACTGAGCTCGGGGAGCCGATCATCGTGAGCAGCCACGTCGTAGGAGCCGCTATTGCATGTCCTCGCTCTTCCTTTCTTCCTGCATTACTAAGACAAACCAGTATGGGGCCCTGGAAGGGCATGTAATGAACCGTGATTTTTATGCTGCTTGGTGCCATGTTTAGTGTTCCCGGTTAGTGTTTCGAGGTCTGTGTATTATGCGCCCATGGGGGGAGGAGACTTATCTTGACATGCTCAGGATAGCCCCCATCTCGTGAGGCATGGCCCTTCAGGAAGCTGCAGGAACTCGTTAGGAGATTATTATCCTTCGCCACATGAGGTCCCAGGCGTGGGCCGAACATGGCCAAACACACTCTATCGTGGTACCCGTGGGGCACAAACTTAAGGAGAGGGGAGCGTCGATCACGAGCTCAAATATGGACGCCTCTTAGAGGCTAAGGGAGGTGCACGAGGGAGAGCGTCGGGCAACTGTCGCTCTTCTCAGCGCAAGGCCAAGAATCGAGGGAAAAATCAAAGAGAGAGGTTGTTTAACCAAGCCATTCGAGAAATGCTAGAACTTTCAAAATCCATCAAAAGAAGGAAGAGGCAAGCCAACTCCAGAAAGCAAATGAACAGCCGCGTCCGGCACCTAGTCTAGTCTTCTCACTAGCGCGGAGCTAAGTCCTGCCACTAGGACGTGGGAGGGAGCCCCCGAGGCCCGAGGGCGGCACTCCAGAGACTCCGAGGCGTGTACAGACCCAGTCATTATTACGTGAGAGTGTCATTAGCAAAGACCTTCGTGGGCGCGAGCCTTGCTTCACGGGCACTGGGCCTTGGCTTCTCAGGCACATGGCCTTGTCTTCACTAGAACTCGACCTTGCTTCACAGGCATAGGGCCTTGTCTTCACATGCACGGGGCCTTGCTTCATAGGAATAGGGCCTTGTCTTCACAGGCACAGGGCCTTTCTTTATGGGTAGAACTTCTGGAGGTGGCGGCTGTTCCACGTGTTCTGGATAGGGAGCCGTCCCTCGTCTCTAGGTGCATGACGCCAGACCTAGAGACGTGGGTGATCTTGAACGGGCCCTCCCACATGGGTGAGAGCTTGTGCAGCCCTTCCCTAGAGAGGACTCGCCTTAGGACGAGGTCGCCCACCTCGAGCGTCCTGGAGCGGATGTTGCGACAATGGTACCGCTGTAATGCCTGCTGATACCTTGCCGCTCGGAGCGAGGCGTCCCGAAGGCGTTCCTCCCCTAGCAAGAGGTACATCCCTTGCATTGCGTCCTGCTGCGTTTCATCAAATGCTAGGACCTGCGCGGAGCAGTGCCTAACCTCGTGAGGGAGAACCGCTTCTACTCCATAGACAAGGAAGAATAGAGTCTCGCCTATTGGCTTGGTGGCGGTGGTGCGGATGGAGCACAACACGGATTGGAGCTCATCGTGCCAGCCCCTTTCGCAAGCCTCGAGCCTGTTCTTGAAGGTCCTGCTCTTGAGGCCTCTTAAAACCTCCGCGTTGGTTTGCTCGGCCTGGCCGTTTCTCCTGGGGTGCGCCATCGAAGCGTAGAAAATCTGCGTTCCAAGGTTAGCACAATTTGTCTTGAAACGATTGCTAGTGAACTGTGAGCCGTTGTCGGTGATGATGCGGCTGGGGACCCCGAACCGGCTTATGAAACCCTTGATGAACTGGACTGCAGACCTGGCTGGGATGGTTCGGACGGCTTCCACCTCCGCCCATTTGGTGAACTTGTCGATGGCGACGTAGAGGTAGCAGTAGCCCCCGGGCGCTCGAGGGAATGGGCCTAGGATGTACAGCCCCCAGACCACAAATAGACAGGAGAGCGGGATGGTTTGGAGGCCCTGAGCCGGTTGGTGGATCTTCTTGGCATGGAATTGGCAAGCCTCCCAGGACTTCACCATCTCAGCAGCATCGTGGGCTAGTAGAAACCGATGTGGAACGCCTTGCCAACCAGTGTACGTGACGATGAGTGATGCCCGCAATCCTGGGCGTGGATGTCAGCTAGCAGCTCGCTCCCTTGCTTCCTGGATATGCATCGTAAAGAAACATCATTTGGTCGTTTCGTGTAAATCTCATCGTCTTGAATGCAATATGTCGTAGCCTGACGGGCTACACGTTCGGTATCCTCCTCATTTTCTGGCAGCTCTTCTCACACCAGGTACGCCTTGAGCTCCTCGGTCTAGCATCCCTCCTGAGGCTTGAGCGCCAGGAGCAGGCGGGCTCCTGAGGTCGGGCCACAGGCGAGGGCTCCCGAGGTTGGTGGTTGGGGGAGTTTCTCCTGAGGCGTTGCCGGCTCCTCTTGTGGGGGTGACGCCGAAGGCTTGAGGAGCCACTCCTCGAAGACGCCTGGCTCCTGGGGGTAGGCACCTGGATGCCCTTTTGGCGATGTCGTCGGCTTCCTTGTTGGTGTCACGGGGCACGTGCTGCAGCTCCAGGCCTAAGAACTGCTTCTCCATTTTGTGTCCCTCTTCGAGGTATGCCTCCATATTCTCGTCCTTTCGCTCGTATACCTTGTTGGAGAAGTTGACGAGCAGCTGCGAGTCGCCCCTGATGATGTGGCGCTTCACTCCTAGGGCCACCGTAGCCTTAATACCAGCAATGAGGCCCTCGTACTACGCGATGTTGTTGGAGACCTTATCGCCTGACTGAAAGCAGAGTTGCACAGCATAGTAGAGCTTATCCTGAGTGGGCGAGATGAGCACAACTCTAGCCCCCATGCCCTGGCGCGTGAATGCGCCGTCGAAGTATATGATCCAGCCGTTTGACGCTTCACTTGCTGGCGAGAGGGATCGGTCCTCACCCGCTTCGAGCTCCGGGGCGTCAGTCCATTCTGCCATGAAGTCAGCAAGCACGGCTCCTTTGATGACTCTGGTCGTGCTGAATTCCAACTGGAAACCCTGCAGCTCGATATTCCATTCAGCAACTCTTCCCACCGCGTTGGGGTCCGGAGTACTCTCTCCAACGGGTAGGGAGAGACGACCTTGATGGGATGGCCTTGGAAGTAGTGGTGCAGCTTGCGCGAAGCGACAAGGAGCGCAAGAAGAAGCTTCTGCGGCATGGGATAGCGTGCCCGAGCATCACGAAGCACCATGCCGACGAAGTACACTGGGTGCTCGACGAGGATGAAGCCCGAGCTCGCCTAGGGCTGTGGATCCTGATTGGGTAAAGGAGCCTCCGGAGGTTGGTCGCCAGAAGGGACAACTATGTCCTCAGGAATGTCGGCTGGCGGGGCGGGGTCGTGTGCTCGCCCTGCCGGAGCCTCGGGAGCATCGCTCCGGGGCTGTGGGGTCTTGTCTTGGCGCTCCTCCCGGACAGCCACTAACGCTACACTGGCGGAATGCGGTGTGGTGGCCACGTAAAGCACCAAGGGATCTTGAGGTTTGGGTGCAACCATTACCGGTGGGCTGGTGAGGTATCTCTTGAGGTCTTCGAATGCTGCATTAGCCTCAGGGGTCCATTGAAACGGGCCCTTTGTTTTAATCAGTTTGAAGAAAGGGAGGGCGCGCTCCCCCAGCTTGGAGATGAAACGCTCGAGTGACGTTACATAGCCGGCCAGCTTCTGCATCTCTTTGAGGATCTTCGGCGGACTCATTTTTTCTATGGCCTTGACCTTCTCGGGGTTGGCCGCGATCCCTCAGTGCGACACGAGGAAGCCCAAAAGCTTACCTGATGGGACGTCAAACACACACTTTCCTGGGTTGAGCCGCATGTCTACTTTGCGCAGGCTGGCGAAGGTTTCTTCCAAATCTTCGATGGGTCTTGGCCTCCTGATACTTTACCATGATGTCATCAATGTAGGCCTCAGCATTCCTCCCAAGCTGCTCTCCTAGAGCGATATGCATCAACCACTGGAAGGTTTCTCCTGCATTCCGCAACCTGGGCGGCATACAAGTGTAGCAGTATACCCCGCATGGGGTGAGGAAGGCAGTCTTCTCGACATCTTGCACCGCCATCTTGATTTGATGGTAGCCTGAAAAGGCATCTAGGAAGCACAGCAGGTCAGACTCGGCGGTGGAGTCGACAATCTGGTCGATGCAGTGCAGCGGAAATCGGTCTTGTGGGCAGGCCTTGTTGAGGTTGGTGAAGTCGACACACATGCGCTCTTTTCCGCCTTTCTTGGGCACAACGACGGGGTTCTCCAGCCACTCCGGGTATCCGGCCTCGCGAAAGATACCCGCTGCTTCTAGTTTGCGAGTTTCTTGTATGATGAAGGACTGCTTCTTTGTAGACTGGCGCCGGGCCTTCTGCTTCATGGGGCGCACATTAGGGCATACCTTCACGTGGTGCTCAATCACCCCCTCGAGACTCCTGCTAGGTCCTTGGGTTCCCACGCGAACACTTCCTTGTTAGCGCGCAGGAATCCAACTAGCTCCTTTTCTTGAGCTGGGGGAAGGCCAGCGCCTATGGTGAAGGTGGCGCTTGACGTCCCGTCTTCATCCACCAGTACCTGCTTCGTCTCGGCCCGGTCTTGGGAGAAAAGTTGCTTCTTCTTCGTTGACGCAACCCCCCTTGGCCCCGAGGGTGGCCTCATTGGCCGGATGTGCCGCCGCAGCGGTCCGGAAGGCGAGCTTGAGGGCCATCAGAGCCTCCTTGGTGTCCCCCCGCCACGGTGAGGACACCGCTACTCCCCGGCATCTTCATGAGGTTGTAGGCTGGATGGGTCACAGCCATGAACTGAGCCAGGGTAGGATACCTGAGGATGGCGTTGTATGGGAGGCCGATACAAGCAATGTCGATGTCGATCAGCTTGGTGCGGTAGTTGTTGCGGGTGCTGAAGGTGACCGGGAGGCGGATCTGCCCCAGAGGGCTGGCAGAACCGCTGCCGACTCCGGAGAAGGGCTTGGTGGGGCGTAGCTGCTCAAGTGGCACGTGGAGCAGGCTAAAAGCTTCTACTGAGAGCACGTTAAGGCCAGCCCCACCATGGATGAAGGTCTTGGTGACTGCTACATTGCAGATGGTCGTTTTGCAGAGCATCGGAGAGCGCCTGAGCCCGCAGCAGAGGTGGGATAGTCACCTGAGTCGAAGGTGAGGTCAGTTTTGGGCGCCACCTGTCCGGGAGGGCCCCCCGGCGTACGGAGGAGGCATCGATCTGGGGGAAGAACTGCTTGACGTGGTGCTCTGAGGGCGGCGCTTCAGAGCTGCCGAGGAGGGCCGCGACGACGTGGGGCGCCGGTGCCCCGAAGAGCGCGGTGAAGAGGCCGCACAGCTCCTCCCTGGATGCTACAGATGACTCCGGCAAGCTGAGAAACTAGGCACGCGGAATATCGGTGAGCGCCATGGGGAGCCAGCTAGCCATGACCTTGCTATGGCCGTCGGCCGCTGAAACGGCTTCCTCGTAGGCCTGGAGGAAGACGGTCGGATCTGCCGCCCTGTCGTAACAGGGTGGTAAGTCTGGCCTAAACCTGGGTGGCCACTGCACTTGTCGTAAGGCCGGGGTGAAGGCTCGGTGGCCCACCATGCCATCGCTCGCGCCCACCAAGCTGGCCGAAGAAGAGGCGCCCGCCATGAGAGCTTGGCGGATGGAGAGCGGAGTCGACGGAGAGGAAAACTTCGGCGCACCCCCTACCTAGCGCGCCAAATGTCGGATCTTGGGTTCTGGCAAAACCCTTGAGGTTCGAACACTGGAGTGCGCACGAAGATCTCTCCTTTCCGCCCTAGTTCGCTCTCGCACCAATTCCTAGGCCTAGCTCGTCGAACTTGAAGAACAAGAGACACAAGGGTTTATACCGTTTGGGCCACCGTTGTGGTGTAATACCCTAATCCAGTATGGTGTGGTGGATTGCCTTGTAGGCGGGGGAAGAACTAGTACATGGGAAGAACATCCTCCGGAGGAGAGGTGTTCTTGAGCTTGGAGAGTGCGAGGGTGGTCTTGATGATCCGATCCCTCGCCCTAGGTTTGGGTCAGCTCCAGATGAGACGCCCCATGTGGTGTTGGCTAGCCCTATTTATAGAGGCCCGGGTCCTCTTCCAAAATATTGAGCGGGAAGGGATCCCACAACGACCAAGTTTGAAGGGGGACAGCTAGTACAAGCTATCCTGACAAAAGGTGGTCTTTGCCTGCCAAAGGCTCTGGTAGTGATGCCGCCAAGGGCTCCGCGATGACCTCCGCCCTGCCGTCCTGCTGGTCTCGGACTGGTTGCACCGATATGGAAACCTTTGCTTGATGCCTCAGGACTCATCTCCTACGCCTGCCCCTTTAGCACCAAAGAGGAAACTGGCATCCTGCACCCGCTGGCGCCCGCCTGGCCTTGGTTGTCATGGCTCACGTCATGGGAACCTCGTGAGGTGCCCCTTGCCTTGTTATCTCTGCTTCTCGGGAGCTAGCCTAGTCAGGCCGCCCCAGGGGAGGTCTTGCGTCGTCCTCCTCGCGAGGCTTGGCCCCTCGCGAGTGTCTTGAGTGGTTGCTGGTGAGTTTGGGCCGTACCAGGTTGCTAGACGAGCCACGCTCTCGGCCGCAGGCAGGCAAGTCTGGGTACCCCCGTTCCCTGGACGCTGACAAGCTTCGAGCCACATCTTCAAGAAATTCTCAGGTGAGGTGTACGCGGCTCTCCCGAAGCTTGAGGCTGTGTGTCCCCTCAGGTGGTCGTAGTACACCATCATGATCGACTCCAAGGATCACCTTAGGTGCTCAGCCACCGCTGGCGTGCTCCCCTTACTATGCACACCCACCATCAGCAATGTGGCAATCACCAAGACCCTCATCGACGGTGGCGCCGACCTCAATGTGCTCTCTATCAAGACCTTAGAAACGCTTCAGATGTCGTATGACTAGCTCGTGCCCACCAAGTCGTTCTGTGGGGTGACCAACGGCTCCACCATTCCCTACGGTAGCTGCGCCTCGCTGTCACTTTCGGTAAGGATGACAACTATCACACCAAGTTGATCGTCTTCGACGTGGCCCACATCAGCCTCCTGTACAACGCTATCCTGGGGTACCCTACTCTCGCCAAGTTCATGGCGGCCACTCACCATGGCTACAACGTCCTCGAGATGCCTAGGTGCAGCGGCATCATCATGGTCGCTTGTGGCGAGAAGGATGTGGTCTGCTCCCTTGAGCATGCCTACCGGGCCGCAGCGGCCGAAAACTCTTATGGCTAGCATGACACCGTGCCTCCTGAGGCTACCCCCATGAAGTAGAAGAAGCTCCTCCTAGAGCCGTCCTCACACAAAGAAGACCACCGATGGATCCTCAGGCTCCGTGCCAATCACTGGGGTGCCTCTCCCTCCCGCATAAGAAGGCGCGCTCGGTGGGGCTTCCATCTGGAGAGCCTCCAACCTAACAAGTGCGACTAGGGAGGTGCTCGGGAACCACTTGGAGGGGTGCTTAGACGCGCGCCCCCACAAGCGAGGAATGAGGTGCGAAGTGCTAGGAGCATGAGAGTTCATCACCAAGACGGTCGATGAGCTTCAGGAAACGCAAGCCAGTGCAGCTGTCGCCCCCGGTGCGGGCGACGGGATGCAAGTCTGCTTCAACATCCCATGCATCTACAGAGCCGCTTCTCAAGACCTATTTTGGCCGTCGCACGTTGGCCGAAATAGGGGCTATCCTTCCTGTTACATCTGCATGCCATTCAGCCTGCTTAGCGTGGGCGCCACATACCAGCGGTTCGTGCAGCTCAATTTCGCGTCTCATGAGGCCCGGCTCCTGACACTAGAGTCTCATGATGCATCGACCCTTCGCGAGCCTCCCGATCCTCAGGAGCTGCCCGCCTCATGAGGAGGAAACCTCGGCGCCATGCTTCATCGACTCCCTCGATACCCCTGTAGTCGCATTGCAAGTGATGTTTTGGTTTGTTCAATTGAAGGTGCCCAATGGGCTACATTATCCTCAAGCTGTTAGGCCGTGCCCCTGCCACCGCATCCTTTTGCTCATATATCACAAACCAGTTATGTTTTTATGAGTTGCTATGTTAGTTTACTGCATGCTTGAGGCCGTGCCGCTTCTGGAGTCATCGCCCCATGGGCCCCACGCATTAGTAGCTCTCCTCCTGAGCATCCCATAAGAGGGGGCTATGGTCACGACGTCTGTTCTTGGGTGTATCCCTACAAAGTTGGTAAATCTAAGCGATCAAGCTCTTGCTCGCCGGCCGGCCCCATGCACGTCACCTCACTAGATCCTTAGTGCCTTGTCTTCTCACGGGAGCAGATCGGCAAGCACGCTCCACCCTTTGTGTCTCATAATCTGTCAGTACGCAGGAGATTCAGGAGGACACAGTGCCTCTGGAGGGTCGGTCTGATCAGGCGGCGGGTTTGTCTTAAAAAACCTAAACACAATTGTCTTATGCACAGCGGTTAATGTAGGGCGAAGTCCCTACCCCTAGCTCTGCAGGGCGAGACATTCCCTTCCGAGCAACTATCTTGCACATTGAAGGGGAGTCCTTGAGCATCGCACCTCAGGCGCTCCTACTGGCTCTCGATCCGTCATCCCTGGCCTTGTCCCACGTATCGCGACTTGACATACCTCTTGAGGGGCCACAGGGAGAGTGGCACAGCCCAGCCGCTTCGGCATCGCATATAATGCAAAGAGCATCAATTCCCTCACGCATCCACCATAGAACTCGTGTTGACACGTTGCAAAGTAAAGGCGCGCAGGGAATTAAGATTCGAGGAAATGCTTCCTCATGAAAAGATGCCACGCCGCACCTGAAGCTGAGTCGTCCCGTTCGTGCCTCAAGCATGCTATTATCGCCGTGGTCTTGTCTTGGCGGTAACTTCTTTCTCTATCGAGAGCAGGACTCCTCTCTGCCGCCAACTGTGCAATGTGATGGCCGCACTACTATGCTTTCTCTCACTCCCGCCACGGCATCACCTCCAATGCTTGTCATGGCCCGGCGAACGTGCATGCTGCACCGCTCATGGTGCGCTAGCTGCCGCGCTACCATCCTGCTGACAAAGGCTCCGATGCTTGGCTTGACCGCATCATCGAGCTCGTCAACACCGCTGGCAAGGCTCCGACGCCTTCCCACTCGCTCCATCCTTGACCACCTCATGCGAGCGATGTGGCGCATGGCACGTCTCCTCCTCCTCACCTGTGTACCGACGACGTCAAGACAAGGTGCGAGGCATGGCCACACGGCCCACCACGTGGAGCGCCAGCGCCGACAAGTGACGAAGCCAGCTGCCAGGTGGTGCCGCAGCGCATGCTTACGACTCCGCCGCATTAGTACCAAGACCGGACCGCCCTAGAAAATGTGGCGCGTGAGCACCAAGACAGCTATCCTCCCGCGCGGGCCTTGCCTGTGAGCGCGTTGGGCTGCTGCGCTTTCACTCGCGAGTTGCACCATGTTGTCTGGCTGGTCCAGTTCAGGCTGGAGCTGCCCCCGCTCCACGATGGCATCCCCGACCCTACAGAGTTCCTCTAGCTCTACGTATTGAGCATCGAGGCTGTGAATGGCGACGACAAGGTCATGGCGAACAGGTTCCCGATGGCCCGCAAGGATGGTGCACGCTCCTAGCTCATGCACCTCCCAGAAGGGTCGATCTCTTCGTGGGATCAGCTTCGCGAACGCTTCATCGCCAACTTCCAAGGCACCTGTGACCGTGCCCTCACCGTCAATGAATTTCGACACGTGAAGCAACACCTAGGCGAGACTCTCCGCAAGTACATCCATTGCTTTACGCAGGTCCGCCTCAAGGTCCCAAAGGCCTTGGATGAATCCATCATCTCTGCATTCATAGAAGGCGTCACAGACATCAAGATGAGCGAGGAGCTCACCATCAATGATGACCCATGCACGGCGTGGAGATGTTCAACTTGGCGGACAAGTGTGCCAGGGCGGAAGAAGGCCGCCTCTGCCTCCTCAAGCACCCGGACGAAGATCCTGAAGAGAAGAAGGACAAGACCAATGAAGCGAAGCACAAGGGCCCAGATGTGCTGGCAGGAGAGCCTAAATTGAAGCGCGGTTGTGACGAGCCCTCCGAGGGCGCTCACCTATTCTGATCTTTCAAAACGTGCACTTCCAGAACACCGACAACCGCCAAGAGCTTAGGGCGCTCTTGGACGAACGCCTGGGCTGCCGCCCCAAGCATGGTGACCGGGGATTCAGCCACGCAGGCTGATACGTCTCCAACGTATCTATAATTTTTTATTGTTCCATCACTACTGGAATTTGGCACTTTGCCATCTGCCATGGCAGATGGCAAAGGCATGGTCGGCGGATGGCAAAGGCTTTGCCATCAGCCAGCAGATGGCAAACAGTTTGTCTGAATTCCAGTGGGCAAAGGCTTCTTTGACATCTGCTGGCTGATGGCAAAGAGCTTGTGCCTTTGCCATCAGCTGGCAGATGGCAAAGCCTCTTAACGAGGTTAGCCCCGTTAGAAGGATAACGACATACTTTGCCATCAGCCAGCAGATGGCAAAGGCTGCAGGCTCTTTGCCATCTGCCAGCAGATGGAAAAGGATGCAGGCTCTTTGCCATCTGCCGGCTGATGGCAAAGGATGCACGCTCTTTGCCATCTGCCCGCAGATGGCAAAGGCTGCATACTTTGCCATCAGCCAGCTGATGGCAAAGAGCTTTGCCATTTGCTGGCAGATGGCAAAGAGCCCAAATAGGCCAGTCCAAATTTTTTCTCTGGATGACACGTGGTTTCTTTGTCATCTGCCAGCTGATGGCAAAGCTCTTTGCCATCTGCCAGCAGATGGCAAAGTGTCTATATTGCCCCATTTAATTTTGTTTTTCTTATTTCAATTCATTTACACAAATATATTTATATGACCAATATAGCATATTCAACACATATTACCAGTAGTCATGAACACATATATATATCCAACACATGTTACCAATAGTAGCAAGTTTCATCCGTACATATACATAGTTTCATCAATATTACACAGTTTCATCCATAGGTAGCAAGTTTCACAAGGTCAAAACAAAACCTAAATACAAGCACTCCATCAACCCAAGCTTCCGTGATCTTAAGCAAATCTGTAAAATGGGAAAGAAGAAAGTTAGAAGAAGAAGACTAGAAGAAGAAGATTATTATGATGCAACTAAAATGTGAAGATTATAATGATGCAACTTATATCTGTAAAATAGGTCATTTTGGAGCTAAGTAAGGTCATTATGTCATTTTGGAGGTAGCTAAGCATATGAAGTCATTTAGGAGCTAAAATATGAAATTTCTTAAGCATATTATGTCGTTTTAGAGCCAGTTAAGCATATTAAGTGATTTTGGAGGAAAAGATGCTAAGTATAGGTCATTTTAGAGCTATCCTAGGTTAAATAGGTCATTTTTAAGCTAGCTAAGCATATTAAGTCCTTTTGGAGGAAAAAATGCTAAGTATGGGTCATTTTAGAGCTATCCTTGGTTAAATAAGTCATTTTGGAGCTAATCAAGCTTATTTTGTCATTTTTGAGCTAGCTAAGCATATTGAGTTATTTAGGAGGAAAAAATGCTAAGTATAGGTCATTTTAGAGCTAGCCTAGGTTAAATAGGTCATTTTGGAGCTAAGTAAGGTTATTATGTCATTTTGAAGCTAGCTAAGCATATGAAGTCATTCAGGACCTATAATATGTCATTTCTTAAGCATATTATGTAATTTTAGAGTTAGCTAAGCATATTAAGTCATTTTGGAGGAAAAGATAATAAGTATAGGTCATTTTAGAGCTATCCTAGGTTAAATAGGTCATTTTTAAGCTAGCTAAGCATATTAAGTCATTTTGGAGGAAAAAAGGCTAAGTATAGGTCATTTTAGAGCTATCCTAAGTTAAATAGGTCATTTTGGAGCTAATTAAGCTTATTATGTAATTATTATTGAGATAGCTAAGCATATTGAGTCATTTAGGAGGAAAAAATGCTATGTATAGGTCATTTTAGAGCTAGCCTAGGTTAAATATGTCATTTTAGAGCTAAGTAAGGTTATTATGTTATTTTGAAGCTAGCTAAGTATGTGAAGTCATTTAGGAGCTAAACCTAAGTATAGGTCATTTTAGAGCAATCCTAGGTTAAATATGTCATTTTTAAGCTAGCTAAGCATATTAAGTCATTTGGGAGGAAAAAATGCTTAGTATAGTTCATTTTAGAGCTGTCCTAGGTTAAATAGGTCATTTTGGAGCTAATTAAGCTTATTATGTAATTATTAAGCTACCTAAGCATATTAAGTCATTTTGGAGGAAAAAATGCTAAGTATAGGTCATTTTAGAGCTATCCTAGGTTAAATAGGTCATTTTGGGGCTAATTAACCTTATTATGTAATTTTTAAGCTAGCTAAGCATATTAAGTCATTTTGGAGGAAAAAATGCTAAGTATAGGTCATTTTAGAGCTATCCTAGGTTAAATATGTCATTTTGGAGCTAATTAAGCTTATTATGTCATTTTTGAGCTAGCTAAGCATATCGAGTCATTTTGGAGGAAAAATGCGAAGTATATGATTATGTCGCTAGTATCCTTATGGCAGAGAACCCGGGCCGACATGACTAGTCATAGAACCAAGGTGGCACAAACGTACAGGGACAGGCATACATGACCCAGCAATGCACGTGTCGGTCATCAGCGAGTGCAACCAAGTCGTAGCAAGCTGATAGAACCTTGTCCATAGAAAGAAAGAGGCGAAGTTGAAGTATCACTGCAAGACCGTGATTCATTTCCTAAGATAGCAAACAAAAGCATTAACAAAACAGACCGCCTGTGATACAATAAGATGGAATTCATCAACATACCAATCGACTGGACTTTGTGCTCACTTGACTGGACCTTAGCTGTGTTAGCGCTCTCCTAAAGACAAAATACAAGTCTTAGGAGGGACAACCGAGAATTTGCTTCACTAATGATGTGCTGCCATAATACTAAATACAAAAAAGCATCAAACAGAAACAAGGGAACTCGTTATCAAAACCTTGGTGCATGGGATAGCATGATTTACAGAGCCCTCTTTCCTACCAGCTGCTTGCAAAGGTGTATCTGGATTAAAAAAATCATCTATAATCATCACAAAAGAGTATAGTCCTGAAAAGTTTGTGCCACATAATGGAAAGTTACACCATTCATACCTTTGGAGAAGGCCTGCCCCGATCCACGCACACAAACTTATTTTTTACCTGTTCATACAACATATAACAGTACATTAAAATCATATTGCCATTAGAAAGAGGAAATACCAAATAATCAAGTGAATAAAGGTATCAGGTGGTCTTACTTTGGAGGATATTGCATTTGTCAATATCTTCTTTGAAGATGAATTTGAGCATTCGACCAGCCCTCTTGAAACCACTGGCTTTGGATTGACAGCCATAGTAGCCTTAATTACCTTCATCGGCAACTACACTGGCTTCAGATTTCTGTCACTCTATTTTCTTTCATATGATGTCCATTCCGAATTAAACATTATATTCAGATGTTCAGCTACTGTGTGAACCTGATTTCCAGGAGGATTATACGTCATTGCATTTGAAAATGTTAGTCTCACATCTGCTGCAAACTGATTGGTGCTCAAATAATTCATGTTTGTGAGTTTCTTCTTGACAGTGCCCAAGTCCATTGGATTGCGGATAACATCAAAGTAATCAGGAAAGCCAAATAGGTCTGGATCAACCGGTTTATGGAAAAGCCAACCACCTGGGTGATCCATGAGCATCCCCAGAATATTTCTACAGACCCTTGTCTTGCTAGCATTCATGCTTCCAGCCTTCTTGTTAGAAGATGGTCGATGCTCAGATGAAGAAATTGACGTCGTCCCAGATTTTTGAGACTGTTTACTTCCCTCAACCCCTGAATCTGTACCAGAATCTTCCGACCTGGAGATGGGATTCCTTGCCATAATACTCCGAGCCTTTGTTATTACAGGGTAGACGCCCAATTATCCAATCCCCAATCGAAGGAGCCACCCCAAATTGCCAAGAACCCCAACCCATCAGCCCTAGAATCACATATCCGACCCTCGTGGCGTGCGCGAGAGACAAAAGAACCAACCTGAGCGCGTCTTCGCCGGGGCGGGCGGAGGGCAGGCCCCCTAGAAGCTCCCTCGGCATCCTTGGCCACGGAGGGAGAGGCCTCCGCCTGCGTCGCGGGGAGCCCAAGGCGTGCACGCGCGGAGGCTAGGGTTTTGGCTCGGGCTCCACGGCGCGCGGCCCCCGCGTCGAGGCAGGGCATCGGGGAGGCGGGCGGTGGAACGGGCCGGCGGGGGACGGACGCGGGTGGATGGGTACGGCGGAAGGCGGGGAATTTGGGCGGGTGCGGTGCGTGGGGAGCGGTGGCTGGTCTGTCGCGGAGGGGCGGGAGGGCGTCGGGGGCAGGCGGCGGAGGGAGGAGGCCCGCCGGAAGGAGGCGCGGCGGAAGGAGGCCCGCCGGAAGGAGGCGCGGCGGGGGAGCGGCAGCGCTGGAGGAACCCTAGCGCGAGAGCTTTTTTTTCTTTTTGGTGCGAGAGAGAGAGAGGAGAGTGGTCCGACGGGATGCTTCGGGAGAGGGGAGAAGGGCCGGCTCGTTTCGTGGATGGAGTGGAAATATCGGCGTAAATACAGGCTTGTTTCAGGGGCTAATAAGTCACACCAGCGATATTTGTTGTAATCAAAACTTCTCCCCCGATTTTTTTAGTCCTCCCACCCGTGTCTATGTCTGGTTTTGTGAAGGAAATGTGTGCATCTGCAGAAAACGTGAAAGAAGTTATGTATTCTTTTTTTGGTCGGAGCTGCTCAAATTAAGAAGTTGTTGAAAAAGAACCAGAGGTGTCAGTGCTCATGCTCTTGCCCGAATGTTCACCCACGCATGATCCTCCGCTGAGGAAGACGGTCACTATGGAGGA
Organism: Secale cereale; assembly: GCA_902687465.1. Classification (NCBI taxonomy): domain Eukaryota; kingdom Viridiplantae; phylum Streptophyta; class Magnoliopsida; order Poales; family Poaceae; genus Secale; species Secale cereale. Next base: position 245,339,208 of record LR738712.1, read on the forward strand.
GTACCCGCGACATGTTTGTTTAGAATCATATAATGTGCTTTATTGCACAAGATCAATGTTTACAGGAATAAATAAATGTTCAGGAGGGGTATTTAACCAAATATACTGGCCTCCCTCAAGGGAAGAGGCCATCTCAGTTGGTCGGTGAGCTTCCCATTGTGGTTACGCCTCTGATGATAAAATTTGCACGTTATGAAAGATGAACTATGCTTCGTAATCTTCTGCAAGATCATACAGTGGCTTCCGAAGTTCTTGTTGGCTTGAAGCTTCCGGATGACTCTCAGACGGTCGGTTGAAGCATGTAATTTGGTTAGTCACAGGTCTTCAGCCAAAGAAATGGCTTCCCGGCAGGCGAGCACCTCGAGGGCGGGATCGACTATGCCATCAAATATGTCCGCCGACGCATCCTGGAAAGCACCTTGCTCGTTGCGATAGACCACACCATGACACCTTTGTTTTATGTCTTTGTGACCACTCCATCAACATTTAATTTAATGTGTTCCCCTGACAGAGGAATCCATCTTGGTCTGCAACATGTTTGTTCCCAGACCTAGCCACATGGGCCAACAAGGACCGGCCCAAGGCTAAACGTGCATGTCACATCACGGCCCGCAGAGGCATGTTTAGTACACGGGCCTTGTTGTGTAGTCCCTCGTGCCCAGACTCGAGGCCCAGGCATGGCACCATAAACGGTCATGCCAATTGAACAGCCCAAGAAGTTTTTTAGAGTGTGTACCCCTACTACCCTACTCCAGATCCAAACTTGCAGAACGGCTAGTACAAAACTCGGAGCTAGATGTGGCATTTGTTTAGCAAGAACGGGTTGACCGTTGATGTCGTTGTTTTTGCATCATGATGTGCACCAATGACAAGTTTTTCTACTATAAGCTAGCTTGAGCCACAAGCTAGTTTAAAAGACACTTAAACACTTGAAACCAAAGTTGGCCAAACGGGTCGGCATTGGCATGTCGGCCATGAGCACGCTGGCACGGCATGTGACGAGCCATAACAGCCACTCGGCATACCCTGGGTCGTGCTGGGGCTACTTGGCTGAGCATGCAGGCTGGCATGACATGACCCGTTTATCTTTTTTCTATTTTTTATGTATGTATATATGACCTAATACTAGTCCAATAGGTAAAAATAGCACCACATGCCGAACAAGAGGTGGGCCTATGTGCCTAGGTCGTGGTTGGGCTACAAGTTGTAGCACACGGGCCGACCCGGTTATTAAATGTGCCATGGCTGGTCATGCCGTGCCATGAACGATTACGATGAGCGGGCCGGACCGTCTGGCCAGCTCTGTGTGAAACCAAGGTTTTTATTTCTAATAAGATAATAATAAGGAACAAAAAATTATTGGTAAGGCATCCCTCCCGCCTCCCTCCCGCCAGCGTGCGGGCGTGCGGGCGTGAAAGTTGAACGAATGACCAAAACATTACGCCTCCCTCCCGCCAGCGTGCGGGCGTGAAAGTTGAACGAATGACCAAAAAATTGGCGTGGGCAGGGAACTCCGGCTAGGATCCAAACGGACACCGATACTTGCGGTAATCGCCAAAATTATGGTAAGGCATCCTCGGGTTGCAATCCAAACAGCCCCTTCCTTTTTGTCGCCGCTGGCTCGCCTAGGAGTTGGCATAAAATCTGAACAGCTAGACAAAAATTTGGCGTGGTACCGGAATTTCGGCGGTGATCCAAACGCCTGCCCACCTCCTCAGTCAACGCCAAGATTTTGGTAGGGTAGTTGTTGGTAACGATCCAAACAGCCTCTGTGTTATCGGGTCTGTTTGGTTGACGCGAGCTAGCCAATTTTTTGGCGCAGGATTTTGCCGCCGTCAGCTCGCCAAAGACCTGGCGCAAAAACTGAACGCATGGCCAAAACATTGGCGCAGATCCGAAATTTTGGCTTCCAACCAAACGCTTGCTATCGAGTGGGTCAACGACCAAAAAATTGGTAGGGCTGGCAACGGCTGTGATCCAAACAGCCCCGCATAGGCTAGTTTCCTTTTTTTGGGAGGATTAGGCTAGTTTCCTTGTTAAATGAGTGATTTATGAGTGTACTAGTAAAGGATTAGTGCGTGCACGATATACTATCTCCTTTTTGTTTTTTTTTACCTGAAAAAAACCCATCTCTTTGCCATCTGCCAGCAGATGGCAAAGAGGTGGGGCTGGTACGCCATCACCCACTTAACGGCAACAGGAGTTGGCTACCTCTATGCCATCTACTGGCAAATGGCAAAGATTGTTTGGCATCTGCTGGCAGGTGGCAAAGAATTGGCTGATGGCAACCATGTTCTTTGCCATCTGTCAGTTCTTTGCCATATGTTTTTTATAAGTAAATGGCAAAGAAGTTCTTTGCCATCAGTTGGCAGATGGCAAAGAGCTGGCTGATGGCAAAAACCCAGATTCTAGTAGTGCATGTTGTTATATTATCATTCTTGGATGTTTTACAATCATTTTATAGTCATTTTATGTCATTTTATTGTATTAACCTTTTGACATAGTGCCAAGTGCCAGTTGCTTTTTTTGCATGTTTTTACATCGCAGGAAATCAATATCAAACCGAGCCCAAACACCGCGAAACTAATTTTGTGATTTTTTCTAGGCCAGAAGGAAGACATTGGGCCCTAGTGGCACCTAGGGGGAGTCCCGAGGAGGGGATACCCCACTAGGGCGCGCCAGGAGACCCATGCGCGACCTGGTTGGTTGTGCCCACCTCGGGTTCCCCCGGACCACCTCTTTGCTCTATAAATACCCAAATATTCCAGAAACCCTAGGGGAGTCGAAGAAATATTCATCCAGCCGCCGCAGAGTCCAGAAACACCAAATCCAATCTATCACCATCACGGAGGGGTTCACCACTTCCATTGGTGCCTCTCCGATGACGCCTGAGTAGTTCCTTGTAGACCTTCGGGTCTGTAGTTAGTAGCTAGATGGCTTCCTCTCTCTCTTTGGATTCTCAATACAATGATCTCTTGGAGATCCATATGATGTAACTCTTTTTGCTGTGTGTTTGTTGGGATCAGATGAACTTTGAGTTTATGATCAGATCTATCTTTTTATATCCATGAAAGTTAGTTGAGTTTGTTTGATCTTTATATGCATGATTGCTTATAGCCTCATATTTCTTCTCATATATTGGGTTTTGTTTGGACAACTTGATCTATTTATCTTGCAATGGGAAGAGGTGCCCGGTAGTGGGTTTGATCTTATGGTGTTTGATCCCAGTGACAGAAGGGGAACCAATACGTATGTATCATTGCCACAAAGGATAAAACGACGAAATTCATATCTAACGCCATAGATATACGGATCCTGTCTACATCATGTCATCTTTCTTAATGCATTACTCCATTTTTCCATGAACTTAATTCACTAGATGCATGCTGGATAGCGGTCGATGTGTGGAGTAATAGTAGTAGATGTAGGCAGGAGGCGGTCTACTAATCTTGGATATGATGCCTATGTAATGATCATTGCCTAGATATCGTCATGATTATTTGAAGTTCTATCAATTGCCCAACAATAATTGTTCACCCACCGTTCCTATTTTTCTCGAGAGAAGCCACTAGTGAAACCTACGGCCCCCGAGTCTCCTTTCTCATATATTTGCCTTTGCGATCTATTTGACTTTGCTTTTATTTTCAGATCTACTAAACAAAAAACACACAAATACCTTTCTGTAATATATCTTATTTATCAACTAATCTACTATATTTATATCTCTCTCACGTTCGTTACCCGAAAGGTATTGACAACCCCTTTAACACGTCGGGTTGCGAGGTGTTGTTATTTGTGTGCAGCTGCTGTTTACGTTGTCTTGCTTGGTTCTCCTACTGGTTCGATAACCTTAGTTTCACATCTGAGGGAAATACCTACCGCCGTTGTGCTGCATCATCCCTTCCTCTTTGGGTAAAAACCGACGTAGCTTCAAGCGACATCAAAAGGAATTTCTGGCGTCGTTGCCGAGGAGGAACTTCAACATATATCAGGATCCTAATCACAAATCTCATCTCCTTGCAATTTACATTATTTGCCATTTTCCTCTCGTTTTCCTATCCCCACTTCACAAATATTTGCCATATTAATTCGCCCTCTTTTTCATTCGCTGTTTTCTGGTCGGATCTATTGCCTACTTGTGTTCTTGTTTACAACTAGTCAAGATGATGCAGGAGAACACTAAGTTGTGTGATTTTTCCAATACCGAAACATGGGTGCTTGTGTTTCCATGTGTCTTATATTTTCTTGCATCTTCGCTTGCTAAAAATCTATTGATATGGGTCCTCATCCACTTGCTAATCCTTTCAAAAGATCCAAATATGTTGAACCAATTGCTAGTGGGTTGAGTGCACTAGATTATCTTTATGAAGTTTTGCTTGAGATTCATGAATCCGATAATTGTGATGAAGTGATAAAAGAAGAAATTTATGAACTGATTCATGATAGCTCCTTGTCCGAAAAGCATGATTGCAATGGTGTTATAATAAATTCTATTAATGTCAATTATGCTTCTAATATGCAGAACCCCAAGCCTGGGGATGCTAATTTTGATATATCCTCTACTTATTGCAATGATCATGATTGGGGTGATTCTTCTTGCGATATTGAAAACTTATTTAAGCCTCATATGATGAATATGATTGCTATAATAATGAAAGTGGGTTTGGAGAGGTCATGACTTTATTTGATGATAATCCCACTATTTTGGAAGAGTGTCAGCTTTCTATGCATGTGGATCATGAAGAGAAAATTTTATGTGATAACTATATTGTCGAATTTGAGTATGATCCTACATGTAATTATTATGAGAGAGGAAAATATGGTTGTAGTAATTTTCATGTTACTAAATTACCTCTCGTTATGTTGAGATTGCAATTGTTTCTTTGTTCTTCCTTGCATGTGCTAGATGTTTGTTGTCTTGATAATTTGGTTGCCTACCAAATGCATATGCATAGGAAGTATGTTAGACTGAAATGTGTTTACCACGTGCTTCGTGATGCTCTTTTTGTGCTTAAACTCTTGTCTTTCATGTGAGCATCATTGAATTCTCAAGCCTATCTTAATGGCTATAAAGAAAGAGCTTGTTGGGAGGCAACCCAACGATAAAATATTTTTTGTTTTTGCTTTCTGTTCTTGAGTGTTTACACAATTTTGCTACTGGTATGATTGTGTTTTTTTGTGTTTTAGTTAGTGTTGTGCCAAATAGAACCGATAGGATATTCTTGGGTGATAATTGTTTGATCTTGTTGAAAAAGATAGAAACTTTGCGCTCACGAGAAAAATTCTCATTTTTAACAGAAAAGTTTTTTTTTTATTTTATTGTTTTTGCAGAAGATTAATATACAAATTTCCCATGTGGCCCTATTTTTTTCAAGAATTTTAGAGTTCCAAAAGTTGCTGAAACATCCAGATTACTACAGACAGTTCTGTTGTTGACAGATTCTGTTTTCTTTGTGTTGTGTGCTTATTTTCATGACTCTATGGTTTTCTTCGATGAGTTTTTGCCATATAAAAGTTGGAATACAGTACATATAATAGAAAAACAAAATATGAATTGGTTTGATACAGTACTTATAGTAGTGGTTTTCTTTCTTTCACTAACAGATCTCATGAAGGTTTTGTTGAAGTTTTGCATGATTGAAGTTTTCATGTTTTGGGTTATCTTACGATGGATGAAGGAAGGATGTAAGACCCAAAGGTTGGGGATACCCCAGCATCCCAAGATATTATCCAAGAATGAGTAACCAACTATGCTTGGGGATGTCCCCGAGTGGCATCCCCGCTTTCTTCCAACAACTATCGGTATTTCACTCAAAACTATATCTTTATTCATCACATGATATGTGTTTTGCTTGGAGCGTCTTGTATGGTACGAGTCCTTCATGGTTTTATTTTTATTTTTAAGGCATCAATCCTTGTTGTACACACCTATTTGAGAGAGCCAAAATTATGCCATGACTTGCTAGAATAGCTCACCATGCTTCACTAAAATCTTTATGAGCTAGGACTTGCTCTAGTACTTCACTTATATCTTTTTGAGCACGGTGTACTTAGTTATTTTTTAAGAATTACTCTCTTGCTTCACTTAGATTTATTTGAGAGTTAGTAAAATTTTAAAGAAATTATCTCTTGCTTCTCTTATATTATCTTAAGAGAATGAATAAAAATAATTATGCTCATGATCTTCACTTATATTTGTTTGAGCTTATCAAAAGCAACACATGAAAATTAGTCCCAAAGTGATATATATACAAGAAGGATAAAGTAAAAAATGTCATGAAGACCATTGGACAAAATAAACTTGATTCCTTGTAATAGTTTTGAGACATGATGATATGACATGTGAGTCATGTTGATGAGTAATTGTGCTTTAGTAAGAATACTAGTGTTAAAGTTTGTGATTCCCTATGCAAGCACGAAGGTCAATAATTATTCAATGAAATTATATCCTACTTGTGGTGCATTATTCGGTGTTATTTATGCTCAATGTTCGCTTACGAGATTATTTGTTTCATGGTTGGTCGCTTCCCAGTCTTTTGCTAGCCTTCATTTTGCATTAAGTATGAGCTCTACTTGTGCATCGAAATCATTTATCCCGGTTTTACCATATGAGTCCATCATACCTACCTATATGCGGTATTTCCTTGCCGTTCTAAGCAAATTTGTATGTGCCATCTCAAATTTTCAAAATAAATTTCCCTTTTGTGTGCCCGTACGACTCGCGAGGCGGTGAGGGGTGGCCAATATTTTCCATGTTGGATGTGTTATTCTCACGATGAGTGTTTATTCACTTGTCATTGCATGAGAGTACACCAAAGGTATTAGGGGTGCCCTATTCCGATATGAAAAACAAATTTACTTCATGTTGTCAAATAATAAATTCCTTGGAAAGTGTTGGTATGGAAGGCAACCGTGGATTCGGCTAGCCATGGCTTGTGAAAGTTTGGTGGAAAAGGAATAAACTTTATTTTTATGTTTGGGAACCGCCTATGATATATCTATCATGGAAAGTGTTGGGAACCTCAAGTCATTCTCCTTCATGCGAAAAGTATACCTCCCAAAAAAATCTCTCAATTTATCTTTGAGCTCTGGCACCTCTACAAATCCCTACTTCCCTCTACGAAGGGCCTTTGTTTTACTTATGCAATTTATATTTTCATCTAGGAAACGCTATAATCGTACTTGAGCATTGGATGTAACTAATATGCGAGTGTGTTTCATGAATGGATCAATGATAGAGCATGATGGGCTAGGGATAACTTATTTTAGCATTGATATTTTGAAAGACATGCTTGCTTGTTGATATGCTTGAGTATCTAAATTATTATGTCAAAACTAGACTATTGCTTTGAACCATATAAATGTCCAAATGTCCATGCTATAAATAAAATAATATGATATGACTTTATAAATAGCACTCCACATAAAAAAAATTGTTTTATCACTTACCTACTCGAGGACGAGTAGGAGTTAAGCTTGGGGATGCTGATACGTATCCAACGTATCTATAATTTTTTATTGTTCCAAGCTATTATATTACCATTCTTGGATGTTTTACAATCATTTTATAGTCATTTTTGGTACTAACCTATTGACATAGTGCCAAGTGCTAGTTGCTGATTTATGCATGTTTTTACATCGCACGAAATCAATATCAAATGGAGCCCAAACACCGCGAAACTATTATTGTGATTTTTTCTGGGCCAGAAGGAAGACATTGGCCGTGGTGGCACTTGGGGGAGTCCCGAGGAGGGGACAACCTACCAGGGCGCGCTAGGAGGTCCAAGTGTGCCCTGGTGGGTTGTGCCCACCTCAGGTGCTCCCCGGACCACCTCTTTGCTCAATGGATACCCAAATATTCCAGAAACCCTAGGGGAGTTGACGAAATATTCATCCAGCCGCCGCAGAGTCCAGAAACACCAGATCCAATCTAGACACCATCACGGAGGGATACACCACTTCCATTGGTGGCTATCCGATGATGCGTGAGTAGTTCCTTGTAGACCTTCGGGCCCGTAGTTAATAGCTAGATGGCTTCCTCTGTGACACCCCAAGACCGGTGCGCCTGGTGTCAGCCAGTTATTCGTTGCCGTTGCCATGTCATCTGCTCACGTGTTGCATCTTGTCATGTCATCATGTGTGTTGCATCATCATGTTTTCAAAACTTGCATATGTCCGAGTTCGGCTGTCCTTTCCGTTGTCCGTTCTGAGCCCACTCACACTCACACGTGCCCGCGGTGCCTCCGAATATTTATTTTAGAAGTGGCCGGAAAAGCTTCTCGGAATGGGGTGAAACTTGTCATGTGGTCTTATTATAGTGCAGACAGGCCGCCTGCCAAATTTCATCGCATTCGGAGCTCGTTTGATAGCCCAACGGTTATATGTAGCGGCACTAGTCGCCGGTTTAAACGTCGGACGTTTTCGGTCTCCGAAAACCCCCGCGGGCCTCTCTCCCTCTCCTCTCATCTCAGCCCAACTAATCTACACAGCCCACCTAGGCCTGCCTAACTTCCCCTCTGCTCGGAGCCGTTCGATCGGGATCTAATGGTCCGAAACGGCCTCAAAAACCCCCTCCTAACCCTAATTATAGCCCCTTCCCTATAAAGCACCTCCCCCATGCCATTTTTGGCCTCCTCCCAAAAAATCTGCGCCACCTACCCTCCTTGAAGCTACAGCCGCCGCCCTCCACCTCCATTTCGGCGCCTAGCCAGCCCGCCGAAGCAACATGGCACGTCGCCATTGGCCGAGCCGCCACCCGCCGGTGCCTGTGACCTCGCCCGCGAGGCCACGCGTCCCCAGCCCCGCCGCCAGCCGCGCAAGGCCCGTTCCCGGCCCGCCGTGGGCCGGATCTGGGCCCAACCGCGTCGCCCTCGCCTCTGGCTCCGTGCAGCTCGCCCCGAGCCTTTGGCTCGTACCGCTGCCGTCGTTCCTCCGCCGGCCGATGGAGCGCGCCGCGCGAGGACCTCGCCCTGCCGCCCGAAGCTCCTCCCGAGCTTGGAACTGCTCCGCTGCCGCCGGCCAGTGTCGCCGCCGCCCCAACTCCGGCAGGATCCGGCGGGATCCATGCCAGGGAGGTCCATTCCGCCTCCTCCGGGTTCCTTCGCTGCCCTCAAGCTCGCCGGAGAGCGCTGCCGGCCACATCCCGATCGGCCCGACCATCATCGTCCTGAGCACCGACGGACATGTCCGGTCGGTACCGGACATGTCCGCTTCCCCTCCTCCCCGTGCCACTGACCAGTGGGCCCTCGCTCACCCGCTGACGGACACGTCCACTCTGACCGGACAATGTCGATTCCGCTCGGAGGTCTAATTTCTGCCAAGTCCCTGTAATTGCATATTTTGTTGCATCTTTGCATGGCTGTAACTTTTTGTGTATATGTCCAAATTGAATGAATGATATGTCAAAATGATCGTGGTGATATGCTCTTCACTTTTTTCCATTGTGCCATGCTTGTTTGACTTCATCTAGATGCCCTAATATCTGTTGCAAGAGTGCTACTTGTTATAAACTGCTGTTACTTGTTATTTTGTTGCCATGTTTGAGATGTGATAATTTGGTGCATGTTTATCCAAATGGATCATATGATACGTCAAAATGTTCATTGTGAAGTGCTCTACATGATGGTTGTTGTAGCATGCTTGTTTGAGTTCATCTTGCCATGTTATTCTCTGTTGCAAAAGTGCATGTGGGTGTTAAGTGTTGAAACTTGTTACGAGATGCTGATTTCACTTGCTCATTGCTATTGGTGTGTTTGTCTTCATGCCACACGCCTATATGTTTTAGAAGCACAATCATATGGTCTTTGCTGTGGTGCAATCCATTTTCCATGATATGCCTTGAGGTGACTTAAACAAGCTTGTAAACATGCCATGTCGTTGTTGTTGTTTTATACTTAGTGAAAAACTGCTAAGTCTGGAATCTGTTATAACCTGATGCTATGTTTGCTTGATGCCCCACTCAAATCCATGCTTGTTTTGGAGTGGCTAATGATCATGCCTTGTTGTCTATGTTATTGTCTATCCATTCATGCCCTTATTTGCTCATATTGCCTGCTATGGCTTATTTATTTATTGCTCTCAACTTGCTATAAATTATACCTGTCAGCCTTTTACCAGCAAGTTCAATTTGGTGAAGCTTGTTGTTATTGATCCATGCCTCCTATGGAGTTGCTCCAATGGAGTTGTTTGATGTATGCTATGTCTACTTCATGTCCATGCTCTTTATATGCTTAGTTGAGTTAATATGCTTGTTGTTTTGTGCCTCCGAATGTAGCATCGTGATGATGTTTTTGCCTTCCCAGATTTTGACTAAGTCTGGATAATTTTATTGCAACTTGTCATGCTTGGTTATTCGTGTTCCAGCAAGCTTTTGGGTGTGTTCTAAGTTCATGCTTGTTAAGTATCATGTCTACTTCACATCCATGCTTCTTGTTAACATGTTTGAGTGTTGTAGCCTATATTTATCTTGCTCCAGAGTTGCTATGTGGCTGTTAACTTCAGCTTGTTGTTATATCTTGTTTCATGTGTATGTGTTGAACCGTTGCTCCGTTTTGAGTGTGCCCTATATGAAACTTTTGTGATTTTGCATGTACAATCATAATATCATGTTGGTTACATGTTTGGAGTGTGTTTGCTTGATGTTTGGGTGCATCTTGCACCGTTGCCATGTTTTTTTGTTTTGTTCATATCTTCTAGGCCGTAGCTCCGAATTAAACAAACTTTATATGAAACTTAACTAGAATTTCGTGTAGATCATCATGGTGCATGTTAACTTGCTGTTTAAAAACTTTAACTTAAGGTTTGTTAAGATCTGGACTAATTTCAAAACGTGCACATGAGGGCTTACCGGATTTGTTATATGTTGATTCCGGCCTCATTTAAATTTGTTGTTTGGTGTTGTTCTTGTGTGCTTCATCCCTTGCCACATATTGCATCATACTTGATTGAGCATATTGTCATGTTCTTGTGTTGTGTGTTTACCGTATTGCTTGCTTCTTCTCGTTAGTGCTTGTTCCGTTGCGATCGTGAGGATTCGTTTGTCTTCATGTGGTTCGTCTTCGAGGCTTCTTCTTCGTCTTCTTCACGGATCCGTTCTTCTTCCTTGCGGGATCTCAGGCAAGATGATCATAACCTTTGATACCTTTACTATCATTGCCATGCTTAGTTTTCTCGATGCTATCATTATATGTCGCGCTACCCATCTTTATTGTCAGCCCCTCTCCTTGTTGCCATGAAACCTCTAACCTTTGACACCTTCCTAGCAAACCATTGTTTGGCTATGTTACCCGCTTGCACAGCCCCTTTTATAGCGTTGTTAGTTGCAGGTGAAGATGAAGATCATTCCATGTGGGAACTTGTTGTTGGAATATCACAATATCTATTATTATATACTAACACACCTATATATTGGGCGTGGGTGGAAGGCTTGGCCTTTTGCTCGGTGTTTTGTTCCACTCATGCCGCCTTAGGAGCCGATAAACCGGCGTTATGTTCCTTGATTTTGCGTTCCTTACACGGTTGGGTATATGGGGACCCCTTGACAGTTCATCTTTAAATAAAACTCCTCCAGCAAGGCCCAACATTGGTTTTTAATTTGCCTCATAATAACTACTTAATTAATTAATTAAATTTGCATAGGGGGTCGCGCCCTCGGGGATTCTTTTCTACATAGCAGGGGGGACCAGTGCTGATGGTGTTGGTCCCAAACGGGGGTGCTGCGGGGCCACCTAGGGGAAACCCGAGGGTTGGTTTTACTCATAGCTTCTCCCATCCGGTTGTGGCCTGAGACAAGATACGCGCGGCTACTATCAGGGTGTCGGCACGCCGGGAGGTCTTGCTAGACTTGTTTTACCATTGTCGAAATGACCTGTGCACCGGGATTCCGAGCCTGATCGGATTGTCCCTAAGATAAGGGGTGATAATATTATTATTATTACTTCTGCTGATCGTGAGACCATGTGATGGGCTAAGTTGGGACACCCCCGCAGGGTTATGATATTTCGAAATCCGTGCCCGCAGTTATGTGGCAGATTGGAATTTGTTAATGTCCGGTTGTAGAAAACTTGTCAGTGGATCCGAAGTAAAACACACAACTGTGTGAGTAACCGTGACTGTCTCTTTTCACTTTGAGAAGAGAACACGTTGGGGTTATCTTTGACTCGTAGGTAGTTGAGGATCTGTAGCGATCACTACTAGTTGGCGACCGTTTGTGTAGATGCTCATCTTATTCCTGTACTCGTAAGTTAGCCACCATATTTTGCTTAGCCGCTGCTGCAACCTCACCACTTTACCTCTCATACCAATTTAGCTTTGCTAGTCTTGTTACCCATGGTTATGGGATTGTTGAGTCCTCGTGGCTCACAGATACTACAACAACAGTTGCAGGTGCAGGTTTCCGATGTCTTGACGTGAGAGCGATGATCGTTGTGTTGGAGTTCTTTCTTCTTCTTCTCCTTCAGTCTTGGGTTAGGTTCTGGGTCGGCAGCCTGGGATAGAAGATGGATGTCGTTGTGCTTTTCATGTTTGCATCCGTAGTCGGATGCCTTGTATTGATGATGTTGTATTCATGTGACTTGTATGTATTGTTGTATCCCCCATGTATGTATGTAATGGTACGATGTAATGATATCCAACTTCCTAAGCGCCCGAAATGCGGTTGTGCCCCAATCACGTAAGTGTCACGTGATCGGGAATGAATCGCATCTTGGGCCTGACATCCTCTCTCTCTCTTTTGATGGTCAATACAATGGTCTCTTGGAGATCCATATAATGTAACTCTTTTTGCGGTGTGTTTGTTGGGATCCGATGAACTTTCAGTTTATGATCAGATCTGTCTATTTATATCCATGAAAGTTATTTGAGTTTCTTTGATCTCTTATATGCATGATTGCTTATAGCGTCGTATTTCTTCTCCGATATTGGGTTTTGTTTGGCCAACTTGATCAATTTTCTTGCAATGGGAAGAGGTGCCCGGTAGTGGGTTCGATCCTACGGTGCTTGATCCCAGTGACAGAAGGGGAACCGACATGTATGTATCGTTGCCACTAAGGATAAAACAACGAGATTCATATCTAACGCCATAGATATACGGATCTTGTCTAGATCATGTCATCGTTCTTAATGCATTACTCTGTTTTTACATGAACTTAATTCACTAGATGCATGTTGGATAGCGGTTGATGTGTGGAGTAATAGTAGTAGATGCACGCAGGAGTCGGTCTACTACTCTTGGACGTGATGCCTATGTAATGATGTTTGCCTGGGTATCTTCATGATTATTTGAAGTTCTATCAATTTCCCAACAATAATTTGTTCACCCACCGTTGCTATTTTTCTTGAGAGAAACCACTAGTGAAACCTATGACCCCCGGGCCTTCTTTCTCATATATTTGCCTTTGCGATCTATTTGCCATTGCTTTTATTTTCTCATCTACTAAACCAAAAATCCAAAAATACCTTGCTGCAATTTATCTTATTTATCTACCAATCTACCAATATTTATATCTCTCTCACGTTCATTATCCGAAAGGGATTGACAACCCCTTTAACACGTCGGGTTGCGAGGTGTGGTTATTTGTGTGCAAGTGCTGTTTGCTACCTCTTGAGCTTGCGTTGTATTCCCTCGAAGAGGAAAGGGAGATGCAGCATAGTAGCATAAGTATTTCCCTCAGTTTTTTAGAACCAATGTATCAATCTAGTAGGAGACACGCGCGAGTCCCTCGCACCTGCACAAAAAAATAAGAACTTCGCAGCCAACGCGATAAGGGTTGTCAATCCCTTTACGGTCACTTACGAAAGTGAGATCTGATAGAGATGATAGTTTATATTTTTGGTATTTCTAGTTTATAAGAACAGCAAATAAAAGAGGTGAAAGTAAAGTAGATGTAGATTGAAATGTCGAGAATAGACCCGGGGGCCATAGTTTTCTCTAGTGGCTTCTCTCATGATAGCGATATTCTACGGCGGGTAAACAAATTACTGTCGAGCAATTGATAGAAAAGCGAATAATTATGAGACTATCTAGGCAAGATCATTGTATATAGGCATCACGTCCGAGACAAGTAGACCGACTACTGCCTGCATCTACTACTATTACTCCACATATCGATCGCTATCCAGCATGCATCTAGTGTATTGACTTCATAAGAACAGAGTAACGCCTTAAGCAAGATGACATGATGTAGAGGGATAAACTAAAGCAATATGATATAAACCCCATCTTTTTATCCTCGATGGCAACAATACAATACGTGCCTTGCTGCCCCTACTATCACTGGGAAAGGACACCGCAAGATTGAACCCAAAGCCAAGCACTTCTCCCATTGCAAGAACTATATATCTAGTAGGCCAAACCAAACAAATAATTCGAAGAGACTTGCAAAGATATTACGAGCACACATAAAAAGTTGAGAGAAGAACCAATATATCTTATTTATCAACTAATCTACTATATTTATATCTCTCTCACGTTCGTTACCCGAAAGGGATTGACAACCCCTTTAACACGCCGGGTTGCGAGGTGTTGTTATTTGTGTGCAGGTGTTGGTTACGTTGTCTTGCTTAGTTCTCCTACTGGTTCGATAACCTTGGTTTCACATATGTGGGAAATACCTACCGCCATTGTGCTGCATCATCCCTTCCTCTTTGGGGAAAACCGACGTAGCTTCAAGCGACATCAAAAGGAATTTCTGGCGCCGTTGCCGGGGAGGAACTTCAACATATACCAGGTTTCTAATCACAAATCTCATCTCCTTGCAATTTACATTATTTGCCATTTGCCTCTCGTTTTCCTCTCCCCACTTCCAAAATATTTTCCATTTTAATTCGCCCTCTTTTTCATTCGCTGTTTTCTGGTCGGATATATTGCCTACTTGTGTTCTTGTTTACAACTAGTCAAGATGATGCAGGAGAACACTAAGTTGTGTGATTTTTCCAATACCGGAAACATGGGTGCTTGTGTTTCCATGTGTCTTATATTTTCTTGCATCTTAGCTTGCTAAAAATCTATTGATATGGATCCTCATCCACTTGCTAATCCTTTCAAAAGATCCAAATATGTTGAACCAATTGCTAGTCAGTTGAGTGCACTAGATTATCTTTATGAAGTTTTGCTTGAGATTCATGAATCCGATAATTGTGATGAAGTGATAAAAGAAGAAATTTATGAACTGATTCATGATAGCTCCTTGTACGAAAAGCATGATTGCAATGGTCTTATAATAAATTCTATTAATGTCAATTATGCTTCTAATATGCAAAACCGCAAGCTTGGGGATGCTAATTTTGATATGTCCTCTACTTATTGCAATGATCATGATTGGGGTGATTCTTCTTGCGATATTAAAAATGTATTTAAGACTCATGATGAATATGATTGCGATAATATTGAAAGTGAGTTTGGAGAGGTCATGACTTTGTTTGATGATAACCCACTATTTTGGAAGAGTGTCAGCTTTCTATGCATGTGGATCATGAAGAGAAAATTTTATGTGATAACTATATTGTTGAATTTGAGTATGATCCTACATGTAATTGTTATGAGAGAGGAAAATATGGTTGTACTGATTTTCATGTTACTAAAATACCTCTCGTTATGTTGAGATTGCAATTGTTTCTTTTTTCTTCCTTGCATGTGCTAGATGTTTCTTGCCTTGATAATTTGGTTGCCTACCAAATGCATATGCATAGGAAGTATGTTAGACTGAAATGTGTTTACCACGTGCTTCGTGATGCTCTTTTTCTGCTTCAACTCTTGTCTTTCATGTGAGCATCATTGAAATCTCAAGCCTATCTTAATGGTTATAAAGAAAGAGCTTGTTGGGAGGCAACCCAATGATAAAATATTTTTTTGTTTTTGCTTTCTGTTCTTGAGTGTTTACACAATTATGTTACTGGTATGATTTTGTTTTTTGTGTTTTAGTTAGTGTTGTGCCAAGTAGAACCGATAGGATATTCTTGGGTGATAGTTGTTTGATCTTGCTGAAAAAGATAGAAACTTTGCGCTCACGAGAAAATTCTCATTTTTAACAGAAAAGTTCTTTTTAGTTTATTGTTTTTGCAGAAGATTAATATACAAATTTCCCATGTGGCCCTATTTTGTTTCAAGAATTTTAGAGTTCCAGAAGTTGCTGAAACTTCCAGATTACTACAGACAGTTCTGTTGTTGACATATTCTGTTTTCTTTGTGTTGTGTGCTTATTTTGATGACTCTATGGTTTTCTTCGATGAGTTTTTGCCATATAAAAGTTCGAATACAGTAGATATAATACAAAAATAAAATATGAATTGTTTTGATACAGTACTTATAGTAGTGGTTTGCTTTCTTTCATTAATGGATCTCACGAAGGTTTTGTTGAAGTTTTGCATGTTTTGGGTTATCTTACGATGGATGAAGGAAGGATGTAAGACCCAAATCTTGGGGATACCCCAGCATCCCAAGATATTATCCAAGAATGAGTAACCAACTATGCTTGGGGATGTCCCCGAGTGGCATCCCCGCTTTCTTCCAACAACTATCGGTATTTCACTCAAAAACTATATTTTTATTCATCACATGCTATGTGTTTTGCTTGGAGCGTCTTGTATGGTATGAGTCCTTGATGGTTTTATTTTGCTTTTTAAGTCATCAATCCTTGTCGTACACACCTATTTGAGAGAGCCAAAATTATGCCATGACTTGCTAGAATAGCTCACCATGCTTCACTAAAATCTTTATGAGCTAGGACTTGCTCTAGTATATTGAGTTCATAAGAACAGAGTAACGCCTTAAGCAAATATATCAGCTAGGACTTACTCCACACATCGACCGCTATCCAGCATGCATCTAGTGTATTGATTTCATAAGAACAGAGTAACGCCTTAAGCAAGATGACATAAGGTAGAGGGATAAACTAAAGCAATATGATATAAACCCTGTCTTTTTATCCTCGATGGCAACAATACAATACGTGCCTTGCCGCGCCTACTGTCACTGGGAAAGGACACCGCAAGATTGAACCCAAAGCCAAGCTCTTCTCCCATTGCAAGAACTATAGATATTGTAGGCCAAACCAAACCAATAATTCGAAGAGACTTGCAAGGATATTATGAGCACACATAAAAAGTTCCGAGAAGAACCAAATATCTTTCATAGATAACCTTGATCATAAACTCACAATTCATCGGATCTTGACAAACACACCGCAAAAAGAGATTACATCGAATAGATCTCCTCGAATAACGAGGACAACTTTGTATTGAGATCCGGAGAGTGAGAAGAAGCCATCTAGATACTAGCTATGGACTCGAAGGTCTGTGGTAAACTACTCACAACTCATGGTGAGGGCGATGATGATAATGATGAAGGCCTCCGTGATGGATCCCCCTCCGGTGGAGCTCCGGAACAGCCTCCAAGATGGGATCTCCATGGGAACAGAAGGTATGGTGGAGGAATTAAGGTTTTCTCTGTGTCTTCAGAGTTTCTGGGGTACGTGGACTTATATTGGAAGAAGGAGGGCACCGCGGGCCACTCAAGGAGGCCTCGAGGCAGGGGGCGCGCCCTTGGAAGGGGGGCGCGCCCCCACCATCGAGGGCGGCTCCTCGATCCTCTGATGTGGTTCTCAAGCTTCCTGTGCGTGATGTTCTCCAAAAATATCTCTCGCGAAGGTTTCATTCCGTTTGGACTCCGTTTGATATTCTTTTTCTGCAAAACCCTGAAATAGGCTAAAAAACAGCAATCTGGACCGGGCCTTTGGGTTAGTAGGTTAGTCCCATAAATGATATAAAAGTGAATGATAAAGCCCATTAAACATCCAAGACTTCATAAATAATATCATGGAACAATAAAAAAATTATAGATACGTTGGAGACGTATCAAGCATCCCCAAGCTTAATTCCTGCTCGTCCTCGAGTAGGTAAATGATAAATAAAGAATTTTTGATGTGGAATGCTAACCAGTATAGTTTTTCAAGGTAATTCTCTTAATTTTGGCATGAATGTTCAGATCTGAAAGATTCAAAATAAAAGTCTATATTGATATAATAAATAACAATACTTCAAGCAATACTAACAAAGCAATCATGTCTTCACAAAATACTATGGCTAAAGAAAGTTATCCCTACAAAATCATATAGTCTGGCTATGCTACCTCTTCATCACACAAAATATTCATATCATGCACAACCCCTATTTCAGCCAAGCATTTGTTTTCATACTCTATCTTTGCAAACCTTTCAACTTTCACGCAATACATGAGCGTGAGCCATGGATATAGCACTATGGATGGAATAGAGGTGGTTGTGGAGATGACAAAAAGGAGGGAGATAGTCTCGCATCGACTAGGCGTATCAACGGGCTATGGAGATGCCCATCAATAGATATCAATGTGAGTGAGTAGGGATTGCCATGCAACGGATGCACTAGAGCTAAATATGAATGAAAGCTCAACAAAAGAAACTAGTGGGTGTGCATCCAACTTGCTTGCTCACGAAGACCTAGGTCATTTGAGGAAGCCCATCGTTATAATATACAAGACAAGTTCTATAATGAAAATTCCCACTAGTATATGAAAGTGACTAAACATGAGACTCTCTACAATGAAGAACTCGGTGCAACTTCGAAGCACAAGTGTGGAAAGAAGATAGTAGCAATTGTCCCTTCTCTCTTTTCTCTCATATATTTTTTTGGAGGGGCTTTCTCCTTTTTTTATTAGCCCCTGTCTATTTTTTTGGGGCCATCTCTTTTTTTATTGGCCTTTCCTCATATGGGTCAATGCTCTAATAATGATGATCATCACACTTTTTATTACAACTCGATATTATAACAAGTATGACTCTACATGAATGCCTTCGGCGGTGCACTGGGATATGCAATGAATCAAGAGTGACATATATGAAGAATTATGCATGGTGGCTTTGCCACAATTACGATGTCAACTACATGATCATGCATGGCAATATGACAATATGATGTGTGTCATATAAATGGAGAGGTGGAAAGTTGCATGGCAATATATCTCAGAATGGCTGTGGAAATACCATGATAAGTAGGTATGGGGGCTGTTTTGAGGAAGGATATATAGTGGGTTTATGGCACCGGCAAAAGTTGTGCGGTACAAGAGAGGCTAGCAATGGTGGAAGGGTGAGAGTGAGTATAATCCATGGACTCAACATTAGTCATAAGAACTCATATACTTATTGCAAAAATCTACGAGTCATCATAACAAAGCAATCAATGCATGCTCCTAGGGGGGAGGTTGGTAGGAGTTAACCATCGCGCGCCCCCGACCTCCACACAAAGGTTGGCACTCTACAAATACCTCAAGCTCTAACTTCGTCACATAGCTATTCACCATACGTGCATGATAAGGGAATCACTAACCTTAACACAAGTATTTCTCAATTTCATAATAACTCCACTAGCATGACTCTAATATCACTATCCTCATGTCTCAAAACAATTATCAAGCATCCAACATCTCATTCTATTGAATGCACTTGGTGTGAAATTTTATACTAAATTGAGATTGGACGTTTATCATGTGAAGACTAGTTCTTTTAGCCTAAACACATTACCATGCTGTTTTGATAGACTCTCAAATAGGTATAAGTGAAGCATGAGAGTTCAACAATTTCTACAAAATAATACCACCACCGTGCTCTAAAAGATATAGGTGAAGCACTAGAGCAGAAACTATTCAACTCAAAAGATATAAGTGAAGCACATAGAGTGTTGTAACAATTTCTAGGCCATATTTAACTCTCTCAAATAGGTGTGTCCAGAAAGGATGATTGTGGCAAAGAAACAAGCAAAGACTCAAATTATACAAGGCGCTCCAAGCAAAACACATAACATGTTGTGAATAAAAATATAGCTCCAAGTACAGTTACCGATGGATGAAGACGAAAGAGGGGATGCCTTCCCTGGGCATCCCCAAGCTTAGTCTTTTGATTATGTTGAATTTACTTGGGGTGCCATGGGCATCCCCAAGCTTAGGCCTTTGCTACTCCTTGTTCCATAGTCCATCAAAGCAATACTCAAAACTTGAAAACTTCACAACACAAAACTTAGACAAAAATTCTCGTGAGCTCCGTAACTATAAGAAAGCGAACCACCACTCAAATGTACAGCAATGAATTCATTCTTTGTTTATATTGGTGTTAAACCTACTGTACTCCAACTTCTCTATGGTTCATATCCTTCAATACTATTCATAGATGCCTCGGAATAAGCAAACAACACACGAAAAACATAATCTGTCAAAGACAGAACAGCCTGTAGTAATCTGGAGGATTCGCCTACTTATGGAACTCCAAAAAATTCAAACTAAATTGGTAAATTTGCGGAATTTCTCTACCAATCATCTTCAAAAATAATCAACAAAAAAGCATGATCCAGTAAAATTCCACGACTACTTTAGCAAGCGCTAACGATTCTGTTTTTTCACAGCAAGATCATATAAACTTCACACAAGTCTTCCCAAAGGTTCTACTTGGCACAAACACTAAACAAAACGTGAAACCACATCTAATCAGAGGCTAGATGCAATATTTATTCCCTAACAGCAACAAAAACAAAAAACATAAAATTGGGTTGCCTCCCAACAAGCGCTATCCTTTTACGCCCCTAGCTAGGCACGATACAAGATAATTCTAGGGATTGCCATCCTTGGAAGCCAGTTCTATGATTCAGCACTTATGATTCTTGGGCAATTCTTTGTCCCTATGAATAATCAAACTCTTGGGCAAGAAATCAAGAAATTCTAAAGTGTCAAAAGGGTCTCTTGCAAAAGTAAGAAAATTTGGATGAACATTTACGGATTTGAGATCCGCAAGTCGAGATGTTTCACCCTTATCTTTAGGGACATACATGAACTTAGATAATTTAGTGGAGGTATTTGGAGTAGTTTTTATAGCGGAAAGAGCAGAACCCACATTAGTGATAACATCCTCAAGCTTATTGATTCTAGTAGAATCCTGATCTAGCTTTTCTTTAACTATTGGCTCTTTTTCCTTAAGATTTTTCAGAACAACTCCTACCTTGGGTGTGGATACCCTAGAAATTCATTATGAATTTCTCTATCCAAGTTCTCTACAAGTTCTACCGTAGCAACTTTGTTTTCAAAGATTTCTAACCTTTGCATAACATGCTCGAAAGTTAAAATGGTCCCATTAACCATAAGAGGTGGTGAGCCAAATAATTCAGTCATAGCTTTCTAAGAATCGACGGTGTGGATACCCTAGAAATTCCCTCCGGTAATGGTATCTAAGATAAATCTATTCCATGGAGTTATGCCAACATAAAAATTGTGAAGAAGCACAGAAGTGGAAAGCTTCCTATTAGATTTATTTTGAGCATTGCAAATTCTATACCAGGCATCTTTTAAGTTTTCTTCCTCCCTTTGTTTAAAGTTGAGGACCTCACTCTCGGGAGTGGTGATAATGATAGGTGTGCTAGACATGATGACAAGCAAGCAATCCAACACACACAAGCAAACAAGAGGCAAGCGAACGATAAACACACGGCGGAAGAAGGGCGAATAAAACGGCAAGGGTGAAGTGGGGGAGAGGAAAACGAGAGGCAAAAATGTAATGCGAAGGATAAGGGTTTGTAATAGGTACTTGGTATATGACTTTTGCGTAAGCCTCCCCGGCAACGGCGCCAGAAATTCTTCTTGCTACCTCTTGAGCTTGCGTTGTATTCCCTCGAAGAGGAAAGGGAGATGCAGCACAGTTGTGTAAGTATTTCCCTTAGTTTTTTAGAACCAAGGTATCAATCCAGCAGGAGACCACGCGCGAGTCCCTCGCACCTGCACAAACAAATAAGAACTTTGCAGCCAACGCGATAAGGGGTTGTCAATCCCTTTACTGTCACTTACGAAAGTGAGATCGGATAGAGATGATAGTTTATATTTTTGGTATTTTTAGTTTATAAGAACAGCAAATAAAAGCGGTAAAAGTAAAGTACATGTAGATTGATATGTTGAGAATAGACCCGGGGGCCATAGTTTTCTCTAGTGGCTTCTCTCATGATAGCGATATTCTACGGCGGGTAAACAAATTACTGTCCAGCAATTCATAGAAAAGTGAATAATTATGAGACAATCTAGGCATGATCATTGTATATAGGCATCACGCCCGAGACAAGTAGACCGACTCCTGCCTGCATCTACTACTATTCCTCCACACATCGACCTCTATCCAGCATGCATCTAGTGTATTGAGTTCATAAGAACAGTGTAACGCCTTAAGCAAGATGATATGATGTAGAGGGATAAACTCAAGCAATATGATATAAACCCCATCTTTTTATCCTCGATGGAAACAATACAATACGTGCCTTGCTGCCCCTACTGTCACTGGGAAAGGACACCGCAAGATTGAACCCAAGGCCAAGCACTTCTCCCTTTGAAAGAACTATAGATCTAGTAGGCCAAACCAAACCGATAATTCGATGAGACTTGCAAGGATATTGTAATCATACATAAAAGAGTTCAGAAAAGAACCAAATATTTCTCATAGATAATCTTGATCATAAACCCACAATTCATCGGATCTCGACAAACACACCGCAAAAAGAGATTACGTCGAATAGATCTCCTCGAAGACCGAGGAGAACTTTGTATTGAGATCCGGAGAGAAAGAAGAAGCCATCTAGATACTAGCAATGAACCCAAAGGTCTGTGGTAAACTACTCACAACTCATGGTGAGGGCGATGATGATGATGATGAAGGCCTCCGTGATGGATCCCCCTCTAGTGAAGCTCCGGAATAGGCTCCAAGATGGGATCTCCATGGGATCAGAAGGTACGGAGGTGGAATTAGGGTTTTCTCTCTGTCTTCGGAGTTTCTGGGGTACGTGGACTTATATAGGAAGAAGGAGGGCATCGGGGGCCACTCGAGGAGGCCTCGAGGCAGGGGCGCCCTGGGAAGGGGGCGCACCTCCCACCCTCGAGGGTGGCTCCTCGATCCTCAGACGTGGTTCTCATGCTTCCTGTGCATGATTTTCAACAAAAATATCTCCCGCGAAGGTTTTATTCCGTTTGGACTCCGTTTGATATTCTTTTTCTGCAAAACCCTGAAATAGGCAAAAAACACCAATCTGGACTGGTCCTTTGGGTTAGTAGGTTAGTCCCAAAAATGATATAAAAGTGAATGATAAAGCCCATTAAACATCCAAGACTTCATAAATAATAGCATGGAACAATAAAAAATTATAGATACGTTGGAGACATATCAATGTTTGCGTTGTGTTGCTTGGTTCTCCTACTGGTTCGATAACCTTGGTTTTACATCTGAGGGAAATACCTACCACGGCTGTGCTGCATCATCCCTTCCTCTTTGGGGAAAAAGCAATGTAGCTCCAGGCGACATTAGAGGCGTTCGTGCAGGAGGCTGCTGGGACAATCGAGCGAGGGTGGCTGGCACAATCAACCTGGGGACGACGCCTAGTGCGATCAGCCCCGCGAGGCCCGCACGCAGGGCAATGCTGTCCTCCTTCCTCTAACACAGTTGCCTAGGAGGAACGATGGCAACCAGCAAGATGACGGGGCTAGGGGCTACCAGGAGCCTCGCGCCGTCGCTTGTATCCTTAGCGGAGCTCAGGTGCCTGCTTCGAACCACATCTTCAAGAAATTCTCCTGCGAGGTGTACACAGCTCTCCCAAAGCTTGAGGCTATGCGTCCCCTCAGGTGGCCGTAGTAGACCATCATGGTCGACTCCAAGGATCACCTCAGGTGCTCAGCCACCCCCGGCGTGCTCGACATGCTGTGGACGCCCACCATCAGCATTGTGGCAATCACCAAGACCCTCATCGGCGGTGGTACCGGCCTCAATGTGCTCTCTACCGAGACCTTAGACACGCTTCAGGTGCCATATGACCAGCTCATGCCCACCAAGCCATTATATGGGGTGACCGACAACTCCACCATTCCCCTAGGGTAGGTGCGCCTCCCTGTCACTTTCGGCAAGCGCGACAACTATCACACCAAGTTGATCGACTACGACGTGGCCCACATCTGCCTCCTGTGCAACGCTAACCTGGGGTACCCTTCCTCACCAAGTTCATGGCGGCCACTCACCATGGCTACAATGTCCTTGAGATGCCTAGGTGTAGAGGCATCATCACTATCGCTTGTGACGAGAAGGATGCAGTCTGCTCCCTTGAGCACGCCTACCGGGCTGGAGTGGCCGAAAAATCTTATGGCTAGCATGACGCTGCGCCTCCTCAGGCTACCCCCGAGAAGAAGAAGAAGCTCCCCCTAAGATCCGTCCTGACGCAAAGAAGCCTGCCAATGGCGCCACTGTCTCCGCGCCAGTCGCTGGGGCGCCTTGATATGTCTCCAACATATCTATAATTTTTGATTGTTCCATGCTATTATATATTCTATTTTGCATGTTTAATGGGCTTTATTATACACTTTTATATTATTTTTGGGACTAACCTACTAACCCAAGGCTCAATGCAAATTGTTTTTTTGCCTATTTCAGTGTTTCGCAGAAAAGGGATATCAAACGGAGTCCAAACGGAATGAAACCTTCGAGAGAGTTATTTTTGGAATGATATCTTCACGGGAGACTTGGAGTACAAGCCATAGAAGAAACATGGTGCCCACGAGGGGGTAGGG
This sequence comes from Secale cereale, assembly GCA_902687465.1. Lineage (NCBI taxonomy): Eukaryota > Viridiplantae > Streptophyta > Magnoliopsida > Poales > Poaceae > Secale > Secale cereale. The sequence goes on from LR738712.1 coordinate 245,363,809, forward strand.
CGCGCCCCCCACCCTTGTGGGCCCCATGTTGCTCCATCGAGGTACTTCCTCCTCCTACATATGTCCACGTACCGTGAAAACATCGAGGCCAAAGAGAAAACCCTAATTCCATCGCCGCAACCTTCTGTTCCCATGAGATCCCATCTTGGGGCCTGTTCCGAAGCTCTGTCGGAGGGGGGATCTACCATGGAGTGCTTCTACATCAACACCATAGCCTCACCAATGAGTTGTGAGTAGTTTACCATAGACCTTCGGGAGCATAGTTATTCGCTAGATGGCTTCTTCTCTCTTTTTGGATATCAATACAAAGTTCTCCTCGATCTTAGAGGAGATCTATTCAATGTAATCTTTTTGCTCAGTGTTTGTCGAGACCCGATGAATTGTGGGTTTATGATCAAGATTATCTATGAACAATATTTGACTCTTTTTTGAAATCTTTTATGTACGATTACAATATCTTTGCAAGTTTCGACGAATTATTGGTTTGCTTTGGCCTACTAGATCTATATTCTTGCAATGGGATTAGTGCTTGGCTTTGGGTTCAATCTTGCGGTGTACTTTCCCAGTGACAGCAGGGGCGGAAAGGCACGTATTGTATTGTTGCCATCGAGGATAAAAAGATGGGGTTTATATCATATTGCTTGAGTTTATCCCTCCACATCATGTCATCTTGCTTAAAGCATTACTCTGTTCTTAAGAACTTAATACTCTAGATGCATGCTGGTAGCGGTCGATGTGTGGAGTAATAGTATTAGATGGAGAATTGTTTCGGTCTACTTATCACGAACGTGCTGCCTATATATAATGATCATGTCTAGATATTCTCATAACTATGCGCTTTTTCTATCATTTGCTCGAAAGTAATTTGTTTACCCACTGTAGAATTCTGCTTCATGAGAGAAGCCACTAGTGAAACCTATGGCCCCGGGTCTATCTTTATCATATTACTTTCCTTCATTTTCTGCCGCCGTTGCTTATTTGCTTTATTTACTTTATGTTCTTATACCAAAAATACCAAAATATTATACTATCCTATCTATCAGATCTCTTTTTCGTAAGTGACCGTGAAGGGATTGACAACCCCTTATCGCGTTGGCTGTGAAGTTTTTATTTGTTTGTGCAGGTGCGAGGGACTCGCGCGTGGTCTCCTACTGGATTGATACCTTGGTTCTGAAAAACTGAGGGAAATACTTACGCTACTGTGCTGCATCACGCTTTCCTCTTCGAGGGAATACAACGCAAGCTCGAGAAGTAGCAAGAAGAATTTCTTGCGCCGTTGCCGGGGAGGCTTACGCAAAATTCATATACCAAGTACCTATCACAAACCCTTATCCTTCGGACTACATTATTTGCCTCTCGTTTTCCTCTCCCCCACTTCACCCTTGTCGTTTTATTCGCCCTTCTTTTTCAATGTGTTTACCGTTCGCTTGCCTCTTGTTTGCTTGTGTGTTGGATTGCTTGCTTATCACTATGGCTCAAAACAATACCAAATTGTGTGACTTTTCCAATACCAACAATAATGATTTTATTAGCACTCCGATTGCTCCTATTACCGATGATGAATCTTGTGAGATCAATGTTGCTCTGTTGAATCTTGTCATGAAAGATCAATTTTCGGCCTTCCTAGTGAAGATGCCGCTACCCATCAAAACAACTTTGTTGATTTGTATGATATGCAAAAGAAGAGGGATACATTTATGATATTGTTACATTGAAGCTATTTCCGTTTTCACTTAGAGATGGTGCTAAAACTTGGTTTTCCTCTTTGCCTAGAAATAGTATTGATTCATGGAATAAGTGCAAAGATGCCTTTATCTCTAAGTATTTTCCTCCCGCTAAGATAATCTCTATTAGAAACGATATTATGAATTTTAAGCAACTTGATCATTAGCATGTTGCACAAGCTTGGGAGATAATGAAATTAATGATACGTAATTGCCCCCTACACATGGTTTGAACTTATGGATGATTATACAAAACTTTTATGCTGGCTTGAATTTTGCTTGTAGAAATCTTTTAGATTCGGCCGCGGGGGGCACTTTCATGGAAACATCCTTAGGATAAGCTACCAAACTCCTAGATAATATTATGGTTAACTACTCTCAATGGCACACCAAAAGATCTACTAGTAAAAAATTGCATGCTATTGAAGAGATTAGTGCTTTGAGTGGAAAGATGGATGAACTTATGAAATTATTTGCTATTAAGAGTGCTTCTTCTGATCCTAATGATATGCCTTTATCCACGTTCATTGAAAATAACAATGAATCTTTGGATGTGAATTTTGTTGGTAGGAATAATTTTAGTAACAATGCTTATAGAGGAAACTTCAATCCTAGGCCTTTTCCTAGTAATTCTTCTAATAATTATGGTAATTCCTACAATAACTCTAATGGAAATTTTGGTAAGATGCCCTCTGAATTTGAAACTAGTGTTAAAGAGTTTTTGAATTCGCAAAAGAATTTCATTGCTTTGCTTGAAGAAAAATTGCTAAAGATTGATGAGTTGGCTAGAAACGTGAATAGAATTACTCTTGATATTGATTTTTGAAACTTAGATCTATTCCACCTAAGCATGATATGAATGAGTCTCTCAAATCCATGAGAATTTCCATTAATGAATGCAAAGAAAGAACCGCTAGGATGCGTGCTAAAAAGGATTGCTTTATGAAAGCGTGTTCTTCTAATTATCATGAAAATAAAGATGAAGATCTGAAAGTTATTTATGTGTCTCCTATTATATCCTTGTTTTCTAGTATGGATCTTGATAAATATGGGACTGGAGATGAGTCTACTTTAGTTAAAAGGTGTCCCAATGATTCGGAGTTTTTAGATTTTGATGCTAAACTAGTTAAAAGTGGGATTGAAGAGATTAAAACTTTACATAGTGATGAACCCACTATTTTGGATTTCACGGGATTTAATTATGATAATTTCTCTTTAAGATATCGCATTTCCTTGTTGCAATCCGTATTAAATTCTCCGCATGCTTATAGTCAAAATAAGGCTTTTAGCAAACACATAGTTGATGCTTTGATGCAATCTTATGAAGAAAAACTTGAATTAGAAGTTTCTATCCCTAGAAATCTTTATGATGAGTGGGAACCTACTATTAAAATTGAAATTAAAGATCATGAATGATTTGCTTTGTGTGATTTGTGTGCAAATGTTTCTACAATCCCAAAAACTTTGTGTGATTTGTTAGGTTTCCATGAGCTTGATGATTTTTCTTTAAATTTGCATCTTGCGGATTCTACCATTAAGAAACCTATGGCGAGGATTAATGATGTTCTTATTGTTGCCAATAGGAATTATGTGCCCGTAGATTTCATTGTTCTTGATATAGATTGCAATCCTTTATGCCCTATTATTCTTGGAAGACTATTCTTTTAAACGATTGGTGCATATGAAGGAAGGAAATATTAGATTCCAATTTCTGTTAAGGAAAGGTATGGAACACTTTCCTAGAAATAAAATGAAATTACCTTATGAATCTATTATGAGAGCCACTTATGGATTGCCTACCAAAGATGGCAATACCTAGATATATTCTTGTATCGTGCCTAGCTAGGGGCGTTAAACGATAGCGCTTGTTGGGAGGCAACCCAATTTTATTTTCTTTGTTTTTGCTTCTGTTTAGGAATAAATATTGCATCTAGCTTCTGCTTAGATGTGTTTTTGTGTTTTAATTAGTGTTTGTGCCAAGTAGAACCTTTCAGAATACTTGTGTGAAGTTTATATGATCATGCTGTAAAAAACAAAAACTTTAGCGCTCATGAGTTGAGCTGTAATTTTTTACTAGAGAGTGCTATTTAGTTGATTATTTTTGCAGATGATTAATAGACAAATACCTCACGTTTACCAATTTATTTCAATTTTTTGGAGGTATAGAAGTATTCGAAAGTTACAGATTACTACAGACTGTTATGTTTTTGACACATTCTGTTTTTCGTGTGTTGTTTGCGTATTTTGATGAATCTATGAGTTGTATCGGGGGGTATGAATAATGGAGAAGTTGGAATATAGTAGGTTTAACACCAATATAAACAAATAATGAGTTCATCACAGTACCTTTGAGTGGTGGTTTGCTTTCTTGTACTAACGGAGCTCACGAGATTTTTGCCTAAGTTATGCGTTGTGAAGTTTTCAAGTTTTGAGTATGGCTTTGATGGACTATGAACAAAGAGTGGCAAGAGCCTAAGCTTGGGGAAGCCCAAGGAACCCCAAGGTAAAATTCAAGGACAACCAAAAGCCTAAGCTTGGGGATGCCCCAGGAAGGCATCCCCTCTTTTGTCTTCATCTATCGATAACTATACTCGGGACTATATTTTTATTCACCACATGATATGTGTTTTTCTTGGAGCGTCATGTATGATTCGAGTCTTTGATTTTCATTTGCAACAATCCTCCTTGCTGGACACACATTTTGAGAGATATAAATATGGTTTAGAATTTATTAGAATACTCTATGTGCTACACTTATATCTTTTGAGCTAGATAGTTTTGCTCTAGTGCTTCACTTATATCTTTTAGAGCACAATGGTGGTTTTATTTTGTAGAAATTGTTGATATCTCATGCTTTACTTATATCTATTTGAGAGTCTTTTATAACAGCATGGTAATGTGCTTTGGTTATGAAACTAGTCCTAATATGATAGGCATCCAAGATGAGTTTAGTAAAAACTTTCATATAAAAGTGCATTGAATATGATGAGAAGTTTGATACTTGATGAATGTTTTGAGATATGAGGATGGTGATATTAGAGTCATGCTAGTGGAGTAATTTTGAATTTGAGTAATACTTGTGTTAAAGTTTGTGATTCCCGTAGCATGCACGTATGGTGAACCACTATGTGACGAAGTTAGAGCATGGGGTATTTATTGAGTGTCATCCTTTGTGTGTAGGTCGGGATGACGCGATGGTTAACTCCTACCAACCCTTCCCCTGGAAGCATGTGTTGAATACTTTGTTTTGATGACTCGTAGATTTTTGCAATAAGTATATGAGTTCTTTATGACTAATGTTGAGTCCATGGATTATACGCACTCTCACCCTACCACCATTGCTAGCCTCTTGTACCGCGCAACTTTCGCCGGTACCATACACCCACCATATACCTTCCTCAAAACAGCCACCATACCTACCTATCATGGCATTTCCATAGTCATTCAGAGATATATTGCCATGCAACTTTCCACCGTTCCGTTCATATGACATGCTTCATCATCATTCACATAGTCATATTTTGTTCTAGCTTCGAGTTGTAATCTTGGAGTTGTAAGTCAATAAAAGTGTGATGATCTTCATTATTAGAGTATTGTCCCATGTGAGGAAAGGCCAAAAAAGAGATGGCCCAAAATATATATAGAGGGGCTAAAAAAATAGAAAGCCCCTCCAAAAAAATGAGAGAAAAGAGAGAAGGGACAATGCTACTATCCTTTTCCACACTTGTGCTTCAAAGTAGCACCATGATTTTCACGATAGAGAGTCTCTTGTTTTGTCACTTTCATATACTAGTGGGAATATTCATTATAGAACTTGGCTTGTATATTCCAACGATGGGTTTCCCCAAATGCCCTAGGTCTTCATGAGGAAGCAAGTTGGATGCAGACCCACTTAGTTTCTTTTGATGAGCTTTCATATACTTATAGCTCTAGTGCATCCGTAGCATGGCAATCCCTACTCACTCACATTGATATCTATTGATGGGCATCTCCATAGTCCATTGATATGCCTAGTTGATGTGAGACTATCTTCCTCCTTTTTATATTCTCCAGAACCACCACTCTATTCCACCTATAGTGATATATCCATTGCTCATGCTCATGTATTGCGTGAAAGTTGAAAGGTTTGAAATTTTTTGAGTATCAAAACAATTGCTTGGATGAAACCGGGGTTGTGCATGATATGAATATTTTGTGTGATGAAGAGGGAGCATAGCTAGACTATATGATTTTGTAGGGATAACTTTCTTTGGCCATGTTATTTTGAGAAGACACGATAGCTTTGTTAGTATGCTTGAAGTATTATTATTCTTATGTCAATATAGACTTTTGTCTTGAATCTTTCGGATCTGAACATTCATGCCACAATAAAGAAATTTGTCGGTGTACAAAAAGGGGGGTACACTTTTTGTACCCCTATGACTGTGCAGGGGCAGTCTGAGCCACGGGCACCACCGCACCAAGCAAGGCAAGGAAGGTAAGCCAGGGTAAGACCAAAGCTCAAGAGAACTAGAACGACACCAAGGACAAGACCACAAAGAGCAAAGGGACGAAGCAGGTTCCCCCGGCAAGATCCTTGCCGGGAGCTAGTTTTAGTAGCCCCAGAAAGACCGTTGCCGCGGCAACTCGCCGCACGCCTACGGAGCAAATCACCCTTGAGTACGCTGCCCCCATAGGGCAAGGATTCGGGAGACATCCCCGTAGTGGCATGCAGATCTTTGTGAAGACATTCAAGATCAAAAACGCACTAAGAAGGCCACGACCCTTGGCGGGATCCTAGCCGAGGAAGATCACAAGACCTCCGGCAGGCGCCTTGCCAGGGATGGCAGCAGGCGCCGCGGCAAGACCCTTGTCGTGGCCCCGGCAAGGCCCTTGCCAAGGACATCCGTAGGGCCACCATCAGGCCCACGCCGACTAAACTTCCACCGCCTTATGCAGCTGCCGACCCAACCAGCTGGGCAGGCACCTGACTGGCAACATGCAGATCTTCGAAGAAGACCCACCATTGCGCCACCTCAGCTGCCTGCCTACCTACATGGCATCTCAGGCATCGCTGGCCAGGGCACGTGTCGACATAAGAAGGAGCGGCGACGGACAAGACAAATCTCTCCCTCGTCCCCGATAAAGCAAGGACACCTAAGCAAGACGCATTAAATGCGCCTTGTCATGTAATGCGAGGGATAACCTCGCATCACTGTACCCTTTCCACCTCCTGTGTGGCACTGTGGCAACCCCTTTTTCTATAAAAGGAGGCCCGAGGCGACCTGGAGGAGGATTCGGCTTTTTGGAGCTCCTCACGCCCCATAGCTAGCTGAAGATCACAGATATACAATCCACCAAAGCAGGAGTAGGGTTTTACGCATCCTCGCGGCCCGAACCTGGATAAACGAACTGTGTGCTATCTGTTTGATCCGCTCTTCTCTCGACCCCGCGCCCCGCTAACCGTAGTAGGGATTCTTTGGCACGCCAGGTAGGGGGCGCAGTTGTGAGAATCAGCTCTAGCAGTTAGCCCAGCACTCCTTCATCTTCGTGGCTCTTTGAGAAGGAAGGAGGCCAGAAGATCAGCACTCGAGCGGCTACAAATAGGAGCTAAGTTACATTGAACCCCGAATGTTTCCATTCTATTATATAAAGTTATTATCCTCGAAGCTGTCGTTCTTTGTACAAAAAGAAACCTGTACGCAAATGGGCCCCTCCTCGATCGGCAATGCCTTTGTTCTATTTCGAGTCCGCTCAACGGTTCAAATGGCTGCGTTGGAAACGGTAGGGTAGCCTTCCGCAATTGGCAAGGCTCTCGACTCTGACTCGAGTCAAACTCGACAGTTCAAGCGGCTGTGTTAAGGGTGGTAAGGTGGCTCACCCGGTAGCACGTTAACCCGACAGGCAAATGGGGACCCGTCCCCAAATCGCCGCCCTGGGTTTTCCGCGCTGGCAAGCCTACTCAGCTAGCGTAGGGTGGACGTACAAAGAGGCAACAAACAGGGAAATAGCATGCATAATCCCAAAAATACTTCAAAGTTATGTTACATCACATCATTGTTGCGGTTCTAACTAAAGATAAAACTTGTCTTGGTCGGGAACCCGCAGCGGCGAAGAAGAACGGGATGCCTAATCCTAGCGCTGGCCTTCCACCCTCTTGATTTCGTCGATGCAGCTGATGACGGGCTTGATGCGCTCCTTGAGCACCATGAGGTTAGTACCATCCGGCAAGCTATCCATCGCGGCTTCGAAGTCAAGGTCGGGATTCCAATATGCCATCTTGGTGAGGACCTTGGTCACGACCCCCCGGCAAAGTCGCCGGGCCTCCCCGGCCAACGTGGCCGCTCTGTTGGAGTGAAGATAAGCCAAGGCACCTTGGACGCCCTCGAAGAACTGGGTCAGCTTGGCGTTGACGGTCCCGCTACGCTCAGGGCCATACCTCATGTTTGGCATCCCCATGATGGCCAACTGCAAGGTGACCCTGCCGTCGACGTCCTCCAGGCGGCTGATCCATCTGTTCTCGCCCGCCAAATATTCCTGGTGGGAGGCGGCCTCGTTCTCACGCAGCTGCTTCTCCTCCTCCAGGCTCCTGGTCAAGGTCTCCTCCCAAGCCGTGCTCTCCGACAACATCTTCTCAAGATTCTCCAGCTTCAGCTTGAGATCTCTGATGGAGTTTTGCGCTTTGGAGAGCTCCCCAGCCTTGCTGATGACCGCTCCTTGCGCCACTACCAAGGCGCTGTTGAGCGTGCTCTTTTCGTTGGATAGCTTGAGGGCATGTTCCTTCAGCTCGTCCCGCTCTACCTCCAACTCCTTCACCTTGCCAGCATGGGCCAGATCCTGGGCATCGAGTGCCTCTTTGTGTCTCTGCTCCAGCTCGCGAGTCCGCCGCATGACAAGGGCCTCGAGCTCCTCATCCTTGACGCAGAGCGTTGCAGCAAGCTTCACCTCACGCGCGGAGAGGTCTTCTTCCTGGGAATCCAATGCGGCTTGATGCTAGTTCCGGGCGGCCTCGGCCGCGGCAGCCAAGTTCGCTGCCTTTTCCTGGGCCTTCTCGATGTCAGCCATCTTCATGTTGAGCTCTACATCGCGCTTGGCCAATTCCCCCTAAAAGGCCCTCTGCTCCTCGCGAGTCTGGTGGAACCAGGTCTGCGTCTCAGCAACGCGCGCCTTGAAGTCCACCTCCGCCTTGTCCACCATTGCCATCCTTGACTTAACCTTGTCCAGATGGGCACGGTAGAGCACTTGGAGCTTTCGGAAATTGGCCCCCATAGCACAAAAAAGATGCTCTTCTGGAGAACCATCACCGCAAAAGCCCAGTTCATTGACAACCTCGTGCCCGATGGCGGCGAGCACCTCGCCATTGAAGACTTCCCCTTCGGCGGGCGCTCGGGAACTTGACGCCCCAGGAAGATGGATGAAAAGATCGTCACCCACCTTCAGATATCTGCCGGGGCCCGAGGTTGTGGAGGAAGGAGGCTGATCATCAACCACCTCTTCCTCGGCTGTGGCCTTGCCGGCCTCCCCGGGTGGCCCACCGCTGGCACCCTCGGCAGAAGCCTCGCCGGTCGCCTTGGCGGCCCCCGCAGCGTTGTCCTCGACAGCATCCTTGGCGGCCTCACCGGCGGTGGCCTCGTCAGCATCCTTGGCGGCCTCCGCCGCGGCCTCCTCAGCAATATTCCCAACAACAGTATCCACGTACTCCATATCTGTTGAAGGAGGGCCTGGGCAGTAATTTGAGCAATGAAGCCAAAAAAAAGAATAAGGGAAAAACAGAGACGGAGGACAGGCGACTCACCAGTACCAGGCTGTGAAGCAGAAGTCTCCTCCCCGCCAGTATTTGGCGCCGTGGAAGAGTCACCAGCGCCCAAGTTTCCCTCTTCCTCCATGGGTGTGGGCTACGTGCTTGATGCCCTTGCCAGGGACGCCCCTCGCGGCGGCGTAGTCGATGGGGGTGGTGTGTTGGGGGTAGCCCTCTACGCCTCCTCCTGCTGCCACTCCCTTCCTACAAACCCGACAAGGTCAACACCATAGCATCGAACACCAACCACATGTCGAATAAGAGTAGGGTGATGAACTTACGCTGGGGGCTGTGCCGAGGGCTGCTGTCCGGGCTCCTCAACACCTCCAGTGGCGTCTTTGAAGCCCCAGCCGAGGGCTGACTGCTCGCCGAGGCCTTCGCCCTCTTCACCCTCTGGGCCAACATCTCTGCATCCCTGCAAAAGAAAAAACGGATCAAGATGAGTGACTTAATTCAGGGGAATGGAAATGGCAGTAAGGAACGGAGTACTTACTCGCCATCCATCTCCTCCTCTTCCACCACTTTCCTTTTCCTCTTCGGGCAGAGAGGCCCAAGATCAAAAGGGAGCTCCGCGTCAACATCCGAGTCGACATCTGCCAGAGGAGGAGAAGAACGCGGGGTTTGTGCGCACCCAGATGGGGAAGGGGCTGTTGTCTTCTTCTTCTCAACGGCCTTCGTGAGCCTATTCGTTGCCGTGGCCCTCGTGTGACGACCGGACCCCTCCAGGGTCAATTGAGGCCGCGTAGCCCTGCCGGGTCGGATCGGCTCGCCGGAGCCAGCCCGCAGCAAGACTCTCCCTCTTCCCCTGGCTGGCGTCGAGCCCGCTGCCTCGTCCTCCTCCGACGATGACTCGTCGGCCGCATCTTCGACAAGCGGAGCTCCAGTGCCGGCGCTGCTAACCTCCTCAGCAGCCGCCGCCCACCGGGTGAGCTCCTCCTCCTCCGCAGCCGTTGCGGCCTTGTCCTCCACACCCCCGGCATTGCCGGCCTCCATGGTAAGCTGCGTCTCCCTTGCCCTAGTGGTGATGTAATCCAGCTCTGCATGGGTGGTGTCCATGACAAGCCACTGCTCGGCGTCAGCATTGACATATACCTCAATCAGGGTGTCAAAGAATTGCTGCACATTCGCATCCGTCGGCTCCTTCCAGCTCGGGACAGGGGCGTGCGTGTTACAGTCCGGCATCATAGCGATGATCTTGGACCGACGTGAATTATTGCACAACGGGACCACCCCGCTGGCAACTTCAAAAACGGCCCCTTGAGGGCCTTGCCGACCTTTGCGGCAGCCCTCGCGGCCTTGCCGGTCCGTTCGACCTCGCCATCACGACCCGCATCAAGCTGAAAAAGCCGCTGGCAGAAATGGGCATGTGCCATCACCGTGAAATTGTGGTCGAGACAAGGACGGAGTCGCATAATGTCAGCCGGATTCGTAAAGAGCCAGGCTGGCCTCTCCTTGTGGTGCAACGGGGCGATCCAACGGCTAATAAAGTCCGCTACGATCATCTCAAGGGTGAGTCCAGCCCGGGTGAGCCGGAGAATCCTGGTAGTGGCGACAGTGAGCCTCCCGTCGGCGACATCAACATCGCTCCAATCACTGCCACGGACCGGCCGCACTCGGCGGACCTTGCCGAATTTTGGCGGGTCTTCGTCTTCAATCCAGCACCACCGGCCACGCCATTCCTCCCACCTCTCCTTCATAGCACCGTTCGGGTACGCCCCCATGGATCTTGGGATCCAGGTGATGCATCCAGAGACGGAACCTCCCGGCTGGATCCGAGGCGAGAAATAATGGCGGAAAAGCGCCGTGTTGGGCTGCACCCCGACGAAGCCTTCGCAAAGATGCGCAAAGAAAGCCATGCATGCCACCGCATTCGGAGTAAAATCCAAGAGGTGAAAGCCGAAGGTATGCATGATGTCGCAGAAGAAATCGGAAAAAGTGGGACATAACCCGCAAGAAAGATAATCGACGAAAAAGGGATACCGATTTGGGCAGGATCGGCGCAAGCGGCAGGAATGACGCACGTCGCCGGATGTCCCGAATTCCCTCCCCCTGTCTTCACTCCCCATAGAGGCCTGAAGGAGGCCCGGAGCTCGCGGACATCAACCATCGAGGAGAAGAAGGTGGACTTCGTCCGGTCCCCCAATAGCGCATTCTCCGGCGGCTCCACAGTCCCAGCGCCCTTGGCCACCCCCTTGCCCTTGACGAATTTGGGCGTCATGGCGGCTAAGAAAGTTAGAGGACTGAGGGAGGGGGATGGCGAAGCAACGATGGCAGGCGACGGCGGAAGCTTAGGAAGGATGGAAGAGAGGAAACGGTGGCTCTGAGATTGGAGAAAGCACGAGGAAAGAGGAGAAAGTGAGCAGCATTCCCACGGTTATTCCTTCTTATGGGGGAAAACGCGGGCCGCCTCCTTTCACATTAACTGTGATGTGACACATGCCTGCGGGAACCAACCCCACGCATGCCGCCCACGTCATGTACACCCCTCCACACCGCGCCACGCGCGCGGATCGTGGGAGGCGCAGCGCGCGAAAAGTCTTACCACGGTAAAAACCGTCCCGCCTACCCGCGCACCGTTCTCGGCCTAGCCCAACAACGCGTCGCGCTTATGTGTGGCCCAGGCCCGGGGGCTCCTGTCGGTGTACAAAAAGGGGGGGGTACAATTTTTGTACCCCTATGACTGTACACGGGCAGTCGGAGCCACGAGCAGCGCCGCACCAAGCAAGGCAAGGGAGGTAAGCCAGGGTAAGACCGAAGCTCAAGAGAACTAGAATGACACCAAGGACAAGACCACAAAGAGCAAAGGGACAAAGCGGGTTCCCCCGGCAAGATCCTTGCCGGGAGCCAGTTTTAGTAGCCCCGGCAAGACCCTTGCCGCGGCAACTCGCCCCACGCCTATGGAGCAAATCACCCTTGAGTACGCTGCCCCCATAGGGCAAGGATTCGGGAGACATCCCCGTAGTGGCATGCAGATCTTTGTGAAGACATTCAAGATCAGATACGCACTAAGAAGGTGACGACCCTTGACGGGATCCTAGCTGAGGAAGATCACAAGACCTCCGGCACGCGCCTTGTCGGGGATGGCAGCAGGCGCCGCGGAAAGACCCTTACCGGGGCCCCGGCAAGGCCCTAGCCAAGGACATCCGCAGGGCCACCATCAGGCCCACGCCGACTAAACTTCCACCTCCTTATTCAGCTGCCAACCCAACCAGCTGGGCAGGAACCTGCGTGGCGACATGCAGATCTTCGAAGAAGACCCACCATTGCGCCACCTCAGCTGCCTACCTACCTACATGGCATCTCAGCCATCGATGGCCAGAGCGCGTGTCGACACAAGAAGGAGCAGCGACGGACAAGACAAATCTCTCCCCCGTCCCCGATAAAGCGAGGACACCTAAGCAAGACGCATTAAATGTGCCTTGTCATGTAATGCGAGGTATAACCTCGCATCACTGTACCCTTTCCACCTCATGTTTGCCACTGTGGCAACCCCTTTTTCTATAAAAGGAGGCCCGAGGCGACCAGGAGGAGGATTCGGCTTTTTGGTGCTCCTCATGCCCCATAGCTAGCTGAAGAACACAAATATACAATCCACCAAAGCAGGAGTAGGGTTTTACGCATCCTCGTGGCCCGAACCTGGATAAACGAACCGTGTGCTATCTGTTTGATCCGCTCTTCTCTCGACCCCGCTCCCCGCTAACTGTAGTAGGGATTCTTGTGATCCCATAGGTGTCATTCCCACCGACAAAATTACATTGAGAATTATGTTGGTTAGCATTCCACATCAAAAATTCTGTTTTTATCATTTACCTACTCGAGGACGAGCAGGAATTAAACTTGGGGATGCTTGATATGTCTCCAACGTATCTATAATTTTTGATTGTTCCATGCTATTATATATTTTGTTTTGGATGTTTAATGGGCATTATTATACTCTTTTATATTATTTTTGGGACTAACTAAGTAACTCAAGGCCCAGTGCAAATTGATGTTTTTTGCCTATTTCAGTGTTTCGCAGAATACGGATATTAAATAGAGTCCAAACGGAATGAAACCTTCGGGAGAGTTATTTTTGGAATGATATCTTCACGGGAGACTTGGAGTACAAGCCAGAGGAGAAACGTGGTGCCCACGAGGGGCCAGGGCGCGCCCCCACCCTCGTGGGCCCGATGTTGCTCCACCGGCGTACTTCTTCCTCCTATGTATGTCCACGTACCCTGAAATCATAGAGGCAATAGAGAAAACCCTAATTCCACTACCGCAAACTTCTGTTCCCGTGAGATCCCATCTTGGGACCTGTTCCGGAGCTCCATCGAAGGGGGGGTCTACCACGGAGTGCTTCTACATCAACACCATAGCCTCACCAATGAGTTGTGAGTAGTTTACCACTGACCTTCGGGTCTATAGTTATTAGCTAGATGGCTTCTTCTCTCTTTTTGGATCTCAATACAAAGTTCTCCTCGGTCTTGAGGAGATCTATTTGATGTAATCTTTTTGCGGTGTGTTTCTCGAGATCCAATTAATTGTTGGTTTATGATCAATATTATCTATGATCAATATTTGATTCTTTTCTGAAATCTTTAATGTACGATTATAATATCCTTGCAAGTCTCTTCGGATTATTGGTTTGGTTTGGCCTACTGGATCCATAGTTCTTGCAATGGGAGAAGTGCTTGGCTTTGGGTTCAATCTTGCGGTGTCCTTTCCCAGTGACAACAGGGGCAGCAAGGCACGTATTGTATTGTTGCCATCGAGGATAAAAAGATGGGGTTTATATCATATTGCTTGAGTTTGTCCCCCTACATCATGTCATCTTAGTTAAAGCATTACTCTGTTCTTATGAACTTAATACTGTAGATGCATGCTGGATAGCGGTCGATGTGTGGAGTAACAATAGTAGATGCAGAATCGTTTCGGTCTACTTTTCACGGACGTGATGCCTATATATAATGATCATGCCTAGATATTCTCATAACTATGCGCTTTTCTATCAATTGCTCGATAGTAATTTGTTCACCCACCGTAGAATTCTTCTTTCATGAGAGAAGCCACTAGTGAAACCTAAGGCCCCCGGGTCTATCTTTATCATATTACTTTCCTTCAATTTATGCCGCCATTGCTTATTTGCTTTATTTACTTTCTGTTCTTATATAAAAAATACCAAAAATATTATACTATCCTATCTATCAGATCTCACTTTCGTAAGTGACCGTGAAGGGATTGACAACCCCTTATCGCGTTGGCTGCGAAGTTCTTATTTGTTTGTGCAGGTGCAACGGACTCGCGCGTGGTCTCCTACTATATTGATGCCTTGGTTCTCAAAAACTGAGGGAAATACTTACTCTACTGTGCTGCGTCACACTTTCCTCTTCGAGGGAATACAAACCAAGCTCGAGAAGTAGCACGCCTCTCCCTCCCGCATATGAAGGCGCGCTCGGCGCCTTCCTTAGGACGGGCTCGGGGGCTTATGTATGGAGAGCCTTTGACCTAACCAGTGTGATGAGGGAGGTGCTCGGGCACCACTTGGAGGCATGCTTCGACGTGCGCCCCCACGAGCGAGGAATGATGCATGAAGCGTCAGGAGCGCGAGAGTTTATCACCAAGGCGATCGAGGAGCTTCAGGAAGTGCAAGCCATGCGCGACGAGTGCAGCCCCGTGCGTCCTGCCAGTGCAGCTGCCACCCCTGGTGTGGGCGATGGGCTACGCATCTGCAATAACATCCCATGCATCATAAGAGCCGCTTCTCAAGACCTCTTCCGACCGTCGCGTGTTGGCCGGAGTGGGGGCTATCCCTAGAGATACATCTGCATGCCCTCCGGCCCGCTCAGCGTGGGCGCCACATACTAGTTGTCTGTGCAGCTCCCTTTCACATCTCATGAGGCCCGGCGCCTAGCGCTAGTATCTCACGACGCATCGGCACAATGCGAGCCCCCCGAGCCTCAAGAGCCGCCCGGGTCATGAGGAGCGAACCCCAGCGCCATGCTTCTTCGACTACCTCGATACCCTTGTAGCAGCATTGCAAGTGACTTTTTGGTTTGTTCAATTGAGGATGCCCCACAGGCTAAATTAGCCTCAAGCTTTCAGGGTGTGCCCCTGCAGCCACATCGTTTTGCTCATGTATCAGCAACCAGTTATGCTTTTATGAGCTTATATGTCCGTTAACTCCATGCTTGAGACCGCGCCACGTCCAAAGGCGTCACCCCACGGGCCCCACACGTTAGCAGCTCTCCTCCTGAGCGTCCAATAAGAGGGGGCTATTGGCAGGGTGTCTTTGCTTGGTTGTGTCCCTGTAGCGTTGGTAATTCTAAGCGATCGAGCTCTGGCTCGCGGGCCGGCCCCGTGCATCTCACCTCACCAGATCCTTTGTGATTTGTCTTTTCACGGGAGAAGATCGGCAAGCATGCTCCACCCTTTGTTTCTCGTAATATGTCAGTACGTATGAGATTCAGGAGGACACAGTGCCTCAGGAGGGTCGGCCCGATCAGGCGGCGGGTTTGTTTGCAAAAACCTAAATACAATTGTCTTATGCGTAGTGGTTATCATCGGGCGAAGTCCATCCCTCGTAGCTCTCGCAGGGCGAGCCTTTCCCTTCTGAGCAACTACTTGCACGTTAAAGGGAGTCCTTCAGCATCGCACCTTAGGAGCTCCTACTGGCTCTCGAGCCCTCACCCTTGGCCTTGTCCCAGGCATCACGACCTGACATACCAATGGCGGCTGAACCAGATTCGATGCCCGGGACCTGACGACGTAGAGCATCTTGGCAAGTAAAGAAAAGAGGGGTGAAGCTCATGAGGGGCCACGGGGAGAGGGGCGCAGCCCAGCCACTTTGACATCACTTATAACGCAAAGAGCATCAATTCCCTCACGCATCCACCGTAGAACTCGTGTTGACTCGCCGCAGAGTAAAGGCGTGTAAGGAATCAAGATTCAAGGAAATGCGCCTTTAGAACAACATGCCGCACCACACCTAAAGCAAAGTCGTCCCTTCCATGCCTCGAGCATGCTATTACTTCCACGGTTCTGTCTTGGCGGAAACATCTTTCTCTATTGGGAGCAGCTTGCGCGTCAAGGGAGTTTCTTGTGCATCGCACCTCAGAAACTCTTACCAGAACTCACGCCCCTCACCTCCTGGCCTTGCCCGAGGCATCGTGGCCTGGCATACCAGCGATGGCAAAGGCTTGCTGGCGGACTGGGTCCCAGTGACATAGATTGCTAAGCGGTCATAGGAAAAGGGGGGCTTAGCCGAGATGAGAAACGGTGCAATAACTTAAAAACTGGAGCTAGAGATTCTAAGGTAAAGGCACAAGCGCCGCGGTTCCTTACACGCCCCCATGGGACCGATGATTATCTGATGCAGAGTAAAAAAACTACAAAATAAACTTCCCCTCACAGGCCGCTGCTCTAGAAGCTTTGGCTCCAACGACACTAGCGCCTAGTCCGAGTCGTCCTCCACCTTGACGCGGTGCTGCGGCGGCTCATCGGAGTCATCGTTGCTCCCGCTCTTACCATGGGAGGTGCCGTTGCTGCTGGAGGTGCGGCGATCGCCACCAAGGGCAAGTTCACTGCTAAGGACGTCGTCGCCGCCGCCGCTGTTACTGGAGGAGGTGTGCCCGTCGCTCTCCAGGAAGCAACCTAGGTGTCCGCCGGCCTCCATGAAGATCTTCATGAAGAGCGTCGTCGCCTCATCATACTTGAAGTGGAGAGTGTGCCTCCCCGTCATGCCACGGGCATGGGCAAACAACTTCCACCCTTGAGTCAGATACACGTAGCCGGAGGGAGTGACCTCAACCTCCAGCCAGGAAGCCTTGTGGCAGCAGCAATCTGGCTGCAGCCACGGCCCGATGGGCCCGTCCGCTGACAACTCCCCTGCAAGGGAGTTCGGGAGTAGGATCCAGGTGCAGGGCGGATTTTCCATCCACACGATAAAGTTGCAGGCGGAGTCGGTAGTGTGGGTCCATGGTCGAGCTGGCTGGACAGCCGCACCGTTCCTTTCTCCTCAGCCATGGCTGCCCGGCTCCCATTACCGCTTCCGCGGGCGGGATCCATCCCGCCACTTCCTGTACAAGCGCGGAGCGTAAGCGGAGGGCATCCCCGTCCCTAGGGAAGTGCCGCGGGCGCAGTGGCGGACTTGCGAGGGCGGCCACGTCCCCTCTTGGGTTGCGGATATCCCGGGCCCTTCCACCACTGCCTTACCCTTCTTGAGGGCGGAGAACCTCCTCGTGGGCGCGACAGCTGCAGAGGTAAAGGTTTAAAAACGGAGATGCGAGAAGACATAGATGAGCGGGTGGCTTTGCCCCCTCTCCCCTTTTTATAAGCTATCGGAGAAGGCTAGTCGGTGAACCTTGGCCATCGGAGCAGTGATGGTTCTACGGCGTGCGCCAGGCGTTTGTCAGCAAGGCGGTTGTCGAGGCGTCATTGGAAGTGGGGGTGTCCCAGGCCTCGTCATGCACCACACGTCGAGCCTGGAACGCAGGAGGTTTGGGCCCGCGTCGCTTCGCCCTTCCGTCTTTGCCTTCGCCTCGAAGCCATGCCGAGCACGCCGTGGGATCGGGGGCTACTGTCGGGGCTCTTGGACTGGGGGTTCCCAAGCCCATCTGTCTGCGGACCTGCACGTGGCGCCATCAATGTCCCAGCATGGCCCAGCACCAAGACCTGATATGCAATGCCCTCACGAGGCCTTCCACCTCGCAATGCAAACGACGCCAAGTCAACCTAAGAAGCACTCTCCCGAAGCCGCCTCCCGAGGGGCGGACATCTATAGGCTCGGCACCTAGTCTCAAAAGGTGCGGGTGACATGGGCCATGACAAACAGGGTCAGAAGGGCGCTAGCGGGCGCATGGGAGGACAAGGACATACGCGGGTTCCCAAGGAATCCCCCAAAGGTTTCCATTCCGACGCAACAAGACCAAGACCACGGGCTCGACAGGATGGAGGTCATCACTAAGCCAACCTGCGCGTCATGACCAGAAGCTTTGCATCTGAAGACCATCTTTAGTCAGGATAGGATGTAGTGCTACCCCCCTACAAAATTGGCCGTTGTGGTATCCCTTCCCGCCTAAGCCATGATGGAAGAGGACCGGGCCAGTATAAGTATATGCCACTCTCCACCATAGGGTGGGAGAAGAAAAAAGAGGAAAGAGGGAGACCAGAGAGAAGCACCGAATCCAGAGAGAGATCGAGCCCCGAGCCTTCCGAGGCTTCTCATCATTGTACTAGTTCATAGTAATCCTCCTCGCGACGCAATCCAGCAAAAAGCAGGAGTATGGTTTTGCATTGCAAGGTGGCCCGAACCTGGGTAAATCACAGTGTTCCTTTCTTCTCCTTCGCGCTCGCTCGAACACGACGAAGCATGGCCTTCATGCGATGAGCATCTGATTATATCCTAGCGGGGTCCTTCGGGCATGCCCCAGTGTTTGAACCTTTCTATGGAGCACGGATCCCCGATTCTGACAAACGTCGACCACCAAGGCCAGCAAATAAGAGGTGGTACCGTAGCCTCGGGGTTCCAAGTCCCAAGATTAATCTTCCCGGCAAACACTTCCCAAGGTAACCAAGTCCCCTCAACCAGCAAGTTCACCTCCACCTACCGTCAAGAGGGCTAGAGAGTAACCTCCGCCACCCAAGTACGATTTGGATGTTTTCCATGAATCTAGTGAAGAGTAAGTGGATCTTGTTCGTCTTACTTTTGTTTTGCATTTGCTCTTCTGCCATCATGAATTGATTTCTTCTGTCTATCAAGGACATAGAGCCGCTTGTGCACCAGGTGAAGCGAGCCAATTCCAGGGCAGGATCAGATCCCTTGGCAAGTGCCTGACAGGGAGTCATAGTGAACGAACCCACAATGATTAGCCCCAGCCCAGCCCGCTACAGGAAAACATGGTGCCAAACCTACCCACTGGTAATGGCGCTAAAGTCCCTCCCACTGACCTCGGCAAGGGGATGTAGGGGGCTCTCAAAGGAGAAGAAATCCATAAGGTTGAGACCGTCACTACTCCCCCGACAATCACCACCCCAGTGGGCGCCTCTCCGGCAAGAGTCTCTACTAGAGCGCCCACTCGCATAGAGCATACCCCGATCAGCGGGGGTGATGCTGACTACACACCAACAACCAAGGCTATCGGGGAAGGAGAGGCTTCTCCTCGACACATGCCAATAAGTGATTCTTTTTAAATTATTTCTCCTTCTTTCCATCCAATTGCGATCCTGCTTCTCTCTTCATCAGCATTCTTGACCTGTGCCCCAACTTCAGCCCTCGAGGAGGTCGAAGAAATTGTGGATGTGGCCATTATAGCTAAGGATGCTACAGATGAAGCGGCCAAGATTGCCGTTGCAGAGGATATTGTGAAAATTTTCGAAGACATGCAGGAGGTCCGTGAGGAACCGGAGGGCTCTCGAGACAATACTTCCGACCTCATCGGAATGGATGTGGATGTGGCATGCGTTGCTGATATCACAACATACCCCGCCAATCCACCAGCGTCAGCGGTTTCGCAGACCCCATCAAGCAGTACGGGTGGGCATAAAAACCAAGAATCAAAGACCTGAGCCAAAAAAAATTGGACCGAAGCCGGAAAAATCGAGCACCAAAGCTTTGGTTTTTCGTTCTGTTGGCAAACTACAGAAACCGAAATGGTTTCAGTGAACTCGGTCCTTGGCGTCTGTTCACCGAATCCCCGAATTAACCGAGAAGTTGTACCGTATTAAACCCTAGCTCACGAAGTCCAATAGCCCATCAACGTTAATGGCCATCTAATGAACACACAATGCTTTACCTAGCCTTTCTCAGCCACAAACACCCGCATGCCCCTCGTCTTATCCTAGATCCTAGGATTGTCTTGAGGGTTCAATACGCATAGGTCACACGCACCGCCGCCCTCCATCTTGATCCCCATCTTGTAATACCAGCAGCGGCCGGCTGCGTGCCTGTCTTGCACGATGGCAGGAGGCAGCGCCCATGGCTCCTGCGCGGTGGCGGCCTGCAGTGCCCATGGCTCCTGCTCGGTGGTGCCCGACAGCGCCATCTCTCCCATGTAGTCTTGGGGCTCATAGAATCACTCCTTCACAGCCGGATATCCGCTTCTGATGATAGGCATTTCTTCATAATATTCTTCTCATGCGATGTATGTTATACTTGTTCCGATTGATTCATTGTCGGTTGTTCATATTTTCTTGGCCAAGATTTGATTTCCGATTCCTCCTCACTAGCTAATATCGGGTCTATTCGGCTTTAACCGAGAACCAAACCGAATTCTCAAAAGACTGAAGCCTTAGTCACTGATTTCTCTGAAGACCGATATGTCAGGTAAAAAAGAAAACCAAATTTTGAAATAAATTGAGGCACCAAACTGAACTGCTTGGTCTAACCGAATGCCCAGTCCAACCAAGCAGCATGGAACAGGTTGTCTCTCGCTAAGAGCTCAGAGCCCCCGACACATCTCGCACCATTGAGCCGATCTTTGATGAGGAGATAGCCAGGATCTTGCTCCCTCTCACCCCACAACCTCCAGAAGCCGATGATGCTGCCGTCAAAGTTGATGATCTGAGCTTCCTGGAGACCATAGCTGTTGGGCTCAAGGATGCTCAAGAGCGGTACAACCGGAGGTGGAGCAAAATTGAAGAGGAGCGCAGGATTGCTAGTCAAGTTGATCAGAAACTGAGTGACAAGGCCAATGAGCCACGCGCGTGGTATAACAAGCGGATCATTGGGCAAGAGCATAAACTTGCCACTTCTAGGTAAGCTACGGCAACTCGTGACAGCAAGTTGGCGGAGTGCGAGGCGTTGCTGGATGCCAAGGACAAGGATCTCATCGTCCGAGAACAACCCCTTGTCGCTACTCTTCGCGGCAGCGATAAAGAAATTGAAGCATTTGTTGGGCAACGGACTTAGGCACTCGAAGATAAACACAAGGAGTCTATCACAGCACAAGCCTTGGAGAGCGCTGCTAAACTCAAGGAAGTTGAAGCCACTGTCACCGCCAAGGCGGACCTTCATTTGCAAGCAGGCAAGCTGAAGGAAGAGCTCGTCACCTGCGGTAAGGAGATCGATGTCCTCAAAGACGAGGCGCGGAAAGCTAATCTCACTCTATAGGAGTTGTAGACGCAAATCTCGACCAAAGACTAGGATCTGAATGCCGCCAATGGTATAGTCGAGGACTTGAAAGCCAAGCTTGCCGGCATTGAAGAGAGTCTCAAGTCTGCCAAGGAGTGTTAGAGGGCCTTGTCCGAGAAGCTTGCCGCTGAGAAAACTTCTTGCAAGGATGCTGACGGATGTCTTAAAGAACAACACGAGCTGTACTCCCTTTGGACTAAGCAACTTGTTAGCATATCAGAGGGCCTTTCTTCCCAAATCGCCGATATCACTACAAAAAAAGACACATCCGTGACATTATGGGTCGAACAAAAAAAATTGTGTCATGGTTATGACACTTCTAAGACGATAATTGTGACAAAACACGTATCATCATAAATGTGGTGCGCTCCTACTTCTATGACAATAAATCATGACAAAATATGGGCTTTTTGTCCTGGGTGGGCCGGGGACGCACCTGCATGAAATTCTTTGGGCTGTCCAGGATGGAGAAAAATCAAGGTAGAAGCGAGGGCGATGAAAATTCCGTGGAGTTCTAAGTTACGGTGGGTGGTCGAAGCCGAGTGATGCATGGAGGTTTGCACGTTTATCTCGTATACATAGGCACATGTGTATGAGGCGTTGAGCTCTAACTGAATCCGAGCAAGGCGTTTGCTTTACTGAAGCCGAGCGACTGTAGTAGGTACGTTATTGAACCCAAGCGATCGATCCATGGCTGTTAACTAAACCCGAGTGATTTCTTCGCCACCTCTACTAATTGAACCCGATCGATCGATCGCTGATGCTGCTTACTGAAGCCGATCAAACCTGTCACTTGATGAACAGTGACCATTGGGGGTTGGTTGAACGAGTCGAGACGTGGTGAGTCTACCGGTTGGTTGGGGTTAGACGAATAGTTCCTAGTTGTGGGGGATGGATGAACAGGACGCAGTGGTAGTAGGCCGTTGCTGCAATGAGCAGGGCCCCAAGGAGGCTGCCACACCAAAGCCGGTTGGGGGTGGATGAACAGGACAACATGGAGGGTTGGTTGAACAGTAACCAATGGAGGCTGGATGAACAGTAGCCCGTGGATGAACAATGGCTGGTGGAGGCAGGAGGAAGCCGCGGTGGATGAACATTAGCTGGTGGAGGTTGGAGGAAGCCGACGGTGGATGACAGTAGCCTGTGCAGTCCCATTTTGCGGTACGCCACACCCCTCCCGATGAACGGGACCCCTGTTTCCGCCAATTTGCAGTACACCAGACCCCTCCCGTTGAACATGATCCCCTTTCGATCATAGCCGGTCAAGCAGAAATCTATTTCCACCGTTTTGCCATACACCAGACCCTTCTCGATGAACATGACCCCATTTGGACCGTACACGGTCGAACAGAAGGGCGTTTTCCTGCATTTTGTGGTGCACCAAACACTGTTTCAGCTGTTCCATCCCAGCCGGTTGGTTCCCAAAGAACCAGATGTGTTCCATTGCCTCCTGATGAACGCGACGCTATTTCTATGTTCTGACCCAGCCGGTTGGCTGCCGATGAACAGGACACAGTTGCTGCCGTCTCCATGTACATGAGCCCTGGCCGTAAGTTTGCGCGAGTACGTGTTCGAGATTCTTCCCGTATGTATGTACGTAGTCGTATTTACTTTCTTGTGTCGCATCAGTACGTACGTGTAAATGATATAGACGAGACTGCGTGACATGTTACATCAACGGCTCTACCACGACACGTGCCACCCCTTACTAGGCCATGGTTCCTTGATTCAAAGAGACCGATCGACCGCTATGCACATACACATTCGCGACCAGACAGATAACACTATGTATGCTTCAACCTGGTGGGTCCCAGCTATCAGGGGTCATCAACTTTTTTTGCATGTAATAAAGAGGCACTTCCTTGTGTGCGAAGATAAAGCTGGTGTGTCCTAGCTGTCAGGGGTGATCGTTTTTTCATGAAATACAGAGGCCCTACTGGTTGGTCCAATCTTTCTGGTGGAGGAATCATTATTTTGCATGTAATAAGGAGGCACTTCCCTGTTTGCTGCCGTGGACCCAGTTTTCAGCCTCGCCACACATAGTCCTCTTTTGATGCTTGTATTTCATTGACCGCATTGACAACACCGTACCAAGAGCACCAAGGTGGTAGACAATGGTGCGACCTAGGAAGTGAACGACCCGAGGCCATGGAAAAAACGACAATGGATGCCCACGTGGATGGGAGTATGAGGGTTGACTGATTCGGCTATGGTTTGAGATTGCCATCGCCAGAGAATAACAAGGGGTGTGTGTGAGTAGAGGAAAGGCCTAGCCAACAGGTGGTGGGGCCTGCGCGGCAGGATAGCCGGCCATGGGAGGTAGGAGCAGGCTGTCTCGCCTGTGCTAGTTTGGGTGGCTGGTGCAGGAAGATTAGATATTGAAGAAGCAGCACAACCGTTTGATTAATATCCAACAGTCACTGCTACTAAATTAGTTTGTTGACTAAGTTGAGAAAGCCCTGCGTAAGGGTAAACTTAGTAGGCCCATGGATCAGCCTCCAAATCCTGTGAGTCCTAGTTATTATGCGGAGGAATTGTTTTTTCGCGTAATAAGGAGGCAATTCCTTCCTTGCGAAGATATAGCTAGTGGTTCGTAGATGTCAGGGGGAGGAATCATTTTTTCGCATAATAAGGAGGCAGTTGCTTGACTGTGGCCATGGACAATGGGGGTCCCTACTGTCAGCATCTCCACGGACATCCCTATTCCGATGGCTGTCATTTTTTGACCACGTTGAGCATGCCGCGCCTAGAGCACCAATATAGTGGACGACGGTGAGGCCTAGGAATGGGATGTCCTGGATCCGGCAAAGACACAATAGTGGATGCTGTCGCTAGGCACTTCAAGGGTTATCAGGTGGATCATGTGGACCGACGAAAGAATGAAGCGGCCGACGCGTTAAGCCGTCTGGGTTCCCGGCGTAAACCGGTCCCACCTAATGTCTTCCTGAGCGTATTGCATAATCCATCGGTGAGATTACCTTCAAAAGAGGATTTGGCTGTACCTGATCCGGAGGCTCAATTGGTGGCGGCGCTTCATGCTATTCCATATTGGACGGTCCCTTATCTGGCGTACATGAACCGAGGTGAGTTACCAGGGGATGAAGTGTTGGCCAGGCAGATAATCTGGCAGTCCAAATCAATGACTATTATCAATGGAGAGTTGCATCATTGCAGCATATCTGGGGCGTTTCAACGTTGTGTATCACCGGAACAAGGCCGTGAGATACTTCGAGAGATTCATGAAGGAGATTGTGGTCACCACGCCGGTTCAAAGTCTTTGGTGGATAAAGCTTTACTTCATGGGTTCTATTGGCTAATGGCTCATGCTGCTGCAGAGGACCTGGTCAAAAAGTGTGATGCTTGTCAGAAATTCTCACGGCATGCTCATATACCGGCTCAAGAATTGAGGATGATTCCAATTACTTGGCCATTCGCGACTTGGGTGCTGGACATGGTTGGGCCCTTTAAGAGATCTCCAGATAAGAAGACCCACCTTCTGATAGTGGTGGATAAGTTTACCAAGTGGGCCGAGGCAGAACCAGTCAGCAAGTGTGGTGCAGCGACGGCGGTTCAATTCATCAAGAAGGTGATTTT
Organism: Secale cereale; assembly: GCA_902687465.1. Taxonomy (NCBI): domain Eukaryota; kingdom Viridiplantae; phylum Streptophyta; class Magnoliopsida; order Poales; family Poaceae; genus Secale; species Secale cereale. The sequence goes on from LR738712.1 coordinate 245,389,013, forward strand.
CCGGTTTGGCTTTTCACATAGTATTATAACTAATAATGGTACCAACTTATCCAAGGGGGATATGTAGGAATTTTTGTCAACAAGAGCACATCCGGCTTGACGTATCCTCATTGGCTCACCCCCAATCCAATGGTCAAGCTGAGAGAGCCAATCAAGAGATCTTGAGAGGTATCAAGCCCCGACTCATGGTCCCTTTGCAGAGGATGCCAGTTTGATGGGTGGAGGAATTAACCTCTGTGTTATGGAGCATCAACACCAGACCTAACAGGTCTACGGGTTACACACATTTCTTCATGGTATATGGAGCTGAAGCGGTCCTCCCTAGTGACATCCGTCATGATTCGCCTCGGGTGGCGGCTTACGTTGAAGCTGATAACCAGAAGGCACCACAAGACGCGTTGGACCGGATGGATGAGGAGCGTGACATGGCAACAGCTCGATCGACGATTTATCAGCAGGATCTACGTCGATACCACAGTCGCCGAGTTAAAACCAGAACATTTCAAGAAGGTGATCTAGTGCTCCGGCTCATCCAAGACCAGACAGACATGCACAAGCTATCCCCGCCTTGGGAAGGCCCCTTTGTGGTCAGTAACAATCTATACAATGGATCATACTACCTCGTCGATGTTCGAAAACACAAGGATTCACGCACCGCGGAGGTGGAGACCCGACGGCCGTGGAACATCGCTCATCTTCAGCCTTACTACACCTGAGCCATAGGCTCCGCTTTATGTACATATATTCACAATATATATATTATGATCAATATAATAAACCGGCATCCCCGTTAAAGCAGGGTATCTGCTGCTTTTTTCATAAGAGTTTTTCAAATGGGGGCTTCTGTGTGTAAAGACGGAGTTTCTATGGCCCTCTTAGACCAGATATTAAGCGAATATCATCATAAGAGCACAACTCTTGTTACTTCGGCAATCCAGCTATCAAGCCAACATGATGATAAGGGGCAAAAGAGAGTTGGATGCATATCAGAACTCAAACATAGGCACCCGATGAGCACATCTCACAATGTTACTTGGGGGCTCCTGTCGCACAGCGGCAACAAGTTTTTTAGAATTTTGTAATAGGCTATCAAGCCACGGCTTGGAAGCCTGGTGTATACACCTAAGACACTGGGTTAACCTGCCAGCATCAAGTAAGTCACTCCGCCCAGGTAAACCTGGTATGACCCGTCGAACGATTGACAAGTCAATCTTATAACAGACCCTGAACTTATCAACGTTAAAACGACGACTGGTTAAGGATTGAGGACCATCTTAACAGGCTTTGTGAAATGGTTCAACTCAGTGGCCTGGCAGCCCATGAAAAGCCTGGAATTTGGATCCTGGTAGCTTGTAAAAAGCCTCGACTACATGTTTTTATTTGCTTTGCTTGCTGAATTTTTATTTCTCAAAGAGATTGTTGATCCAATATCTATTGATTCGGCAGAGTGGTTAACTATAAGTTACCACCATTAATAAACCAGCGTTCACAAAACCTGGTCTGGTTTGATTACAAATCGCCAATACTATTTACAGCTAAATGGTGTTTACCACAACCCGGTACGGTTTCATTGTGAACCAGCAAAATATTCCAGGAGTCATCAATACTCGCCAATTGGGATCATCTCCCTTACTGCAAAATATTGGTTAAGCCAATGACACAATTGTCTATCATAGGTATGATATGTGTTTCATATTCTATATACAGCTCAGGTTATAAACCTAGATCGTGTATTTGGGCATTATGACCCGTCCGGCAATAAACCGCCAGGACCCTTTAAATTTTGTCTTATGCAGAAACAGGTGGGATAAAACTATTAAAGCATCATAAGCAGAAAAACTATGAAGTTGCCAGATTGAGCAATGTTATGCAAAGGGAATACGCATGAGGACATAACAAAATGTTGCAGCTACCTTATTACAAGGCGTCTTACAACCCAAAAGAATATTTGTTCATTGCTAAGTACTGTGACACGATAAATATTAAACCGGCACCGGTTCATGATTCTGCGTCAGCCCGGCTAGATGTTTGTGGATCATCCTGCGTTGTCTCCTCGTCGTTCTCATCCAGCAGCTGGAAGTCAGTGGTTGCCCAATTGATCTTTGTCAGAGCTTGGAAAATAGCTTCATCGCTTATGAGTTCAGACGGTTCAACATCAGGGGCGTAGGTATGCATACAGATAGGCGGGATGAGATCTTCCACTTCATAGACCGGAGTATTAACCCGGCAATTGTAAGCATCGTAACCCGCCTGATAGCGGGACATAAAAGCTTCATTGGCTAATTTGCTGGCCAAGGGCCACATTTCTCTTGTTAAAGCCCGCAAGTCTGCATCTGTGAACTCTGATCCGTCCTCCTTCCTGCTTGGATAACCGTTCATCACATCGGCCGGATCAAGATCAGGTACCCAAGCCTTCGCCCGAGTTAGTGCAATTAAAGCGCCCGCCATGGCAGTTGATTTCTTGAGCTCTCCAAACCGGGCCGGTAGCACTGATAGCTTTTCCAACGTCTCCTTGATCAACTTGGGAGCCGGTTTTTTATGAGAAACAAACAATCCTTTGAGCACCAGTAAACAGCTGCTCTATAAGAGTGTATGCAGCCTTCAATTTCTTCTGCATGTCAGTACCAAGGTGAGCAGTACGTTTTCTTGCGTCAATGGAACTAGAGTTAAACCAAAAGATTGTGGAAATATCATATTCGGAATTATGATAAGAGTACTTACCAAAGACAACAACAGTCATGGCGTTTATCTGCCGCTTTAAGCCAGATAGTTGTTCTGACACCGGATTAAGCATGGTTTTTGCATCAACGACCCTTTTTTCCAAAGCGGCTCTTTCTCCTTCCCAATCCGCCCGTTCCTTTTGGAAGTCGTTCTTCAATTTTGCCAGGATTGTTAAAGCAAGAGTTAGCTCATCCTTGGCCTTGGAATCGACGGTTTGCTGAAATTTCAAAGTGTCCTGGAGCTCAGCCACTTGGGATTCTTTCTGATTCAGATGAGCCTGCAAAGAGAAGCACACATCATACATTGGTAAAACACATGGGAAGTCGCAAGCACATAACAAGTTATATACTTGGCACTTGGGGCCTAATGTATATTTGCAGTTAACGGGCATTTTTCATAAAGTCCCAAGCACATAACAAGTTATACACTTGGCACTTGGGGGCTAATGCGTTATTGTTCAAAAAGGGTTACAAAGTAAAAATCATGGTTCATCCTGAAGAGATAAACCGGCCCTTGGGGACTACACGTGAAATATTCTATAATGAGTATTCTAAAGTCCCGATTCATCCTGAAGGAATAAACCGGCCCTTGGGGACTACAGTGGAGTTGAGACAAGCTATTGGGCTTAAGCAGGATTAAAGTTGAAGGAAACTAAGCAGAAGTTTACCTCGTAACATTCCTTCATGATATTCACTAAACCGACTTCATAATCACGGCTTGTATGCAACCGGTTCAAATATCCGGAGTAAAGATCCTTGGCGCTGAGTTGAGCATAGCTTGAGAAATCAACATTCCATTTTCCTTTGTCTTTCCAGGAGACTTCTTCTTTAGCTGTATGCTTGGTTAATGCAATGGGTTCACCAGGGGCGGTATAGCCAAAACCAGTAATTTGGACATCTTCTATCGAAGCGGCCGTGGCTTTGGCAGGACTGGCCGGAGTATTGCTGTCCCAGACTGGGCTGGTCGGATTATTGCCAAGGTCCATTGGCACGGCTTCTTGTTCGGTAAAGATTTCATGACCCATTGGAGGAGGATCATTGTTCAAAGCATCAGCATTCTCTTCGGTTGGCTTAGGATTCTTTTCCAGTTCAGGATTCACATCATCACCTGCCGGTTTGTTCAGCTTAGCCTTCTTACTAGGCTTTGGCTTACTGTGAAATTTAAAGGTAAAGATACATCAGTGGAGTGAAAGGAAAAGATTAACAGGAAAATAAAAACTTACCTAGGAACAGTTTTGAGAGGAGGAAGTTGAGTAGCTGTTGACTCTCCAGATGACGAACGAGGAGTATCCTGAAAATTTGAATCAGATGAATTAACAGGCTGATGAATATGACCCGCTTTGGGATAAAGAGCATCTGGAGTATGTAAAACCTCTGATCGACGTCTCCGGGCTGGTGTTTGTGGTAAACCGGTGGATTCAATAACTTGACCACTGTGCCGTGTTGTACGGTGAGCTTCATGTTGTTGTTTCTTTAAAATAAAGTTTGGGTCCAAGTAAGCGAAAGGGTGAGAAAATTGTACTTTCCGTCTTGCTCGACGAATTTTTGGTGTTGGCACAGGATCTAAACCGGAGGAAAGGGTAATTACCTCGACGTCATCAGCATTACTGCCTTCAGCATTTCCCTGAGTACAATCATTGTCAATAAGATGCAAGAAAAGGGAGCCAAGGGAATCAAGTGATACCTCTGAGGCTGGTTCATCATCATGAAGATTGGATTCAGATGCTTCAATATTTTTTATTCTTAACAATTTTCTTAACAGCCTTCGTTTTCTGGCGAGCTGCCTTTACCGGTTTATCCTGGGTCTTTCTTTTCCAGAACGGATCATTTCCCTGATAAATATTGTGAGGTCATTCAGAAAGGATACTAAAGACAGATTGAAGCAAAACAAACAATATAAAAAAAGATTTACCGATGGCGGATTATTGAACTCGCGGAAGAGGGCGAGTCCGGTTTTGCTGCAAGCATCCACCAGTTCATTCAATAGCTTCTTAACAGCTTCATTGACTTCATTCTCTGACGGCACAGCTTCAGTATGGCGTAGAGGATCTTTGGGGTTTCTGGTATAGTCACACATTAAACCGGAGCGCCCGCTTAGCGGGAGAATACTCCAAGAAATCCAACAGCGAACAAAGTCAATGCATGTCAAGCCATTTGCGGTGACGGCCCGGAGTTTTGAAAGCTGTGGTGTGTATTGGGCTCGCTCTTTGGCACTTAGCCATTGAGGGAAAGGATGGTTCTCAGAAATCCAATGAGAACGGTAACCCGGCAGAGGATTTCATCAGCTGGAGAAGTGTCTAGACAGTAAAACCAGGCCTGGTTCCAATCTTTAGGATGGCTATGATGTTGGGCGTGAGGAAAGCTGACATCCTTTCTCTTCTGGATGGACATTCCACCAAGTTCGGTGTTAGGACCGTTTGTGAACTCTGTGCGGCAGTTTAAGTGGAAGAAATCCCTAAACAGTTCAACTGAAGGCTCTTCTTGCAGATAAGCTTCACAAAATACTTGAAAATTGCAGATGTTGGATATAGAATTTGGCCCAATATCTTGAGGATGGAGTTGAAAGCTAGCCAACACGTCACGAAAGAACTTTGATCCAGGAGGGCTGAAACCTCGAGCTAGATGATCAAGAAATACGATAACCTCTCCATCTTTGGGCTCTGGAGGGCATTCCGGTCTAGGAACTCTCCAACGGAGGACACCCTTCTTGCCTAAAGCGTCAATTTCAGCCCGATTATGCAGTTCCTCTTCGGTAACCCAAGACTCGACCTAGTTGCAGGAAGTAAATTGATTGGCTTGCTTTGCCATTTTGAAGGGAAAGCTGAAAATATAGTAAAGGGCCGATTTATGATTTATGCAATGATAAACCGGCAGTGTTTCAAAGGTAATTACAGACGGCGGTTTAAGCAGGGCCTAATGATATCTACCGGTTTATGATCTTTTCTAAAGCTAAACCGCCGAGGAGAATATGAAAGGTGCAGATCTAAAGTTATGGAAAAACAAGTTTTGCAAAATCAGCAACAAGATTACAGATCTACGGCATGTCAGAAATTCGGAAATATTCAGGATCAATATTCAACGGATACAACATTGGTTCAAACAAACTTAGTTTGGGCCTGTACTTTAGGGAAGAATAAGGCACACTCAGGAAGTGGAGTTATTACTATAGTAGCAAGCAGGGGGATCAGATCTATACTAGTTATTGGAGCCATGACGAAGAACAGCGAAGAACAGCGCCCTAGCCATGAAATCGCAAGAGAAACCCTAATGAGATCTATATAAGGGATAAGGAAGGAACTTACCGGAGCCGACGGGTGCGGAGGCGCGCTGGCGAGTTTCTTGTCCGAACAGGTTGATTCAGCGGCCTGAGTTGACGAAGATGCAAGGGTCGACGGCGGCGGTAGTGCTTGAGCACGGGCGAGCGCGAGGAGGAATAAGAAGCAAAGGAGCAAGGGGGAAAAGGAGATGCCCCTCTACTCTATTTATATGCTGAAAGATGAAACGGTACACGCAGGAATCAAGGAGCTAGAAAGGTGGATATGGGACGATACTGTCGCCTTGATCTTCGAAGATTTTAATAAGTAAAAAATAAAACAGGTATAAGTATTAAATGGACAAGTGATGTCACGGCGCTTTAGTGTGATCCAGGAAGATGACGTCATGGTGATTTATGAAATATTTGAAGCCATGGAGGGCCAAACTTTTACAAGGTGTTGAAGATTGACATGACCAGGTTCAAATCAATCTCGGGCCTAATGCCAGGGATATAACTACCAGGTATAAACCGCCAAGGGAGGGGCCGGTTTATGCCCGTAAGGATTACTTCTATTGAAACCCAGCGAGATATGGGGCATGGCGCTTTATTATAGAAGACTAGAGATCCCGGGCCCAAGAGATGTTAGGTCCCATGAGTGTAAACCGCCATATGGCGTGTAACTTGTATTGTAAGATGGACAAGATAGAGACCGAGCCGGGCATGTTTATGAGCTGGCCTCGGGATTCTATAAACCGGACCGGGCATCATCCTGTGTATATAAAGGGACGACCTGGCGACGGTTCAAGGACAGAGAACAACAACTCGAGACACAGGCAAAGCGGATTCGCTCCCTGGTCATCGAAACCCTAGTAATACTACACCAAACTAGACGTAGGCTTTTACCTTGATTGAACGGGCTGAACTAGTACAAAAATCCCTTGCGTCCTTGTCCACTTTAACCCCTTTAAGCTAACCCGTTGCGATGGCTCAACGACTAAGTCCATTTGCTAGGACATCTGTCGTGACAAAACCATGATAGTTCCCGTGAGATCCCATCTTGAGGCATGTTCCGGAGATCCGTCGGAGGGGGGATCTTCCACGGAGTGCTTCTACATCATCACCATTGCCTCACCATGAGTTGTGAGTAGTTTACTACAAACCTTCGGGTCCATAGCTAGTATTTAGATGGCTTCTTCTCTCTCTTTCGATCTCAATACAAAGTTCTCCTCGGTCTTCGAGGAGCTCTATTCAATGTAATCTCTTTTTGTGGTGTGTTTGTCGATATCCGATGAATTGTGGGTTTATGATCAAGATTATCTATGAGAAATATTTGGTTCTTCTCTGAACTCTTTATGTATAATTATAATATCCTTGCAAGTCTCTTCGAATTATTGGTTTGGTTTGGCCTACTAGATCTATAGTTCTTGCTATGGGAGAAGTGCTTGGCTTTGGGTTCAATCTTGCGGTGTCCTTTCCCAGTGACAGTAGGGGTAGCAATGCACGTATTGTGTTGTTGCCATCGAGGATAAAAAGATGGGGTTTATATCATATTGCTTGAGGTTATCCCACTACATCATGTCATCTTCTTAAGGTGTTACTCTGTTCATATGTACTCAATACAGTAGATGCATGCTGGATAGCGGTTGATGTGTGGAGTAATAGTAGTAGATGCAGAATCATTTCGGTCCAATTGTCTCAGACGTGATGCCTATATATAATGATCACGCCTAGATAGTCTCATAATTATTCGCTTTTCTATCAATTGCTCGACAGTAATTTGTTTACCCGCCGTAGAATATCGCTATCTTGAGAGAAGCCACTAGAGAACACTATGGCCTCCAGGTCTATTCTCAACATATCAATCTACACCTACTCTACTTTTTTTGCTTTTACTTTATGTTCTTTTAATCAAAAATACCAAAAATATCCAAATATCATCTCTATCAGATCTTACTTTCGTAAGTGACATAAAGGGACTTATGCGGGACTCGCGCGTGGTCTCCTACTGGATTGCTTCCATGGTTCTCAAAAACTGAGGGAAATACTTACGATACTGTGATGCATCTCCCTTTCCTCTTCGAGGGAATACAACGCAAGCTCGAGAAGTAGCAAGACGAATTTAAGGCACCGTTGCCGGGGAGGCTTAAGCAAAAGTCATATATCAAGTACCTATCACAAACCCTTATCCTTAGCATTACATTTTTTTGCCTCTCGTTTTGCTCTCCCCCACTTCACCCTTGCCGTTTTATTTGCCCTTCTTCTGCCGTGTGTTTATCGTTCGCTTGCTTCTTGTTTGCTTGTGTGTGTTGGATTTCTTGCTTGTCACTATGGCTCAGAACAAAACCAAATTGTGCGACTTCTCCAATACCAACAATAATTATTTTATTAGCACTCCGATTGCTCCTATTACCGATGCTGAATCTTGTGAGATCAATGCTGCTTTGTTGAATCTTGTCATGAAAGATCAATTCTCCGGCCTTCCTAGTGAAGATGCCGCTACCCATCTAAACAACTTTGTTGATTTGTGTGATATGCAAAAGAAAAGGGATACGGATAACGATATTCTTAAATTGAAGTTATTTCCGTTTTCACTCAGAGATCGTGCTAAAACTTGGTTTTCCTCTTTGCCTAGAAATAGTATTGATTCATGGAATAAGTGCAAAGATGCTTTTATCTCGAAGTATTTCCCTCATGCTAAGATCATCTCTCTTAGAAACGATATTATGAATTTTAAGCAACTAGATCTTGAGCATGTTGCACAAGCTTGGGAGAGAATGAAATTAATGATATGTAATTGCCCTACACATGGTTTGAATCTATGGATGATTATTCAGAACTTTTATGTTGTCTTGAATATTGCTTCTAGGAATCTTTTAGATTCGGCTGCATGAGGCACTTTCATGGAAACTGCCTTAGGAGAAGCTACCAAACTTAATATTATGGTGAATTATTCTCAATGGCACACCGAAAGATCTACTAGTAAGAAAGTGCATGCTATTGAAGAGATTAGTGTTTTGAGTGGAAAGATGGATGAACTTATGAAATTATTTCCTGCTAAGAGTACTTGCTCTGATCCTAATGATTTTCCTTTGTCCACTTTGATTGAAAATAACAATGAATCTTTGGATGTGAATTTTGTTGGTAGGAATAATTTTGGTAACAATGCTTATAGAGGGAACTTTAATCCTAGGCCTTTTCCTAGTAATTCCTCTAATAATTATGGTAATTCCTACAACAACTCTTATGGAAAGATGCCTTTTGAATTTGAAACTAGTGTTCAGGAGTTTATGATATCGCAAAAGAATTTCAATGCTATGCTTGAAGAAAAATTGATTAAGGTTGATGAATTGGCTAGAAGTGTGGATAGAATTACTCTTGATGTTGATTCTTTGAAACTTAGATCTATCCCACCTAAGCATGATATCAATGAGTCTCTCAAAGCGATGAGAATTTCCATTGATGAATGCAAAGAGAGAACCGCTAGGATGCGTGCTAAAAGAGAGGATTATATTAAAGCGTGTTCTTCTAGTTGTCATGAAAATAAAGATGAAGATCTGAAAGTTATTGATGAAGATAGGATTGGAGATGATTCTACTTTAAGGTGTCACAGTGATTCGGAGTTTTTAGATATTGATGCTAAAATTGTTAAAAGTGGGAGTGAAGAGATTAAAACTTTGCATAGTGATGAACTCACTACTTTGGATTTCAAGGGATTCAATTATGATAATTGCTCTTTGATTGATTATATTTCCTTGTTGCAATCCGTACTAAACTCTCTGCATGCTTATAGTTAAAATAAAGCTTTTACCAAACACATAGTTGATGCTTTGATGCAATCTTATGAAGAAAAACTTGAGTTAGAAGTTTCCATCCCTAGAAATCTTTATGATGAGTGGGAACCTACTATCTAAATAAAAAATAATGATCGTGAATGCTATGCTTTGTGTGATTTGGGTGCAAGTGTCTCCACTCTCCCAAAAACTTGATGATTGTTATTTGAATTTGCATCTTGCAGATTCCACTATTAAGAAACCTATGGGAAGGATTAATGATGTTCTTATTGTTTCCAATAGGAATTATGTGCTCGTAGATTTCATTGTTCTTGATATAGATTGCAATCCTTCATGTGCTATTATTCTTGGTAGACCTTTCCTTAGAACGATTGGTGCAATTATTGATATGAAGGAAGGAAATATTAGATTTCAATTTCCGTTAAGGAAAGGCATGGAACACTTTCCTAGAAATAAAATAAAATTACCATATGAATCTATTATGAGAGCCACTTATGGATTGCCTTCCAATGATGGCAATACCTAGATCTATCATTTATCGTGCCTAGCTAGGGGCGTAAAACGATACCGCTTGTTGGGAGGCAACCCAATTTTATATTTTTTGTTTTTTTCTTCTGTTTAGGAATAAATATTGCATCTAGCTTCTGTTTAGATGTGGTTTCGTGTTTTGTTTTGTGTTTGTGCCAAGTAGAACCTTTGGGAAGACTTGTCTGAAGTTTATGTGATCTTGTTGTGAAAAACAGAATCGCTAGCGCTCGCTAGAATGGTCATCAGATTTTACTGGAACGTGCTATTTAGTTGATTATTTTTGCAGATGATTAATAGATAAATTCCTCATGTTTACCAATTTAGTTTGAATTTTTTGGAGGTACAGAAGTATGCGAAACCTGCAAATTACTGTAGACTGTTCTGTTTTTGATAGATTCTATTTTTCGTGTGTTGTTTGCTTATTTCAATGCATCTATGAGTAATATTGGGTAGTATGAACCATAGAGAAGTTGGAATACAGTAGGTTTAACACCAATATAAATGAAGAATGAATTCATTGCAGTACCTTTGAGTAGTTGTTTGCTTTCTTATACTAACGGAGCTCACGAGATTTTTGACTAAGTTTTCTGTTGTGAAGTTTTCAAGTTTTGAGTATTGCTTTGATGGACTATGGAACAAAGAGTATCAAGGGCCTAAGCTTGGGGATGCCCAAGGAACCCCAAGTAAAATTCAAGGACAACCAAAAGCCTATTCTTGGGGATGCCCCGGGAAGGCATCCCCTCTTTCGTCTTCATCCATCGATAACTATACTCGGAGCTATATTTTTATTCACCACATGATATGTGTTTTACTTGGAGCGTCTTGTATAATTTGAGTCTTTGCTTGCTAGTTTGCCACAATTATCCTTGCTGGACACACCTATTTGAGAGAGTTAAATATTCCCTAGGAATTGTTAGAACACTCTATGTGCTTCACTTATATCCTTTGAGTTCAATAGTTTTTGCTCTAGTGCTGCATTTATATCTTTTAGAGCACGGTGGTGATAATATTTTGAAGAAATTGTTGAACTCTCATGCTTCACTTATACCTATTTGAGAGTCTATTAAAACAGCATGGTAATGTGCTTAGGCTATAAAACTAGTCTTCACATGATAGACATCCAATATCAATGTAGTAAAAACTTTCACACTAAGTGCATTGAATGTGATGAGAAGTTGGATGCTTGATAATTGTTTTGAGATATGAGGATTGTGATATTAGAGTCATGCTAGTGGATTAATTATGAAATTTAGTAATACTTGTGTTAAGGTTAGTGATTCCCGTAGCATGCAAGTATGGTGAATCGCAATGTGTCGAAATTAGAGCATGAGGTATTTGTAAAGTGTCAACCTTTGTGTGGAGGTCGGGGGCGCGCGATGGTTAACTCCTACCAACCTCCCCCCGAGGAGCATGCGTTGATTTCTTGTTTTATGACTCGTAAATTTTTGCAATAAGTATATGACTTCTTATGACTAATGTTGAGTCCATGGATATTACGCACTCTTGCCCTTCCACCATTGCTAGCCTCTCTTGTATCGCGCAACTTTCGCCGGTACCATACACCCACTATATATCCTTCCTCAAAACAGCCACCATATATATTCCTCAAAACAGCCACCATACCTACCTATCATGGCATTTCCATAGCCATTCCGAGATATATTGCCATGCAACTTTCCACCGTTCCGTTCATATGACACACATCATATTGTCATATTGCCATGCATGATCATGTAGTTGACATTGTATTTGTGGCAAAGCCACCATGCATAATTTTTCATACATGTCACTCTTGATTGATTGCACAACCCGGTACACCGACGGAGGCATTCATATAGAGTCATACTTGTTCTAGTATCGAGTTGTAATATCGAGTTGTAAATCAATAAAAGTGTGATGATCATCATTACTAGAGCATTGTCCCATGTGAGGAAAGGCCAATAAAAAAAGAGATGGACCAAAAAAAATAGAGAGGGGCTAATAAAAAAAGAGAGCCCCTTGAAAAAAATGAGAGAAAAGAGAGAAGGGACAATTGCTACTATCTTTTTTCCACACTTGTGCTTCAAAGTAGCACCATGTTCTTCATGATAGAGAGTCTCATGCTTAGTCAGTTTCATATACTCGTGGGAATTTTTGTTATAGAACTTGGCTTGTATATTCCAACAATGGGCTTCCTCAAATGCCCTAGGTCCTCATGAGCAAGCAAGTTGGATGCACACCCACTAGTTTCTTTTGTTGAGCTTTCATACATATTTAGCTCTAGTGCATCTGTTGCATGGCAATCCCTACTTACTCACATTGGTATCTGTTGATGGGCATCTCCATAACCCATTGATACGCCTAGTCGATGTGGGACTATCTCCCTCCTTTTTTGTCTTCTCCACAACCACCTCTATTCTACCCATAGTGCTATATCCATGGCTCACGCTCAGTGTATTGCGTGAAAGTTGAAAGGTTTTAAAGAATAGAGTATGAAAACAAGTGCTTGGATGAAATCGGGGTTGTCTATGGTATGAATATTTTGTGTGATGAAGAGGGAGCATAGCCAGACTATATGATTTTGTAGGGATAACTTTCTTTAGCCATAGTATTTTGAGAAGACATGATTGCTTTGTTAGTATGCTTGAAGTAATACAGTTTCTTATGTCCATATAGACTTTTATCTTGAATCTTTCAGATCTGAACATTCAGGCCACAATTAAGAGAATTACAATGAAAAACTATATTGGTTAGCACTCCACATCAAAAATTCTGTTTTTATCATTTACCTACTCGAGGACGAGCAGGAATTAAACTTGGCGATGCTTGATACCTCTGCAACGTATCTATAATTTTTGAGTGTTCCATGCTATTATTTATGATGTTTGCTATTATTTATGATGTTTTCGATGTTTAATGGGCTTTGTGATACACTTTTATATTATTTTTGGGACTAACCTACTAACCCAAAGGCCTAGTCCAGATTCCTGTTTTTTTGCCTGTTTCAGGGTTTTACAGAAAAGGGATATCAAAGGGAGTCCAAACGGAATGAAACCTTCGGGAGAGATATTTTTGGAGAAAATCACGCACGGGAGACTTGAGAACCATAGAGTAGGGTTTGCGTGGTGCCCACGAGGGTGGGGGCGCACCCCCTGCCTCGTGGGTCCCACGTATGGCCCCCGGTGCCCTCCTTCCCCCTATATATACCTACGTATCCCGAAACCATCAGAACAACAGAGAAAACAATAGTTCCACCGCCGTAACCTTCTGTTCCCGTGAGATCCCATCTTGGGGCCTGTTCAAGAGCTCCGCCGGAGGTGGGATCTTCCACGAAGTGCTTCTACATCATCATCATCGCCACACCGTGAGTTCTGAGTAGTTTACTACATACCTTCGGGTCCATAGCTAGTATCTAGATGGCTTCTTCTCTCTCTTTGGATCTCAATACAAAGTTCTCCTCGGTCTTCGAGGAGATCTATTCGATGTAATCTCATTTTGTGGTGTGTTTGTCGAGATCCGATGAATTGTGGGTTTATGATCAAGATTATCTATGAGAAATATTTGGTTCTTCTCTGAACTCTTTATGTATGATTATAATATCCTTGCAAGTCGCTTCGAATTATTAGTTTGGTTTGGCCTACTAGATCTATAGTTCTTGCAATGGGCGAAGTGCTTGGCTTTGGGTTCAATCTTGTGGTGTCCTTTCCCAGTGACAGTAGGGGTAGCAAGGCACGTATTGTATTGTTCCCATCGAGGATAAAATGATGGGGTTTATATCATATTGCTTGAGTTTTCCCTCTACATTATGTCATCTTGCTTAAGACGTTACTCTGTTCTTATCAACTCAATACACTAGATGCATGCTGGATAGTGGTCGATGTGTGGAGTAATAGTAGTAGATGCAGAATTGTTTCGGTCTACTTGTCTCAGACGTGATGCCTATATATAATGATAATGCCTAGATAGTCTCATAATTATTCGCTTTTTTATCAATTGCTCGACAATAATTTTTTACCCGCCGTAGAATAGCGCTATCATGAGAGAAGCCACTAGAGAACACTATGGCCTCCGGGTCTATTCTGAACATATCAATCTAATCCTACTTTACTTTTTTCGCTTTTACTTTCTGTTCTTATAATCAAAAATACCAAAAATATCCAACTGTCATCTCTATCAGATCTCACTTTCGTAAGTGATGTAAAGGGATTGACAACCCCTTATCGTGTTGGCTGCGAAGTTCTTATTTGTTTGTGTAGGTGCGAGGGACTCGCGTGTGGTCTCCTACTGGATTGATACCTTGGTTCTCAAAAACTGAGGGAAATACTTACGCTACTGTGCTGCGTCTACCTTTCCTCTTCGAGGGAATACAACTCAAGCTCGAGAAGTAGCAGATGGCAAAGTGAACAAAGGTATATTTGATATACATGTTATTGATGTGTACCTTGCTAATGCTCGTAGTAGCACCTAGATATTTGATTTTGGTTCGGTTGCTCATATTTGTAACTCAAAATAAGGGCAACGGATTAAACGAAGATTGGCTAAGGACGAGGTGACGATGCGCGTGGTAAATGGTTCCAAAGTCGATGTGATCACCATTGGCACATACCTCTACATCTACCTTCGGGGTTAGTTTTAGATCTGAATAATTGTTATTTGGTGCCAGCATTGAGCATGAACATTATATCTGGATCTTGTTTGATGCGAGACAATTATTTATTTAAATCAGAGAATAATGGTTGTTCTATTTTTATGAGTAATATCTTTTATAGTCATGCACCCTTGAAGAGTGGTCTATTTTTGTTGAATCTCGATTGTGGTGATACACATATTCATAATGTTGATGCCAAAAGATGCAAAGTTGATAATGATAGTGCAGCATATTTTTGGCACTGCCGTTTAAGTCATATTGGTGTAAAGCACATGAAGAAACTCCATGCAGATTGGCTTTTGGAATCACTTGATTATGAATCACTTGGCGCTTGCGAACCATGCCTCTTGGGCAAGATACTAAAACTCCGTTCTCCAGAAAAATGGAGCGAGCAACTGACTTATTGGTAATAATACATACCAATGTATGCGGTCTGCTGAGTGTTGAGGCTCGCGGCCGGTATCGTTATTTTCTGCCCTTCACAGATTATTTGAGCAGATATGGCTATATCTACTTGATGAAACACAACTCTAATACATTTGAAAAGTTCAAAGAATTTCAGAGTGAAGTAGAGAATTGCCGTAACAAGAAAATAAGGTTTCTACAATCCGATCGCGGAGGTGAATAATTGAGTAACGAGTTTGGTCTACATTTAAAACAATGTGGAATAGTTTCGCAACTCATTCCACCTGGAACACCACAGCGTAATGGTGTGTCTGAACGTCGTAACCGTACTTTATTAGATATGGTGCCATCTATGATGTCTCTTAATGATTTACCACTATCATTTTGGGGTTATGCATTACATAGGGCACCGTCTAAATCCTTTGAGACGACACCGTATGAACTGTGGTTTGGCAAGAAACCTAAGCTCTCGTTTCTTAAAGTTTGGAGTTGCGATGCTTATGTGAAAAAGCTTCGGCCTGATAAGCTCGAACCCAAATCGGAGAAGTACGTATTCATAGGATACCCAAAAGAAATTGTTGGGTACACCGTCTATCACAGATCCCAAGGCAAGATCTTCGTTGCTAAGAATGGATCGTTTCTAGAGAAGGAGTTTCTATCGAAAGAAGTGAGTGGGAGGAAAGTAGAACTTGATGAGGTAGTTGTACCTTCTCTCAAATTGGAAACTAGTTCATCACAGAAAACAGTTCTCGTGATGCCTACACCAACTAGTGAGGAAGCTAATGATGATGATGATGAAACTTCAGATCTAGTTACTACCGAACCTCGTAGGTCAACTAGAGCACATTCTGCACCAGAGTGGTATGGTAATCCTATTCTCGAAGTCATGTTACTATACCATGACGAACCTACAAACTATGAGGAAGCGATGATGAGCCCAGATTCCGCAAAATAGCTTGAGGCCATGAAATCTGAGATAGGATCCATGTATGAGAACAAAGTGTGGACTTTGGTGGACTTGTTCGATAATCAGTGAGCCATAGAGAATAAATGGATCTTCAAGAAGAAGACTGACGCTAATGGTAATGTTACTGTCTACAAAGCTCGACTTGTCATAAAAGGTTTTCGACAAGTTCAAGGAGTTGATTATGATGAGACATTCTCACTTGTAGCGATGCTTAAGTTTGTCTGAATCAAGTTAGCAATTGCAGATTTTATGATTATGAAATCTGGCAAATGGACGTCAAAACTGCATTCCTCAATGGATTTCTTAAGGAAGAGTTGTATATGATGCAACCAGACGGTTTTGTCGATCATAAAGGTGCTAACAAAGTGTGCAAGCTCCAGCGATCCATCTATGGACTGGTGGAAGGATCTCGGAGTTGAAATATATGCTTTGATGACGTGGTCAAAGCATATTGTTTTATACAGACTTTTGGAGAAGCCTTTATTTACAAGAAAGTGAGTGGGAGCTCTGTAGAATTTCTAGATAGCATAAAAGGATACTTGAATAAGAATTTATCAATGAAAGGCATCGGCGAAGATGCTTATATATTGGGCATCAAGATCTTTAGAGATAGATCAAGATGCTTGATAGGACTTTCACAAAGCACATACCTTGATAAAGTTTTGAAGAAGTTCAAAACGGATCAGTCAAAGAAAGGGTTCTTGCATGTGGTACAAGGTATCAAGTTGAGTCAGACTCAATGCCCGACCACTTCAGAAGATAGAGCGAAAATGGAAGTCATTCCCTATGCCTCAGCCATAGGTTCTATCATGTATGCAATTCTATGTACCAGACTTGATGTGTGCCTTGTTATAAGCCTAGCAGGGAGGTACCAAAGTAATCCAGGAGTGGATCATTGGACATTGGTCAAGAACATCTTGAAGTACCTGAAAAGGACCAAGGATATGTTTCTCGTTTATGGAGGTGACAAAGAGCTCATCGTAAATGGTTACGTCGATGCTAGCTTTGACACGGATTCGAATGACTCAAAGTCACAAACCGGATACGTATTTTTGTTGAATGGCGGGGTTGCCAGTTGGTGTAGGTCCAAGCAGAGCGTCATGGCAGGATCTACGTGTGAAGTGCAGTACGTAGCAGCTTCGGAAGCAGCAAATGAAGGAGTCTGGATGAAGGAGCTCATAACCGATCTAGGTGTAATACCTAGTAAATCGGGTCCAATGAAAATCTTTTGTGACAACACTGGTGCAATTACCTTGGTGAAGGAATACAAGTTTCACAAGAGAACCAAACACATCAAGAGACGCTTCAACTCCATCCGCGATCAAATCAAGGAAGAAGACATAGTGACTTTCAAAATACATACATGATTTTAATGTGGTAGACCCGTTGACTAAGCCTCTTCCACGACAAAGACTCCATGGGAGTTAGAATCATTGTAATCTAGATTATTGACTCTAGTGCAAGTGGGAGACTAGAGGAAATATGCCCTAGAGGTAATAATAAAGTTGTTATTTAATATTTTCTTATTTCATGATAAATGTTTATTATTCATGCTACAGTTGTATTAACCAGAAACTTGATACATGTGTGAATACATAGAAAAAATACCAAGTCCCTAGTAAACCTCTACAAGACTAGCTCATTAATCAAAGATGGTTAAATTTCTTGACCATAGACTTTTGTTGTCATTTGGTGAATGGGATCACATCATTAGGAGAATGATGTGATAGACATGACCCATCTGTTAGCTTAGCATATTGATCGTTCAGTTTTTATTGCTACTACTTTCTTCATGTCAAATACATATTCCTCCGACTATGAGATTATGCAACTCCCTGACACCGCAGGAATGCGTTGTGTGCTATCAAAAATCACAACGTAACTGGGTGATTATAAAGATGCTCTACAGGTATCTCCAAAGGTGTTTGTTGGGTTGGCATAGATCGAGATTAGGATTTGTCACTCCGAGTATCGGAGAGGTATCTCTGGACCCTCTCGGTAATGCACATCATAAGAAGCCTTGCAAGCAATGTGACTAATGAGTTAGTTGCGGGATGATGCATTACAGAACGAGTAAAGACACTTGCCAGTAACGAGATTGAACTAGGTATGAAGATACCGACGATCGAATCTTGGGCAAGTAACATGGCAATGACAAAAGTAATAACGTATGTTGTCATTACGGTACGACCGATAAAGATCTTCATAGAATATGTGGTAGACAATATGAGCATCCAGGTTTCACTATTGGTTATTGACTCTCTGTCATGTCTACATAGTTCTTGAACCCGTAGGGTCCGCACGCTTAACATTTGATGATGGTTTCGTATTATATGAGTTATGTGATTTCATGACCGAATGTTGTTCGCGGTCTTGGATGAGATCACGGACATGACGAGGAGTCTCGAAATGGTCACGAGGTAAAGATTCATATATAGGACGATGATATTTGCCCCGAAGTGTTTTGGGTGAAATCGGGTTACCGGAAGGAGTTCCGAGCACCCCCAGCATAAGTTATGGGCCTATTGGGCCAAGTGAGTGACAGACCAGCCCCTAGTGGGCTGGTGCGCCCTCCTTGTCTGAATAGGAGAAGGAGGAAAGGAAGGGAAGGAGGAAGGAAAGGGGAGGATTCAGCCTCCCCCTTTCCTTCTTTCCCCCCTTCTCTTTCATTTCCCCTACACCAAATAAGGAAGGGGGCGAATTGGGGTGCAAACCCAAGTAGGATTCGACCTACTTGGCCGCCCCTTGGCTGCCTCCTCTCCTCTCTAACATATATATATGTGGGGAGGGGGCGCCTAAGACACACAACATCATAGTTAGCCGTGTGCGGCGCCCCCTCCATCGTTTACTACCACGGTCATAATCTTGTAGTGCTTAGGTGAAGCCCTGCGCGGATTACTTCATCATCACCGTCAACACGCCAGTGTGTTGACGGAACTCATCTACTTCCTCGACACTCTACTGGATCAAGAGTTTGAGGGACGTTATCGAGCTGAACGTGTGCAGAACTCGGAGGTTCCGTACGTTCAGTGCTTGATCGGTCGGAAAGAGAAGAAGTTCGACTACATCAACCGTGTTGTCAAAATGCTTCCGAATTCGGTGTATGAGGGTACGTGGACACACTCTTCCCCTCTCGTTTCTATGCATCTCCTAGATAGATCTTGCATGAGTGTATAATTTTTTTTGAAATTGCATGCCATATTTCCCGTCAGTTAGGTGATGTAACATCCCAAAATTTAAAATTTGGGAATGTTATATTAAATAAGTAATTATGATTGTTTGTTTGATTGTTGTGCGAGTGATTGTGTGAAATTTGGAACTTTTTGAAAGTTGAATGAGAGGGAATTAAATAACTTTCCCTAACTTTCACTTTGCATTTTTTATCTCAAATAATTCAAGTTCATTTCAAATGCAAAACCCTAGAGTGAAGATAATATGACTTCTTTCATTTCAAGAAATGAAAAAGGGATTTGAACTCCATTTGAAAATACTTCAAATTTAGAAGTTTTATGCCAATCAATGAGTTTCATGAGAGAAGATCAAATGACTTCTTCAAATTCTATGAAAGGGAGTTGGAAGTTCAAAGAACTCCTTTGACAGTCACTTTGAATTTATTTGAAACCTAGTTTCATTTTTGAAGTTATTTGATTTTCAAATTTCAATTTCTTTGAAACTTATATAAATTGAAAGAAGTAATATGAACCTTCAAAATTCATAGGATTTGAACTATATTGGGCCAAGGAAAAATAGAAATTATCTGAATGTGTTTTGAAATTCAAATTCAAAACCACTTAGGAGTTATTGGGTTTTTATTCAAATTATTTTTCTGCAAAAATAAAATATATGAAAAATAGGGGGAATGATTCCCTACAATAGAAAAGTGGGGAGATTAATTTAAAATCATTTTGATATTTTAAAATATTTTTTATTGAATTTTAAATGCAACAATAGCATTGTTTGCATTAGTAGAATTTTGGTGGATTTTATTTGGACTTGAAAAATAGTCCATGTTTTTAGGCAAAGTTTTTTGAATTTTTTGATATACAACATGTGTAAATATGTTTTATTTTATTTCCTTTCTTTCTTACTTTATTCTCTATTTTGTTAGAAATTGGAAAAAGTTTTCTAAATAGGAAAACCCCAGAGCAGCCCACACCTCTCTCTCTCTCTCTCTCTCTCTCTCTCTCTCTCTCTCTCTCTCTCTCTCTCTCTCTCTCTCTCTCTCTCTCTGCATTAGACCGGCCAAACTCCCCTCTCTCGCGCCCGAATCTCCTACAGATTGGTACCCGATCTATTTCCCTTTTTTTCTCTATGGCGAGTCAACCCCACCACCCGATCGCCTCCTTTCTTAATTCTTGTTCTTTCATTCTTTCACCGGACCGCACCACCGTTGCGATCTCCTTCCTTCTGGAGCCGTCCCCCGCCCCAAGGAAGGCCCCCTTATATAAACCTCGTCTTCCTCAACCCGTTCCTCCTCTTTCCCCTCACCGAGACCCGTTGCCTCCTTGATTCGTGACCGGAGCACAGAGCCACCGCCGAACCATTGTCGCTCCCTCGAGCTCCACCGACCACCTCACCGCCGTCCAAGCCCACCTCTAACCTCCCCACGCTCACCTTCACCTCTACGACCCCTTCCTCAAGCACCAGAGCGACCAAAACACCCCCACCACCAACCATTTTAAGTTGTTGCTACTGTCACGCTTTCCGCTGTCACTCCCGTCTTCCTAGAGCAACGCCGAGGCCACCCCTATGCTCGCCGTCGTCGCCCCCGTCGACCGGAGCCTTCCCTGACTTCTTAGACCCATCGGGACGTCACCCGCTTCGACCTGAGTCGCCGCCGTTGCCGACGACCTCTCCGGAGCTCTGCCACCGCTGCGGTAAGCCTCTCCTCTGTGTGATCTGTAGGCAATGGGGTAGATTAGATTGTGTAGGTTTTGTTTTATTTAGACGAAACGGTACACTGTTTAGTCCGGTTTAGGCCAAATGAACCGTGACATTTACTTTTAACTTAGTGTGGTCGCTAAAAACTTTAAGTGCCGGTCGTCATGCCATAGTTGCTCGCCAATTGCTGGGATGCCAACCGCACGCTGCCTCGTGCCCCCTTAGCCGCCCCGTAGTTTTTCTTATATTTAGTTTTTGTTTTAATTTTCAGAAATAGTTGTATTGTTAGATTGTTAATATCTTTTAGGTTTTTAGTACAAATCCAGTGATTCTTTTTGCATTAGTTTTAGTTTCTGTAGATTCAAATAGTTTTCAAATTTGGATACTTTGAGTTTGAATTTGCATGAATTTGCTTCAATTCTTAATTTGAGAATATCTTGTGTTTAAATATATATTTTGAATTTATTCTTCTTGCTCCTGGTCACTTGTGGCATTTTTTTGTAGTGGGATTAATTTGAGTAATTTTATGGTATTTTAATTAGGGTCTTAGCTTAAATAGTACTATTTTGACTTTGTTTTGTTTTACTTTTGTTCCGTTGTTTTTAATTGTTTTAATTTAGTTAATTTTGTCACTTTTGACAAATTATTTGATATTTCTATTATTTAACAGTAGCCACTTTTATTTTTAGTTAAAATGCTTTTTTAATATTTTGTTTCTTAACTTTTTTAGTAAAAGTTGTATAGGTTTTAAATACGGTTTTTATAAATGCTTTTTATTTGTATATTTTTGCTAGTAAATGTTTATGAAAACAATTTTATATGAACTTAGTTGTTTTATATTTTCTATTATGTTAAGTTATTAGTTTACTATTTTCTTTGTGGTTAAGTTTTTATTTAGGACAAAAATATTTTGTGTTATGTCATTGAGTTTTTCTTAGTAGTTTTAGTTTATAGTTTTCTTATGTAGTTTCCTTGGATTTTCTTTGGAGTTCCTTATTGTTTTTTGATTTCATTTTATTTGTTGATTGTTATTTTGAGTGCTAGAATTTCTTGCTCTATGTGAATGCTATGTCTGTTGATATTATAGATTTTCATCGGAGCGATGTTCTTGGAGTTCTATTCGATGTAATCAATTTTGCAGTGTGTTTGTTTAGATCCGATGAATTATGAGTTTATGATCAGATTATCCATGAATATTATTTGAGTCTTTTCTAAACTCTTTTATGCATGATTAATACAGCTTTGTATTTCTCTCCAATCTATTGATTTGGTTGGGCCAACTAGATTGATTTTTCTTGCAATGGGAGATGTGCTTTATGATGGGTTCAATCTTGCGGTGTTCAATCTCAGTGATAGAGGACATGACACATATTGGAATCATTGCCAATAAGGATAAAAAGATGGGGTTTATTCATGCATGAGTTTACTTTGTCTAGATCATGTCATCTTGCTCAAGGCGTTACTCAATTCTTTATGAATTTAATACTCTAGATGCATGTTGGATAACAGTCGATGTGTAAAGTAATAGTAGTAAATGCAAAATCATTTCAGTCTAATTGTCCTGGATGTGACGCCTATATAAATGATCATTGCCTTGGATATCATCATGATTATTCGCTTTTCTATCAATTGCCCAAAAATAATTTGTTTACCCACCGTATGTTATTTTAAAGAGAGAAGCCCCTATTGAAAACTATGCCCCCCGGGTCTAATTTTATCATATACTAAAATCCAAAAAATACCTTGCTGCAATTTTTTTATTTTGTATTTTATCAATCTATCTGTCACTACAAAATTTAATATTGAAAGTAATCGTTAAGGGATTGACAACCCCTTGTTCGCGTTGGGTGCATGTATTTGTTATTTTGTGTGCAGGTACTACTAACGAGGTGTTGCGTGCTTTTTCTGTTGGATTGATAACTTTGGTTCTTAACTGAGGGAAATACTTATCTCTACTGTACTACATCATCCCCTCCACTTCGGGGAAATCCCAACGCAGCTCACAAGTAGAAGGAAGAATTTATGGCGCCGTTGCCGGGGTCACATCATCAACATCTATCAAGTACCTACACATAAATTTCCACTCCATGCATTTAAATTATTTGCTATTTGCCTCTCGTTTTCATATCCCCCACTTAATTTTTTTTTCTAAAAATACGAAAAATACTTTCCGTTTGCCATTTTGTATTGGCTTCTTTGTTTGCTTATTTGAAACTGCTATCATGGGTAATTTTCGTATGGAAAAAAGTGAGGATGGTAAAACTCCTACCAATTTATATGCTAAGACTTTTGTGATGGGACAACGGAATACTGTAGGAAAAACTGTTATCCAAGAAATCTTTAATTGTGTTGGAACCTTGACTTGTGATTTTGCTCCTATACTTAAAAGAACGAAAAATTATGCTGAAGCTATTTCTGCACTTGTTCTTAACCCTGAGGGAATATTGCCACTTGTGATGGGTGTTGGTATTTCCCCGAGGAGGAGGGGATGATAGAGCACAACAGAGGTAAGTATTTTCCTCGGTAGTGAAACCAAGGTTATCAATCCAATAGGAGAACCAAGCAACACTGTGTAAACAACACCTGCACACAATCAATAAATCTTGCAACCCAACGCGTAGAGGGGTTTTCATCCCTCAACGGTATTGAGATATGATAAATAGATAGATTGATAGATGCAAATAAGATAAAACTAAATAAAACACAGCAAAATATTTTTCGATTTTTGGTCGAATAGATCTGAAATTACATTATAGGAAATAGACCCGGGGGACTTGGATTTCACTAGTGGCTTCTTTTGAGAAAATAGCATACGATGGGTAAACAAATTACTGTTGGGCAGTTGATAGAAAAGAAAATAATTTTGAAGATATCCAAGACAATGATCATGTATATAGGCATCATGTCCAAGACTAATAAACGAAAACGATTCCACACATCAACCGCTACCCAGCATGCATCTAGTGTATTAAGTTCTTGGAAAAATGGAGTAATGCAATAAGAACGGTGACATGATGTGTAACGACCCGAACCTGCTAAGATTCGATGTCTCTATGCTCACCATGCTAGACCCTGGATCAATAGCAAGCACACACGGTACAAGATGTAATATCAAGAACAAACCACATTTTGATAATATTACATCGTAGATCTAGAGTTCAATATAATACATACCTGCATAACTCAAGCTAGCATACAAACAAAATACAACGGGAAAGCAAATAAATCTTCATGAAGTTGATACGTCCATTTTGCATCATGTTTTCCTACCATTATTTATAGTGTTTTCATGCATAATAATGCCTTTTGGAGTAATTCTAATGTCTTTTCTCTCAGAATATGCAAAGTTTGTATCAAGAGAGAAAATACCGGTAGCTGGAAATCTGGACCTGAAAAAACAACGTTAGGCTACCTATTCTGCACAACTCCAAATGGGCTGAAACTTCATGGCGATTTTTTATGGAATAAATAAGAAATACTGGAGCTGATAACAACCAGAGGGGGCTTATGAGGTGGGCATAACCCACCTAGGTGCACCAAGGCCCCCAGGCGCGCCCTGGTGGGTTGTGTCCTCCTCGGCCCACCTCTGTTGCCCCTCTTATGGTATATAAGTTATTTTGACCTAGAAAAAATAAGCAGAGGATTTTCGGGATGGAGTACCGCCGTCTGGAGGCGGAACTTGGGCGTGAGGACTTTTTCCTCCGGCGGAGCGATTCCAGTGGGGAACTTCCCTCCCGGAGGGGGAAATCACCAACAACTCTCCAACAGCACCATCTTCAATAGCACCACCTCCTCTCAAACCCTAGTTCATATCTTGTGTTCAATCTTTGTACCGGAACCTAAGATTGGCGCTTGTGGGTAACTAGTAGTGTTGATTACATCTTCTAGTTGATTACTATATGGTTTATTTGGTGGAAGATTATATGTTCAGGTTTGTTATGACATTTAATATCCCTCTGATCATGAACATGTTTTTCACTTGTGAGTAGTTACTTTTGTTCTTGAGTTCACGGGATAAATCATGATGCAAGTAATCATGTGAACTTGATATGTGTTCGATATTTTGATAGTATATATGTTGTGATTCCCTTAGTGGTGTCAAGTGAACGTCGACTACATGACACTTCACCATATTTGGGCCTAAGGGGATGCATTGTGTGGTAGTTATTAGATGATGGGTTGCTAGAGTGACAGAAGCTTAATCCCTAGTTTATGTGCTACTTCGTAAGGAACCGATTTGGATCCAAAAGTTTAATGCTATGGTTAGACTTTATCTTAATACTTTTCTCGTAGTTGCGGATGCTTGCGACGGGGTTAATCATAAGTAGGAGGTTTGTTCAAGTAAGACCAGCACCTAAGCACCGATCCACACACATATCAAATTATCAAAGTAGCGAACACGAATCAAGCCAACATGGTGAAAGTGACTAGATGAAATTCCCGTGTGCCCTCAAGAACACTTTGCCTATTATAAGAAACCGTCTTGACATGTCCTTTTCCCCAATAGGATTGGGCTATCTTGATGGACATTATTTGTCGTTATCGTTACTTGCTCGTTACAAATTATCTTGCTATCAAACTATGTGCTACTTACAATTTTAGTGCTTGCAGACATTACCTTGCTAAAAACAACTTATCATTTCCTTCTGCTCCTCGTTGGGTTCGACACTCTTACATATCAAAAGGACTAAGATTGATCCCATATACTTGTGGGTCATCAAGACTCTTTTCTGGCGCCGTTGTCGGGGAGTGAAGCGCTGTTGGTAAGTGGAAATTGGTAAGGAAAAATAATTACTAAGTGCTGAAATTTATTGTCATTTGTCACAGTGGAGAACAATTATTTGAGGGGTTTGTTCGGGGTATCTTCACCTCGACCGGAACAACAATTTGTTGCCCCTCAACCTACCCCCCCTACTAAAAATACTGAATATGAAATTCCTTCGGGTATGATAGAACTACTGCTAGCTAATCCTTTTGTAGGAAATTGAACCGCACATCCTGATATGCATTTGATATATGTGATGTAATTTGTGAATTATTTAAGCTTGCAGGTTTACCCGGAGAAGAAGCTAAGATGAAGGTCTTCTCTTTATCTTTGAAGGGAAAAGCATTGACATGGTATAGGCTATGCGATGATATTGGATCCTAGAAATGGAATCGTTTGAAAATTGAGTTCCATCAAAAAAATTATCCTATGCATCTACTTCATCGTGATCGGAATTGTATATATAATTTTTGGCCTCGTGAAGGAGAAAGTATCTCTCTACTTGGGGGAGGTGCTACTTCTCGAGCTTGCGTTGTATTCCCTCGAAGAGGAAAGGGAGATGGAGCACAGTAGTGTAAGTATTTCCCTTAGTTTTTGAGAACCAAGGTATCAATCCAGTCGGAGAGCACGCGCGAGTACCTCGCACCTGCACAAACAAATAAG
Source organism: Secale cereale (assembly GCA_902687465.1). Classification (NCBI taxonomy): domain Eukaryota; kingdom Viridiplantae; phylum Streptophyta; class Magnoliopsida; order Poales; family Poaceae; genus Secale; species Secale cereale. Next base: position 245,415,616 of record LR738712.1, read on the forward strand.
AACTTCGCAGCCAATGCGATAAGGGGTTGTCAATCCCTTTACGGTCACTTACGAAAGTGAGACCTGATAGAGATGATAGTTTATATTTTTGGTATTTTTGTTTATAAGAACATAAAGTAAAAGCGAAAAAACTAAGGTAGATGTAGATTGATATGTTGAGAATAGACCCGGGGGCCATAGTGTTCTCCAGTGGCTTCTCTCATGGTAGCGATATTCTACGGCGGGTAAACAAATTAATGTCGAGCAATTGATAGAAAAGCGAAAAATTATGAGACTATCTAGGCATGATCATTGTATATAGGCATCACGTCCGAGACAAGTAGACCGACTCCTGCCTGCATCTACTACTATTAATCCACACATCGACCGCTATCTAGCATGCATCTAGTGTATTGAGTTCATAAGAACAGAGTAACGCCTTAAGCAAGATGACATGATGTAGAGGGATAAACTCAAGCAATATGATGTAAACCCCATGTTTTTATCCTCGATGGCAACAATACAATATGTGCCTCGCTGCCCCTACTGTCACTGGGTAAGGACACCACAAGATTGAACCTAAAGCCAAGCACTTCTCCCATTGCAAGAACTATAGACCTAGTGGGCCAAACCAAACCAATAATTCGAAGAAACTTGCAAGGATATTTGGAGCACACATAAAGAGTTCAGAAAAGAACCACATATTTCTCATAGATAATCTTGATCATAAACTCACTATTCATCGGATCTCGACAAACACACCGCAAAAAGAGATTACATCGAATAGAGCTCCTCGAAGACCGAGGAGAACTTTGTATTGAGATCCAAAGAGAGAGAAGAAGCCATCTAGATACTAGCTATGGACCCAAAGGTCTGTGGTAAACTACTCACAACTCATGGTGAGGGCGATGATGATGATGTAGAAGCACTCCGTGATGGACCCCCCTCCGGTGGAGCTCCAAAATAGGCCCCAAGATGAAATCTCATGGGAACAGAAGGTTACAGCGGTGGAACTAGGGTTTTCTCTTCGCCTCTGATGGTTTCGGGGTACATAGGCTTATATAGGAGGAAGGAGGACACCGGCGGCCGCACGAGGGACCCACGAGGCAGGGGGCTCGGCCTGGGTAGGGGGTGCGCCCCCCACCCTTGTGGGCACCTCCTGGCCCCTACTCCGTGGTTCTCAAGTCTCCCGTGCGTGATTTTCTCCAAACATATCTCTCCCGAAGGTTTCATTCCGTTTGGACTCCGTTTGATATCCCTTTTCTGTAAAACCCTAAAACAGGAAAAACAACAACAATCTGGACTGGGCATTTGGGTTAGTAGGTTAGTCCCAAAAATGATATAAAAGTGTATGACAAAGCCCATTAAACATCCAAAACATTATAAACAATATCGTGGAACAATCAAAAATTATAGATACGTTGGAGACGTATCAAGCATCCCCAAGCTTAATTCCTGCTCACTCTCGAGTAGGTAAATGATAAAAACAGAGTTTTTGATGTGGAATGCTAACCAACATAATTTTTCAATGTAATTCTCTTAATTGTGGCATGAATGTTCAGATCTGAAAGATTCAAGATAAAAGTCTATATTGACATAAGAAATAATAATACTTCAAGCTTATTAACAAATCAATCATGTCTTCTCAAAATACTATGGCTAAAGAAAGTTATCCCTACAAAATCATATAGTCTGGCTATGCTCCCTCTTCATTACACAAAATATTCATATCATGCACAACCCCGATTTCAGCCAAGCACGTATTTTCATACTCTATTCTTTCAAACCTTTCAACTTTCACACAAGACATTAGCGTGAGCCATGGACATAGCACTATGGATGGAATAGAGAGGTGGTTGTGGAGAAGACAAAAGGAAGGGAGATAGCCTCACATCAACTAGGCATATCAACGGGCTATGGAGATGCCCATCAATAGATATCAATGTGAGTGAGTAGGGATTGCCATGCAACGGATGCACTAGAGCTAAATATGTATGAAATCTCAATAAAAGAAACTAGTGGGTGTGCATCCAACTTGCTTGCTCACGAAGACCTAGGGCATTTGAGGAAGCCCATCGTTGGAATATACAAGCCAAGTTCTATAATGAAAATTCCCACTAGTATATGAAAGTGACTAAACATCAGACTCCCTATCATGAAGAACATGGTGCTACTTTGAAGCATAAGTGTGGAAAAAGATAGTAGCAATTGTCCCTCCTCTCTTTTCTCTCTTTTTGATTGGAGGGGCTTTCTCTCTCTCTTTTTTATTAGCCCCTCTCTATTTTTTGGGGCCATCTCCCTTTTTTATTGGCCTTTCCTCACATGGGCAATGATCTAATAATGATGATCATCACACTTTTATCGAATTACAACTCGATATTAAAACTCGAATCTAGAACAAGTATGACTATATGAATGCCTTCGGCGGTGTACCCGAATGTGCAATGAATCAAGAGTGACAAGTATGAAAAATTATGCATGCTGGCTTTGCCATTAATACGATGTAAATTACATGATCATGCATGGCAATATGACAATATGATGCGTGTCATATGAACAGAACGGTGGAAAGGTGCATGGCAATATATCTCGGAATGGCTATGGAAATGCAATGATAGGTAGGTATGGTGGCTGTTCTGAGGAATAATATGGTGGCTGTTTTGAGGAAGGATATATAGTGGGTGTATGGTACAGGCGAAAGTTGTGCGGTACAAGAGAGGCTAGCAATGGTGGAAGGTTGAGAGTGCGTATAATCCATGGACCCAACATTAGTCATAAGAACTCATATACTTATTGCAAAAATCTACGAGTCATTAAAACAAATTAATCAACGCATGCTCCTAGGGGGGAGGTTGGTAGGAGTTAACCATCGCGCGCCCCCTACCTCCACACAAAGGTTGACACTTTACAAATACCTCATGCTCTAACTTCATCACATAGAGGTTCACCATACGTCCATGCTACGGGAATCACTAAACTTAACACAATTATTTCTAAATTTCATAATAACTCCACTAGCATGACTCTAATATCACTATCCTCATATCTCAAAACATTTATCAAGCATCCAACATCTCATAATATTCAATGCACTTAGTGTGAAAGTTTTTACTACATTGATATTGGATGTATATCACGTAAAGACTAGTTTTATAGTCTAAACACATTACCATGATGTTTTAATAGACTCCCAAAAGGATATAAGTGAAGCATGTGAGTTCAAAAATTTCTTCAAAATATTATCACCACCGCGCTCTGAAAGATATAAGTGAAGCACTAGAGCAAAAACTATTCAACTGAAAAGATATAAGTGAAGCACATAGAGTGTTCTATCAATTCCTAGGCCATATTTAACTCTCTCAAATAGATGTGTCCAGCAAGGATGATTGTTGCAAACTAACAAGCAAAGACACAAATTATACAAGACGCTCCAAGCAAAACACATATCATGTGGTGATTAAAAATATAGCTCCAAGTATAGTTACCAATGGATGAAGACGAAAGAGGGGATGCCTTCCCGGGGCATCCCCAAGCTTAGGCTTTTGATTGTCCTTGAATTTTACTTGGGGTGCCTTGGGCATCCCCAAGCTTAGGCCCTTGCTACTCTTTGTTCCATAGTCCATCAAAGCAATACTCAAAACTTGAAAACTTCACAACACAAAACTTAGACAAAAATTCTCGTGAGCTCCGTTAGTATAAGAAAGCAAACCACTACTCAAAGGTTCTGCAACGAATTCATTCTTTGTTTATATTGGTGTTAAACCTACTGTATTCCAACTTCTCTATGGTTCATACCTCCAAATATTACTCATAGATGCATTGAAATAAGCAAACAACACACGAAAAACAGAATAGTCTATAGTAATCTGCAGGTTTCGCATACTTCTGTAACTCCAAAAAATTCAACCTAAATTGGTAAACGTGAGGAATTTGTCTATTAATCATATGCAAAAAGAATCAACTAAATATCATGCTCCAGTAAAATCTTATCACCATTCTAGCGAGCGCTAACGATTCTGTTTTTCACAGCAAGATTATATAAACTTCACATATGTCTTCCCAAAGGTTCTACTTGGCACAAACACTAAACAAAACACAAAACCACATCTAAAAATAAGCTAGATGCAATATTTATTCACTAAAAGCAGCAAAAACGAAAAATATATAATTGGGTTGCCTCCCAACAAGCTGTTTCTTTATAGCCATTAAGATAGGCTTGAGAATTTAATGATGCTCAAATGAAAGGTAAGAATTGAAGCACAAAGAGAGCATCATAAAACATGTGACAACCACATCTAAGTCTAATATCCTTCCTATGCATAGGCATCTTGTAAGCAAACAAATTAGCAAGGCAAGCAAGATCTAGCATATGCAAGGAAGAAGCAAGAAACAATGACAATCTCAACATAACGAGAGGTAATTTAGTAACATGAAGATTTCTACAACCATATTTTTCTCTGTCATAATAATTGCATGTAGGATCATATGCAAATTCAAAAATATAGCTATCACAAAACATATTCTCAACATGATCCACATGCATGCGAAGTTGACACTCTTCCAAAATAGTGGGATTAACATTAGTTAAAGTCATGACCTCTCCAAACCCACTTTCAATATTATTGCAAACATTATTATCAATCTTACATTCATCATGATCATTGCAACAAATAGTAATCATAGCAAAACTAGCATCCCCAAGATTGAGGTTTTGCATATCATTAACACAATTGACATTAATAGAATTTATAATAACATCATTGCAATTCTGCTTTTCATTGAAGGAACTACCAAGTATGGGTGCAATTGCAACGATCTCATGTTTAACATAGGGAACTATACCAAATTCATCTTCATAAATATTGGCGTCATGGCCACAAGAATAGCAAGCATCATGTTCATCAAGGGATATTTCAATCAAGTCATCGGAATTATAATTATCTATAGATTCATATATATCATTATTTTACTTCAAAGCAGCGTTCATTCCTTCGATAAATTCTTTGACGTTGGCATTATGCGCATAGTTTTCATAGCAATATTTAAGTATGTCAAAATTTTCAGATTTATAGAGAGTAATATCATACTTTTCAATCAAAGAAGCAACTTCATAAGGACCCTTTAAATCAACAAATTCTTCAATTTGTTCGATATCATAGTAACTATAAACACCCTTTGCATAAGAAGATAAGATTTCATTATCATTAAACTCACATAGGTAGGGGAGGTGTTTTTCAGGGTTCTTAGAGCAACAAGTAAAATCACAAACTTCACAAAGATTCCGAGCATGACACAACAATCTGTCTATCTGATCCCATAAGAGTATCCCCTTTTCAAACAAACAGTGACGCACAAAATAAGCTTGCTCATCTAAAGATTTCCCATCAACTAGGCTAGTTGGGGTTTCAGCACGAGCGCATAAGGATCGAAGATGACCCAAGTAGAACACTTTAAGGTGATCCATAACAATAGATTTTTAGCAAGCAAAGATGCAAGCACATAGAAGGCACATGGAGACGCAAGCAAACAAGAAGCAAGCGAACGATAAACACACGGCAGAAGAAGGGCAAATAAAACGGCAAGGGTGAAGTGGGGGAGAGGAAAATGAGAGGCAAAAATGTAATGCGAAGGATAAGGGTTTGTGATAGGTACTTGGTATATGACTTTTGTGTAAGCCTCCCCGGGAACGGCATTAGAAATTCTTCTTGCTACTTCTCGAGCTTGCGTTGTATTCCGTCGAAGAGCAAACGGAGATGCAGCCCAATAGCGTAAGAAATTCCCTTAGTTTTTGAGAACCAAGGTATCAATCCAGTAGGAGACCACACGCGAGTCCCTCGCACCTGCACAAACAAATAAGAACTTCGCAACCAACACGATAAGGGGTTGTCAATCCCTTTACGGTCACTTACGAAAGTGAGATCTGACAGAGTTGATAGTTTATATTTTTTGTATTTTTGTTTATAAGAACAGAAAGTAAAAACGGAAAAAGTAAAGTAGATTGAGATTGATATGTTGAGAATATACCCGGGGGCAATAGTGTTCTCTAGTGGCCTCTCTCATGATAGCGATATTCTACGGCAGGTAAACAAATTACTGTCGAGCAATTGATAGAAAAGCAAATAATTATGAGACTATCTAGGCATGATCATTGTATATAGGCATCACGCCCGAGACAAGTAGACCGACTCCTACCTGCATCTACTACTATTACTCCACACATCCACTGCTATCCAGCATGCATCTAGTGTATTGAGTTCATAAGAACAGAGTAACGCCTTAAGCAAGATGACATGATGTAGAGGGATAAACTCAAGCAATATGATGTAAACCCCACCTTTTTATCCTCGATGGTAACAATACAATACGTGCCTTGCTGCCCCTACTGTCACTGGAAAAGGACACCGCAAGATTGAACCCAAAGCCAAGCACTTCTCCCATTGCAAGAACTATAGATCTAGTGGGCTAAACCAAACCAATAATTCAAAGACACTTGAACGGATATTATGAGCACACATAAAGAGTTCAGAAAAGAACCAAATATTTCTCATAGATAATCTTGATCATAAACTCACAATTCATCGGATCTCAAGAAACACACAGCAAAAAGAGATTACATCGAATATATCTCCTCGAAGACCGAGGAGAACTTTGTATTGAGATCCAAAGAGAGAGAAGAAGCCATCTAGATACTAGTTGTGGACCCGAAGGTCCCTGGTAAACTACTCACAACTCATGGTGAGGGTGGTGATGATGATGATGTAGAAGCACTCCGTGATGGATCCCCCCTCCAACAAAGCTCCGGAATAGGCCCCAAGATGGGATCTCACGGGAACAGAAGGTTACGGCGGTGGAACTAGGGTTTTCTCTTCTCCTCTGATGGTTTCGGGGTACGTAGGCTTATATAGGAGGCAGGAGGACACCGGGGCCTCACGAGGGACCCACGAGGCAGGGGGCACGCCCTGGGCAGGGGGGCGCCCCCCACCATTGTGGGCACCTCGTGGCCCCTACTCCGTGGTTCTCAAGTCTCTTATGTTTGATTTTCTCCAAAAAAATATCTCTCCCGAAGGTTTCATTCAGTTTGGACTCCGTTTGATATCCCTTTTCTGTAAAACCCTCAAACAGGCAAAAAATAACAATCTGGACTGGGCCTTTGGGTTAGTTGGTTAGTCCCCAAAATGATATAAAAGTGTATGACAAAGCCCATTAAACATCCAAAACACCATAAATAATAGCATGGAACAATTAAAAATTATAGATACGTTGGAGACGTATCAGGAGGCTCTAGTCAATGTTATATTCATGTCCCAATCATGAGCTCTCAAGAGAAATTATCATTCAAAACTTTTATGATCGACTTTCTCGTAATGATCAATCCGTACTTGATACTTATTATGCCGGTTGTTTTACGAAGAATACTATTGAATTCAGGTGGGGTCTATTGTAAAGAATTAAACGCAACTCTGAAGATTCGGAACTCGACGAAGGTAAAGAGTCATGTATTAAGCTTAAGTTTGATTATGTTAAATATTTTATGAACACAGATGCTTTTGAAAAGATTAGCACTAAATACGGACTTGATTCTGAGGTAGTAGCCTCTTCCTGTGAATCCTTTGCTACTGATGTTGATCTCCCTAAAGAGAAGTGGTTTAAATATTACCCCCTGTTAAAGAAGGAATTAAAGAACCAGTAGTTGCTAAAGAAGAAACTATTGTCTACGATGTTGATCCAGTTGTTCCTACTGCTTACATTGAGAAACCACCTTTTCCTGTTAAGATAAAAGAACATGCTAAGGTTTCAACTGTAGTCCATAGAAGTAATATTAAAGCACCTAAACCTCATGAGCAAATCAAAGTAGAACCTAGTGTTGCTATGGTTAAAGATCTGTTGGCTAATAATATTGATGTGCATGTTATTTATTTAGTTGGTGAAGCAGCCAGAATAGCCAAACCTAAAGGGAAAGATAATAACAAACGCAAAGTTGGCATGCATGTTGTCTCAGTTAAAATAGGAGATCACTGTTATCATGGTTTATGTGATATAGGTGCTAACGTAAGTGCTATTGCTTTTACTTTACCAAGATATTGTGAGTGACATAGCACTAGCTGAAATAGAGGACATAGATGTTACTATCAAACTTGCTGACAGAGACACCATCACACCACTTGGGATTGTTAGAGATGTTGAAGTCTTGTGTGGGAAAACATAATACCCTACTGATTTTCTTGTCCTTGGTTCCCTACAAGATGACTTTTGTCCCATAATATTTGGTAGACTGTTCTTGAGCATCGTCAATGCTACAATAGATTGTGCTAAACAAACTGTCGGTGTTAGTTTTGGTGATGAGTCTTATGAGTTCAATTTTTCTAAGTTAGTAGAAAAACACACAAAAAGATCTACCTAGTAAGGATGAAATTATTGGTCTTGCTTCTATTATTGTACCTCCTAGTGATCTGTAGAGAAATATCTTCTAGACCATGAAAATGATTTGCATATGCATCAAATGAATGAAATAGATAGAATCTTGTTTTACCAACAACCTCTGCTTAAACATACTTTGCTTACTGAAACACTAGGAGGTCTTCCTCCACCTAAAGGTGATCCTGTGTATGAATTAAAACAATTACCTGACACTTTGAAATATGCTTATCTCATTGAGAAAAATATATATCATGTTATTATTAGTGCTAACCTTTCATAACATGAAGAAGAAAGACTATTGAAAATTCTGAGGAAGCACCGAGCTGCTATTGGATATACTCTTGATGATCATAAGGGCATTAGTCCCACTCTATGTCAGCACAAAATTAATATGGAACCTGATGCTAAACCCGTTGTTGATCGCCAACATCGGTTAAATCTAAAGATGAAAGAAGTGGTAAGAATGAAAATACCAAAACTTTTGGAAGCAGGTATAGTCTATCATATAGCCGGTAGTAGATGGGTAAGTCATGTTCATTGTGTCCCTAAGAAATGAGGTATTACTATTGTTCCTAATGATAGGAATGAACTTATTCCACAAAGAATGGTTACATGCTATAGAATGGTAATTGATTATAGAAAATTAAACAAAGCAACTAAAAAAGATCATTACCCTTTACCTTGTATTGATCAAATGCTAGAAAGATTATCCAAGCACACACACTTTTGTTTCCTTGATGGATATTATGGTTTCTCACAAATACCTGTTTCGCAACCTGATCAAGAAAAGACATTCACTTGTCCTTTTGGAACTTATGCTTATAGACGTATGCCTTTAGGCTTATGTAATTGATACGTCTCAAACCTATCTATAATTCTTGATTGTTCCATGCTATTATTTATGATGTTTTGGATGTTTAATGGGCTTTGTTATACACTTCTATATTATTTTTGGGACTAACCTACTAACCCAAAGGCCCAGTCCAAATTGTTGTTTTTTGCCTGTTTTAGGGTTTTACAGGAAAGGAATATCAGACGGGGTCCAAACGGAATGAAACCTTCGGGAGAGATATTTTTGGAGCAAAATACGCATGGGAGACTTGAGAAGCACGGAGTAGGGCTGATGTGGCGTCCACGAGGGTGGGGGGCGCCCCCCCTATAGGGCGCGCCCCCTGCCTCATGGGCACCCCGTCTGGCCCCCGGTGCCCTCCTTCCTCCTATATATACCTACGTACCCCAAAACTATCAGAACAACAGAGAAAACCCTTGTTCCACTGCCGCAACCTTCTGTTCCCGTTAGATCCCATCTTGGGGCCTGTTCTGGCGCTCCGCCGGAGGGGGTATCTTCCATGGAGTGCTTCTACATCATCATCATCGCCTCACCATGAGTTGTGAGTAGTTTACCACAGACCTTCGGGTCCATAGCTAGTATCTAGATGGCTTCTTCTCTCTCTTTGGGTCTCAAAACCAAGTTCTCCTCGGTCTTTGAGGAGATCTATTCGATGTAATCTCTTTTTGCGGTGTGTTTGTTGAGATCCGATGAATTGTGTGTTTTTTGATCAAGATTATCTATGAGAAATATTTGGTTCTTTTCCAAACTCTTTATGTCTGATTATAATATCCTTGCAAGTCTCTTCGAATTATTGGTTTGGTTTGGCCTAGTAGATCTATAGTTCTTGCAATCGGAGAAGTGCTTGGCTTTGGATTCAATCTTGCGGTGTCCTTTCCCAGTGACAGTAGGGGCAGAAAGGCACGTATTGTATTGTTTCCATCGAGGATAAAAAGATGGGGTTTATATCACTATGTTTGAGTGTATCCCTCTACATCATGTCATCTTGCTTAAGGCGTTACTCCGTTCTTATGAACTTAATACTCTAGATGCATGCTGGATAGTGGTCGATGTGTGGAGTAATAGTAGTAGATGCATAATCGTTTCGGTCTACTTGTCTCGGACGTGATGCCTATATATAATGATCATGCCTAGATAGTCTAAATTATTCGCTTTTCTATCAATTGCTCGACAATAATTTGTTTACCCACCGTAGAATATCTCTATCATGAGAGAAGCCACTAGATAACACTATGGCCCCCGGGTCTATTCTCAACATATCAATCTACAATCTACTTTACTTCTCTGCTTTTACTTTCTGTTCTTATAACCAAAAATACCAAAAATATCAAACTATCATCTCTATCAGATCTCACTTTCGTAAGTGACCGTAAAGGGATTGACAACCCCTTATCGCGTTGGCTGTGAAGTTTTTATTTGTTTGTGCAGGTGCGAGGGACTCGCGTGTGGTCTCCTACTCGATTGATACCTTGGTTCTCAAAAACTGAGGGAAATACTTACGCTATGATGCTGCATCACCCTTTCCTCTTCGAGGGAATACAACGCAGGCTCGAGAAGTAGCAAGAAGAATTTTTGGCGCCGTTGCCGGGGAGGCTTACGCAAAAGTCATATACCAAGTACCTATCACAAACCCTTATCCTTCACATTACATTTTCTTGCATCTCATTTTCCTCTCCCCCACTTCACCCTTGCCGTTTTATTTGCCATTCTTCTGTCGTGTGTTTACCGTTCACTTGCTTCTTGTTTGCTTGTGTGTGTTGGATTGGTTGCTTGTCACTATAGCTCAGAACAATACTAAATTGTGTGACTTCTCCAATACCAACAATAATGATTTTATTAGCACGCCAATTGCTCCTATGACCGATGCTGAATCTTGTGAGATCAATGCTGCTCTGTTGAATCTTGTCATGAAAGATCAATTTTCCGGCCTTCCTAGTGAAGATGCCACTACCCATCTAAACAACTTTGTTGATTTGTGTGATATGCAAAAGAAAAGGGATACGGATAACAATATTGTTAAATTGAAGTTATTTCCGTTTTCACTTAGAGATCGTTCTAAAACTTGGTTTTCCTCTTTGCCTAGAAATAGTATTGATTCCTGGAATAAGTGTAAAGATGCTTTTATCTCTAAGTATTTCCCTCCTGCTAAGATCATCTCTGTTAGAAACGATATTATGAATTTGTAGCAACTAGATCATGAGCATGTTGCACAAGCTTGGGAGAGAATGATTTTAATGATACGTAATTGCCCTACACATGATTTGAACTTATGGATGATTATTCAAAACTTTTATGCTGGCTTGAATTTTTCTTCTAGAAATCTTTTAGATTCGGCTGCAGGAGGCACTTTCATGGAAACTACCTTAGGAGAAGCTACCAAACTCCTAGATAATATTATGGTTAATTACTCTCAATGGCACACCGAAAGATCTAGTAGTAAAAAAGTGCATGCTATTGAAGAGATTAGTGTTTTGAGTGGAAAGATGGATGAACTTATGAAACTGGTTGCTGCTAAGAGTGCTTATTCTGATACTAATGATATGCCTTTGTCCACTTTGATAGAAAATAATAATGAATCTTTGGATGTGAATTTTTGTTGGTAGGAATAATTTTGGTAACAATGTTATAGAGGAAACTTTAATCCTAGCCTTTTCCTAGTAATTCTTCTAATAATTATGGTAATTCCTACAACAATTTTTTTAATGGAAAGATGCCTTCTGAATTTGAAACTAGTGTTAAGGAGTTTATGATGTCGCAAAAAAAATTCAATGCTATGCTTGAAGAAAAATCGCTTAAGATTGATGAATTGGCTAGAAGTGTGAATAGAATTACTCTTGATGTTGATTCTTTGAAACTTAGATCTATCCACCTAAGCATGATATCAATGAGTCTCTCAAATCCTTGAGAATTTCCATTGATGAATGCAAAGAAAGAACCGCTAGGATGCGTGCTAAAAGAGAGAATTATATAAAAGTGTGTTCTTCTAGTTATCATGAAAATAAATAGGAAGATCTGAAAGTTATTGATGTTTATCCTATTAGATCCTTGTTTTCTAGTATAAATCTTGATGAAAATAGGATTGGAGATGATTCTACTTTAAGGTGTCCCAATGATTCAGAGTTTTTAGATCTTGATGCTAAAATTGTTAAAAGTGGGATTGAAGAGATTAAAACTTTGCATAGTGATGAACCCACTACTTTGGATTTCAAGGGACTCAATTATGATAATTGCTCTTTGATTGATTGTATTTCCTTGTTGCAATCCGTACTAAACTCTCCGCATGCTTATAGTCAAAATAAAGCTTTTACCAAACACATAGTTGATGCTTTGATGCAATCTTATGAAGAAAAAACATGAATTGGAAGTTTCTATCACTAGAAAGATTTATGATGAGTGGTAACCTACTATTAAAATAAATATTAAGGATCATGAATGCTTTGCTTTGTGTGATTTGGGTGCAAGTGTTTCCACTATCCGAAAAACTTTGTGTGATTTGCTAGGATTAAATGAGCTTGATGATTGTTCTTTAAATTTGCATCTTGCGGACTCTACTATTAAGAAACCTATGGGAAGGATTAATGATGTTCTTATTGTTGCCAATAGGAATTATGTGCCCATAGATTTCATTGTTCTTGATATAGATTGCAATCCTTCATGTCCTATTATTCTTGGTAGACCTTTCCTTAGAAAGATTGGTGCTATTATTGATATGAAGAAAGGAAATATTAGATTCCAGTTTCCGTTAAGGAAAGGCATGGAACACTTTCCTAGAAAGAAAATCAAATTACCATATGAATCTGTTATGAGAGCCACTTATGCATTGCCTTCCAAAGATGGCAATACCTAAATCTATCCATGTATCGTGCCTAGCTAGGGGCGTAAAACGATAGCGCTTGTTGGGAGGCAACCCAATTTTATATTTTTTTTTTGCTTCTGTTTTGGAATAAATATTGCATCTAGCTTACGTTTAGATGTGGTTTTGTGTTTTAATTAGTGTTTGTGCCAAGTAGAACCTTTGGGAAGACTTGTGTGAAGTTTATATGATCTTGCTGTGAAAAACAAAATTGTTAGCGCTCGCTAGAATGGTCACCAGATTTTACTGGAGCGTGCTATTTATTTGATTCTTTTTGCAGATGATTAATAGACAAATTCCCCATGTTTACCAGTTTATTTCAATTTTTTTGGAGTTCCAGAAGTATGTGAAAGTTACAGATTACTACTGACTGTTCTGTTTTTGACAGATTCTGTTTTTCGTGTGTTGTTTGCTTATTTCGATGCATCTATGAGTAGTATTGGGAAGTATGAATCATAGAGAAGTTGGAATACAGTACTTTTAACACCAATATAAACAAAGAATGAATTCATTGCAGTACCTTTGAGTAGTGGTTTGTTTTCTTATACTAACGGAGCTCACGAGATTTTTGTCTAAGTGTTGTGTTGTGAAGTTTTCAAGTTTTGAGTATTGCTTTCATGGACTATGGAACAAAGAGTGGGAGAGCCTAAGCTTGGTGATGCCCTAGGCACCCCAAGGTAAAATTCAAGGACAACCAAAAGCCTAAGCTTGGGGATGCCCCGGAGAGGCATCCCCTCTTTCGTCTTCATCCATCGGTAACTATACTCGGAGCTATATTTTTATTCACCACATGATATGTGTTTTACTTGGAGCGTCATGTATCATTTGAGTATTTGCTTGTTGGTTTGGCACAATTATCCTTGTTGGACACACCTATTTGAGAGAGTTAAATATGGCCTAGGAATTGATAGAACACTCTATGTGCTTCACTTATATCTTTTGAGTTGAATAGTTTTTGCTCTAGTGCTTCACTAATATCTTTTAGACCACGGTGGTGATTATATTTTGTAGAAATTGTTGATCTCTCATGCTTTACTTATATCCTTTTGAGAGTCTATTAAAACAGCATGGTAATGTGCTTTGGATATAAAACTAGCCTTCACATGATAGACATCCAATATCAATGTAGTAAAGACTTTCGCACTAAGTGCATTGAATATGATGAGAAGTTGGATGCTTGATAATTGTTTTGAGATATGAGGATAGTGATATTAGAGTCATTCTAGTGGAGTTATTATGAAATTGAGAAATACTTGTGTTAAAGTTAGTGATTCCCGTAGCATGCACGTATGGTGAACCACTATGTGACAAAGTTAGAGCATGAGGTATTTGTAAAGTGTCAACCTTTGTGTGGAGGACGGGGGCGCGCGATTGTTAAATCCTACCAACCTCCCCCCTAGGAGCATGCGTTGATTGCTTTGTTTTGATGACTCGTAAATTTTTGCAATAAGTATATGAGTTCTTATGACTAATGTTGAGTCCATGGATTATACGCACTCTCACCCTTCCACCATTGCTAGCCTCTCTTGTACTGCGCAGCTTTCGCTGGTACCATACACCCACCATATATCTTCCTCAAAACAGCCACCATACCTACCTATCACGGCATTTCCATAGCCATTTCTAGATATATTGCCATGCAACTTTCCACCATCGTTCATATGACACGCTTCATATTGTCATATTGCCATGCATGATCATGTAGTTGACATCATATTTGTGGCAAAGCCACCATGCATAAGTTTTCATACATGTCACTCTTGATTCATTGCACATCCCATACACCGCCGGAGGCATTCATATAGGTTATACTTTGTTCTAGTATCGAGTTGTAATATCGAGTTGTAATTTAATGAAAGTGTGATGATCATCATCATTAGAGCATTGTCCCATGTGAGGAAAGGCTAAATTAAGAAAGCCCCTCTAAAAAAAGAAAGGCCAAAGAAAACAAAAAAAATAAAAAAAGAGAGAAAAAAAGAAGAAAAAAGAAAAAGGGACAATTGCTACTATCTTTGTCCACACTTGTGCTTCAAAGTAGCACCATGTTCTTCATGATAGAGTGTCTCATGTTTAGTCATTTTCATATACTAGTGGTAATTTTCATTATAGAACTTGGCTTGTATATTCCAACGATGGGCTTTCTCAAATGCCCTAGGTCTTCGTGAGCAAGCAAGTTGGATGCACACCCACTTAGTTTGTTTTGTTAAGCTTTCATACATTTTTAGCTCTAGTGCATCCGATGCATGGCAATCCCTACTCACTCACATTGATATCTATTGATGGGCATCTCCATAGCCCGTTGATACGCCTAGTTGATGTGAGACTATCTCCCTCCTGTTTGTCTTCTCCACAACCACCTCTCTATTCCACATAGTGCTATGTCCATGGCTCACGCTCATGTATTGCGTGAAAGTTGAAAGGTTTGAAAGAATATAGTATGAAAACAACTGCTTGGCTGAAGCCGGGGTTGTGCATGATATGAATATTTTTTGTGATGAAGAGGGAGGATAGCTAGACTATATGATTTTGTAGGGATAAATTTCTTTAGACATGGTATTTTGAGAAGACATGATTGCTTTGTTAGTATGCATGGAGTATTATTATTCCTTATGTCAATATAGACTTTTGTCTTGAATCTTTCAGATCTGAACATTCATGCAAAAAAATAAATAATTACATTGAAAAACTATGTTGGTTAGCATTCCACATAAAAATTCTGTTTTTATCTTTTACCTACTCGAGGACGAGCAAGAATTAAGCTTGGGGATGCTTGATACGTCTCCAACGTGTCTATAATTTTTGGTTATTCCATGCTATAATTTATGATGTTTTGGATGTTTAATGGGCTTTGCTATACACTTTTATATTATTTTTGGGACTAACCTACTAACCCAAAGGCCTAGTCTAGATTGTTGTTTTTTTGCCTGTTTTAGGGTTTTACAGAAAAGGAATATCAAACGGAGTCCAAACGGAATGAAATCTTCGGGAGAGATATTTTTGGAGGAAAATACGCACGGGAGACTTGAGAACCATGGAGTAGGGCTGACGTGACGTCCCCGAGGGTGGGGGATGCCCCCCTCCCCTATAGGGCGCGCCCCTGCCTCGTGGGCACCGCTTCTGGCCCCCGGTGCCCTCCTTCCTCCTATATATACCTACGTACCCCAAAACAATCAGAACAACAGAGAAAACCCTAGTTCCACCACCGCAACCTTCTTTTCCTGTGAGATCCTATCTTCGGGCCTGTTCCGGAGCTCCACCGGAGGGGGGGGTCTTCCATGGAGTGCTTCTAGATCATCATCATCGCCTCACGATGAGTTGTGAGTAGTTTACCACAGACCTTCGGGTCCATAGCTAGTATCTAGATGGCTTCTTCTCTCTCTTTGGATCTCAATACGAAGTTCTCCTCGGTCTTCGAGGAGATCTATTCGATGTAATCTCTTTTTGCGGTGTGTTTGTCGAGATCCGATGAATTGTGGGTTTATGATCAAGATTATCTATGAGAAATAGTTGGTTCTTTTCTGAACTCTTTATGTGTGATTATAATATCCTTGCAAGTCTGTTCGAATTATTGGTTTGGTTTGGCCTACTAGATCAATAGTTCTTGCAATGGGAGAAGTGTTTGGCTTTGGGTTCAATCTTGCGGTGTCCTTTCCCAGTGACAGTAGGGGCAGCAAGGCACATATTGTGTTGTTGCCATCGAGGATAAAAAGATGGGGTTTATATCACTATGTTTGAGTTTATCCTTCTACATCACGCCATCTTGCTTAAGGCGTTACTCCGTTCTTATGAACTTAATACTCTAGATGCATGGTGGATAGCGGTCGATGTGTGGAGTAATAGTAGTAGATGCAGAATCATTTCGGTCTACTTGTCTCGGACGTGATGGCTATATATAATGATCATTCCTAGAGAGTCTCCTAATTATTCGCTTTTCTATCAATTGCTCGACAGTAATTTGTTTACCCGCAGTAGAATATCACTATCATGAGAGAAGCCACTAGAGAACACTATGGCCCCCAGGTCTATTCTCAACATATCAATCGACAATCTACTTTACTTCTCCGCTTTTACTTTCTATTCTTATAACCAAAAATATCAAACTATCATCTCTATCAGATCTCACTTTCGTAAGTGACCGTAAAGGGATTGACAACCCCTTATCGCGTTGGCTGCGAAGTTCTTATTTGTTTGTGCAGGTGCGAGGGACTCGCGCATGGTCTCCTACTGGGTTGATACCTTGGTTCTAAAAAACTGAGGGAAATACTTACGCTACTGTGCTACATCACCCTTTCCTCTTCGAGGGAATACAATGCAAGCTCGAGAAGTAGCAGTAATGCACCTACTACCTTTCAAAGATGTATGACTGCTATATTCTCTGATTTTTCTAAAAAAGATTGTTGAGGTTTTCATGGATGTCTTTTCCGTTTATGGGAAGTCTTTTGATGACTGTTTAAGCAATCCTAATCGAGTTTTGCAGGGATGTGAGCAAACTAATCTTGTCTTAAATTGGGAGAAGTGCCACTTTATGGTTAATGAAGGTATTGTTTTGGGCCATAAAGTTTCTGAAAGAGGTATTGAGGTGGACAAAGCTATGGTTAACGCAATTGAGAAAATGCCATGTCCTCAAGATATCAAAGGTATTCGTAGTTTCCTTGGTCAAGCTAGTTTCTATAGGAGATTTATCAAAGTCTTTTCTAAAATTTCTAGGCCTCTTATAAATGTTTTGCAAAAGGGTATTCCTTTTGTCTTCAATGATGATTGTGTAGAAGCCTTCGAAACACTCAAGAAAGCCTTAATTTCAGCACCTATTGTTCAACCACCTGATTGGAACTTGCCTTTTCAATTTATGTGTGATGATAGTGATTATGTTATTGGTGTTGTTCTAGGGCAAAGAGTTGATAAGAAATCGAATGTTATTCACTATGCACGTAAAACTCTAGACAGTGCACAAAGAAACTAGGCTACCACTGAAAAGGAATTTCTAGCAGTTGTGTTTGCTTGTGATAAATTTAGATCCTATATTGTAGACTCAAAAGTAATTGTTCACACTGATCATGCTATAATAAAATACCTTATGGAAAAGAAAGATGCCAAACCTACGCTTATTAGATGGGTTATCTTTCTACAAGAATTTGATTTGCATATCACTGATAGAAAGGGAGCTGAGAATCATGTAGCTGATAACTTGTCTATGTTGGAGAATGTTCTTGATGACCCACTACCTATTGATGATAGTTTTCCTAACGAGCAATTAGCCGCAATAAATTTTTCTAACAACACACCTTGGTATGCTGACTATGCTAATTATATTGTTGCTAAATACATACCCCCTAGAGTTACTTATCAACAAAAGAAAAACATATTTTATGATTTAACACATTGCTTTTGGGATGACCCACATGTTTATAAAGAAGGAGTATATAATATTATTAGATGTTGTGTACCTGAGCATGAACATGAACTAATCCTATGGAAATGTCACTCCGAAGGTTATGGAGGACATCATGCAGAAGACATAACTGCTCACAAGGTATTGCATTTATTGGCCCACTCTCTTCAGTGATGTTCGTAAGATTGTCTTATCTTGTGGTGAATGGCAAAGAATAGGTAATATCAGTAAGCGTCAAGAAATGCCTATGAATTATTCACTTGTTGTTGAACCTTTTGATGTTTGAGGATT
This sequence comes from Secale cereale, assembly GCA_902687465.1. Classification (NCBI taxonomy): domain Eukaryota; kingdom Viridiplantae; phylum Streptophyta; class Magnoliopsida; order Poales; family Poaceae; genus Secale; species Secale cereale. The sequence goes on from LR738712.1 coordinate 245,434,396, forward strand.
TGATTACATGGGACCTTTTCCTTCCTCTAATGGGTACACTCATATTTTGGTTGTTGTTGATTACGTTACTAACCGGGTAGAAGCTATTCCAACTAGTAGTGCTGATCACAACACCTCTATTAAAATGCTTAAGGAAGTCATTTTCCCAAGGTTTGGAGTCCCTAGATATTTAATGACCGATGGTGGTTCACACTTTATTCAATGGTGTTTTCCGTAAAATGCTTGCCAAGTATGATGTTAACCATAGAATTGCATCACCCTATCATCCTCAGTCTAGTAGTCAAGTTGAACTTAGTAATAGAGAAATAAAATTAATATTGCAAAAGACCATCAATAGGTCTCGAAAGTATTGGTCCAAGATAGTGGATGATGCACATTGGGCCTATAGAACAGCCTATAAAATCCTATGGGTATGTCTCCTTAAAAAATGTTTATGGAAAAGCTTGTCATTTGCCTCTTGAGTTAGAACACAAAGCTTATTGGGCCATTAAAGAACTCACCTATGATTTCAAACTTGCTGGTGAAAAGAGGTTATTTGATATTAGCTCAATAGATAAATGGAGAACCCAAGCTTATGAAAATGCCAAACTATTCAAAGAGAAAGTTAAAAGATGGCATGATAAAAGAATCCAAAAGTGGAAATTCAAAGTGGGTGAATATGTTTAATTATGCAATTCTCATTTTAGATTCATTGCAGGAAAACTTCTCTCTAAATCGGAAGGACCATATGTTATCGAAGAAGTTTATCGTTCTGGAGCCATCAGAATAAATAATGCCGAAGGTACAAACTCAAAGGTGGTCAATGGTCAAAGAATCAAACATTGTATCTCTTGTACGCCTATTAATTTTGAAAGCAATATTATCCAAACCATGACACTGGAGGAACACATAAAAGAAACCTTTCGTAACACTCTAGAATTGTCAAATAAGGGAGGTACATGATACGGTAAGTAAACGGACTCCGAAAAATCCGCAAAAATATGTTTTGTCAGTTTTGGATTATTACAAAAATTCGGAAAATAATAAGCACCTAGGAAGGCAACCCTGGTGGGCACGATACACCAGGGCGCACCTGGCACGCGCCCCGGTGGGTTGTGCCCACCACGGGTACCTGCCGAACTCCGTTTTTCTCCCGTTTTCTTGTTTCCCAGGATAAAATATTATTTATATACCCCCTGAACCTATTAACCTCCGCATCGTGGAGAAATTTCTTCTTCTTCTTTCTTGTTGTTTTCTAGTAGATCTGAAATCATGTCATCACAAGGATCAGAGAGGAGAGCCCTGTTTCCCACAAATCTCTTGATATTTATGTATTTAAGCCTTCGAATTCCTGGTTCATGGATGAGAAGGATGAATATGGGCCTATTCCTCCTCGTTTCCGATGGGAAACCAAGGAAGCACTGTGCAAGAAGATATTGAAGCTCAAGATGGAGAACGAAGACCTAAGGGACACAAATTTTAGCCTGCGATGCAAGTTGGAAGAGCTCGCTACTTCACCACCACCATCAACACCTTATTCACCACAAAAAGAGCATTGAGTATATGGGCAATCCCCTTGGCTTGAGCCAAGCTTGGGGGAGGTGCCCCGATATCGTATCACCTCATTATATTTACCTTTATCTACCTTAGTTTAATCTATAGTTATCTTTTGCTTTAGTTGAATAAAAATTTAGTTTGATCTTTCTTTGAGGTGTTTGCTTAGTGATCTATTTATCTATCTATGTAATCGTGTGCGAGATAAATAAAGTTACTTTGAGTTTTTGCTTTCTTTACCTTTTTTCTTAAAATAAAAAGAAAAGAAATAAATGAAAAATATTATATGCTAATCTTATGGTAAGTAATGACATTACGCAAGGAAATGTATGTGTAGTAATATTTATTGAAGATTGATAAACATATCATTGGTCAATGATGCAATTCATGAAAGAATTAATAAGGGAAGAGAATATTCGGATGCAAATATACTATCTTAGACACCTTTTGTGATTGTGAGCCCCCATCGAAATATTATATGCCAAAACGGTTGACGTTGGACAAGGAGGACAACGTAATGACTTATAATTGTTCATATCCACATAGAAGTTATATTGTCATAGATCCTTTAACATATGGTGCTTGCTCAAAATATTTTCTAGCCAAAAATTCCGCACTAAGTAAAGATACTACTTGTGTATCCGAAAACCCTTAGACCCAAATCTTTCTCAAGAGTCCACAATACCTACCTATGGATTGAGTAAGATCCTTCAAGTAAGTTGTCATCGGTGCAAAAAGCCAATAAAAAATTTCTTCTAAATGTGTAAGATCATTTAGTAGAAGAGAAAATTAAGAGTTGTATGAACTTGTGATGGCAAAGAATAAAAGCGACAGAGCATAATAAAGGTTGCCATCATAAGGGGCAATATAACGTGACTTTCTTTTGCGCAAAGGGATTGAACATACAAACGAAAAAGTGCATGACAACCTTTGCTTCCCTCTGCGAAGGGCCTATCTTTTCCTTTTATGTTGAGCCAAAGTTTACCTCCCTATTCCTTTTTTTCTCTTTTGGCAAGCATCATGTGGTGAGGAATTATCTAGGAACATATGTCTAGTTGGATATGGGTGAGCATGAGTTATTATTGTTGACATCACCCTTGAGGGGAGTATGTTGGGTGGCGGAACTATAAGCCCCTATCTTTCTATTTGTCCGGTTGAAACTTTTTGCTCATGTGTATGAGGTGAGTGTTAACAATCATAGAAGATTATATGATTGTTGAGTATGTGGACTTTCCTATGGGCTCTGACACATGACTGATACGTCTCCAACGTATCTATAATTTTTTATTGTTCCATCCTATTATTTATGATGTTTTGGATGTTTAATGGGCTTTGTCATACACTTCTATATTATTTTTGGGACTAACCTACTAACCCAAAGGCCCAGTCCAGATTGTTGTTTTATGCATGTTTCAGGGTTTTGCAGAAAAGGAATATCAAACGGAATGAAACCTTCGGGAGAGATATTTTTGGAGAAAATCACGCACGGGAAACTTGAGAACCACTGAGTAGGGGCCACATGGTGCCCACGAGGGTGGGGGCGCCACCCTAGGGCGCGCCCCCTGCCTCGTGGGTCCCACGTAAGGCCCCCGGTGCCCTCCTTCCTCCTATATAAGCCTACGTACCCCGAAACCATCAGAGCAACAGAGAAAACCCTAGTTCCACCGCCATAACCTTTTGTTCCCGTGGGATCCCATCTTGGGGCCTGTTCCGGAGCTCCGCCGGAGGGGGGATCTACCATGGAGTGCTTCTACATCATCATCATCGCCTCACCATGAGTTGTGAGTAGTTTATCACAGACCTTCGGGTCCATAGCTAGTATCTAGATGGCTTGTTCCCTCTCTTTGGATCACAATACAAAGTTCTCCTCGGTCTTCGAGGATATCTATTCGATGTAATCTCTTTTTGTGGTGTGTTTGTCGAGATCCGATGAATTGTGTGTTTATGATCAACATTATCTATGAGAAATATTTGGTTCTTCTCTGAACTATTTATGTATGATTATAATATCCTTGCAAGTCTCTTCGAATTATTGGTTTGGTTTGGCCTACTAGATCTATAGTTCTTGCAATGGGAGAAGTGCTTGGCTTTGGGTTCAATCTTGTGGTGTCCTTTCCCAGTGATAGTAGGGGTAGCATGGCACGTATTGTATTGTTGCCATCGAGGATAAAAACATGGGGTTTAAATCATATTGCTTGAGTTTATCCGTCTACATCATGTCATCTTGCTTAAGGCTTTACTCTGTTCTTATGAACTCAATACACTATATGCATGCTGGATAGCGGTCGATGTGTGGAGTAATAGTAGTAGATTGTCGGTGTACTAAAGTAGGGGTACCTTAGTATCCCGACTTGTGCACGGGCAGTAGCAGCGTCCCGTGGTCGGGCTCACCACGTGCCCGCCAAAGCCTGTTCTAGTTCCCTTGAAGCCATTCAAGAACAAAGTATACAAGTCAGAAGAACAAGGCCCCGGCAAGAGGAGCTTGCCGGGAAGGCTGCTCCAAGCACAAGACCACCCCATTTTTACAGGACCCAGGCAAGAGGAGCATGCCAGGAAGACCAGAAGACAGCATCTCAGAAGGCATATCGTGGCGCATCACGTGCCCCGGCAGGACCCGGGGAGCGACAAGCTTCCGGGCCCGGCAAGAGAGCAACCCCGGCAAGGTGCTTGCCGGGGGGAAGCTTTCACTGTGTGCCCGCGCTCCAGCTCATCTGTCCACGCGTCGCCCTGGGGCCCTTCCAGGGGCACGTGGCAGATGGCTGTGCAGCCTGGGGTACACGGTGGCGAGCCGCGGTGACGAGGCCACCATCGTGGCGAACGGAGACGCCCGGGCGGACGCTTTTGGGGTGACGGCGATGGGCATTCAATGCCCTTGTCCCCCACCGTCAGGGTTAGGTATAGACCACTTTGCATACACTGTTTATGCACTGTTCCATCTACCACCAATTTTACACTTTTACCCTCATCTACGTTGACACCTGTCGGTGACCCCTTTGAGCTATAAAAGGAGGCCCATGCACAACGTAGAGGGGGTTCGATCCCAGAAACTTGATCACTCCCACGCTCGGTGTAGCTAGTACTGTAGATCTTCAAGCTCCCGAGCCCAAGAACTCAATACAACCAAGGCAGGAGTAGGGTTTTACGCATCCGTGCGGCCCGAACCTGGGTAAACTGCTCGCGTGTGCCCCTCGATCTACTCTTTGTGCTCCCTCCGCTCCCTCACCGTACCGACAAGGGGCTCCGGTCCCATAGGTGTTCGTGGGCGATCAGTTTCCCCGACATCTTTGGCGCGCCAGGTAGGGGGCGTCGAGGTTGTGCAAACCTGATCCGGTGCTCACGCGGGCGCAACCTTCAGCAACCTTTCCAGCTTCATCAACCACATCGACATGCCGCCGAAGAAGAAAGCTTCAGAGGTCGAAGGCCCGTCTGCGTCAATCCCGCCACCACCAGAACCAACGGTTGGTGGGGTAGACGCTGGCGGAAGGGTGGACGCCGGCGAGGACACTCACGGCGCCGCCAAGTCCAAGGACAAGACGGACGACCGGGCAAACTCCAAAGCCTCGGCGTCCGTGCACGCACCCCGTCCCTCTCAGGAGGCGCAGGGCCGGCAGCGACGTGGTACCCACGGTACCATCCGCCTGCTGGGACAAGGCCAAGATGGTGGGTCGCGGGACGCTCAAGACCAGCGCACTGGCACGAGCAAGGCACGGTCGCCGGGGCGAGAACCTGCTCCTTCTAACGTTGTTAGAAGTCCGAGCATATCTCACTCCTCGCACCGCTCGCCACCGCTCCCCTCCACTCCAGCTGAAGCTCTCGCTAGAGCTCAGCTGTTGCTCGACTTCCCTCCAGCGGCAGACAAGGCCGAAGACTGGAGGGCCACCATCCAAAGCCTCATCGCCTTCGCCAACAACGATACGCCGCAGCAGCCGGCAACATCGCGGCCGCGGCAAGCCAGCCAAGCGAAGGCCGATGGAGACAAGACCGCCAGGGGTGCAACTACCGTGCACTCCCCGCCGCGGAAGCAGAAATCGCCGACCCGCCGGATCAACGTCGACGACGACTCCACGGCGTCGTCGGATCCGTGGGCTCGCCGCGATCAGCGCCAAGTCCTCGACGACAGGCAACAAGAGGACGCTCGAACTCGCATCGAGCGCCGAAGAGAAGCGCGACGACAGTCCGACCAGCGCGCTGGGACCGCTGTCGACATGCACGCGCTCGGTGAACCAGGCGACTTGCCATACGCGGCAGGTTGCCCTGCGTTAACCCGAGAGCTGCGGCAAGTCCAGTGGCCCAGCATGAAGAACTTCAAGCCCGACGTACCTGAGAAGTACGACGGCAAGACCCATCCCTCGGAGTTCCTCAGCATCTACACCATTGCGGTGCAGGCTGCCGGGGGACGCAACGAGAGGATTCTAGCAAACTACTTCCCGCTCGTGCTTAAGCCAAACGTTAGATCTTGGCTTATGCACTTGCCGGAGAACTCCATCTCTTCATGGGCAGATCTGTGCCACCAGTTTGTCGGCGCCTTCACGGGCGGCAACAAACCCCACGGCCAGGAGAGCGATCTCCACATTCTTGCCCAGAAGGAGGGAGAGTCCCTGCGCAAGTACATCCAAAGGTTCAGCCGCGTTCAGCACAACATCCCGGATGTCCACCCTGCCGCGATTATCAGCGTGTTCCACCAGAACGTGCGTAACCGCCGGATGAGGGAGGAAATGGCGATGACCAAGATCTGGGACGTCAGCGAGCTTTACGCTCTGGCTGACAAGTGTGCCCGCGCTGAAGAGGGGAGGAGACTCCCCGGAGAGGATACTGGAGCGGGAGGAACGGACAGCGAGGATGCCGCCCCGGCAAGGAAAAACCGGCGGTGGAACAAGAAGAAGAAGAACAAGGAAGTACTGGCTGTGGAAAAGTTCGGCAAGGAGGCTGGCGACAAGAAAGCTCAGGCTAGTGGCTCCGGCAAGGAGCCTGCCACTGTAGCCGCCGCCGACAAGCAGGACGGCTCCGACAAGCAGTACTGCAAGATCCACCGCACCAAGGGCCACGATCTCCAGAACTGCAAGAGGGTAGAGTACCTCGTAGAGCAGCAGAAGGCTGAATACGAGCGACGCGACAAGGAGAAGGCCCAAGGAGGCGGATGTGAGTCCGGCAAGAAGCGGCCATTCAACGGCTGGGGAGGGCGCCGCGGCAAGGCCAAACAGCGGCAAGGAGACATACCTCCCCGGGGCCGCGACAAGGATGAAGACGAAGACGATGACGAGGACATGGACGACGGAGACAACAGCGAACAGGAGTTCCAGAAGGCCACAGAAGTTTTGTGCGTCGATGGAGGTGCCTCTCTGCACACTTCCCACCGCCAACTCAAGCAATGGGTGCGGGAAGTGAATGCAGCTGAGCCACCCATCGAGTTTGCGCAAGCTGCTGAAGTGGTCCAGCGCGCCCATCATCTTCGACCTTGAGGACCACCCTGACCGCACCACTGCGGTCGGGTGCTTGCCGATGTTGGTTTCACCAACCATCCGCAACCTCAAGGTCACCAAGATGTTGGTTGACGGCGGGGCCGGCCTCAACTTGATCTCCTCTGCTGTAATCCGGAAGCTGCAGATCCCCGACAGCGAGCTCGAGGAGACCGGGACGTTCCAAGGAATCAACCCGGGAAGGAGCAAGCCGAAGGGGAAGATAACGCTGCCAGTGACCTTTGGTGGAGAGCTTAACTTCAGGACTGAGAGGATCACCTTCGACGTCGCCGATATCCCATTGCCATATAATGGGATACTTGGCCGTCCTGCGCTCGCCAAGTTCATGGCAGCCTCGCACTATGCATACAATATGCTCAAGATACCAGGGCCAATAAGCGTCATCTCTGTCCCCGGCGACAAGAAGGACGCGCTTATTTGCGCCGACAAGATCTACCGGGACGCAGCAGCCGCGACAGACAGCAAGACACTTGCCGCTGAAGCTCCCGGGGGGAAGACCAAGACCAAGTCCGGCAGGAGCTCTGGGGCCCACTCCGGCAAACGCACCTCTTCAGAGTGCTGCGCTGCCGTCGAGGACGCACCATGGAGCTCCACCGGCAAGTGCAAGAAAGGAATGGCTGCTCCACCTGCGACCAAGAAGGTGTCCGCCAAGGAGGACGGCACTGGTGGTACCTTCACCATCAGTGCTACACTCGATCCCAAATAGGAAAGCGCGCTCGTTGCCTTCCTGCGGGCGAATGTCGACGTGTTTGCATGGAAACCGTCTGACATCCCCGGCGTTCCCAGGAAGGTAATTGAGCACAAGCTTGCTGTTTGTCCTCACGCGCGGCCCGTCAAGCAGAAGGTCAGGAAGCAAGCAGTGGAGCGCCAAGAGTTCATTGCCGAAGAGATCAAGAAGCTGGAAGCAGCATGCCTTGTTAGAGGTGTACTTCATCCTACGTGGTTGGCAAATCCAGTCATCATGCGCAAAGCTAATGGGAAGTGGAGACTTTGTATAGACTTCACTGATGTGAATAAAGCTTGTCCCAAGGATCCATTTCCCTTGCCGCGCATTGACCAGATCTTTGACTCCACGGCTGGATGTGAGTTGCTTTCATTTCTTGACGCATACTCAGGTTACCATCAGATATTCATGGCCGAGAAGGATGAAGAGAAGACCGCATTCATTACTCCATGTGGCACTTACTGTTTCATACGTATGCCCTTTGGACTGAAGAATGCGGGCTCGACATTTGCAAGGGTGGTCCACACTGCTTTTGAGCCACAGATACACATGAATGTAGAAGCCTATATGGATGACATAGTGGTCAAGAGCAAGGACTAGGATACCCTGATCCAAGACCTGGATGAGACTTTTGCAAATCTGCGCAAGATACAACTCAAGCTGAACCCCGAGAAGTGCGTCTTCGGAGTCCCCTCCGGCAAGCTTCTCGGGTTCTTTGTGTCAGAGAGGGGGATTGAAGCCAATCCCGACAAGATCAAGGCCATCGAGCAGATCGAGGCCCCGAAGCGCGTCAAGGATATACGGAGACTTGCTGGTTGTGTGGCTGCCCTCAGCAGGTTCATTTCAAAGTCTGCAGAACACGCCCTGCCTTTCTTCAAAATCTTGAAAAAAGCAGGTCCAATGAAATGGACTCTGGAAGCGGAGGCAGCGCTGTAGGACTTGAAAGGATACCTGTCCTCCACTCCTATACTTGTCGCAGCTAAGCCACAAGAGAAGTTGCTGCTGTACTTAGCAGCAACCAATCAAGTGGTTAGTGCTGCATTGGTAGCAGAGAGGGAGGCAGATGAGGAGCCCAAAGCCCCGGCAAGCACATCCAGCGACAAGCTGGGGGCTTCCCCGACAAGCTCTGAACCCGACAAGGACGAGTCTGCGCAGGAACAAGGAGAAGTGCGAAAGAAGATGGTGCAGCGCCCAGTTTATTTTGTAAGTTCCCTCTTGCAGGGGGCTAGATCAAGATACTCTGGGGTGCAGAAGCTGCTTTTCGGCCTCCTCATGGCCTCGAGAAAGCTGCGCCATTACTTCCAAGCGCATGAGATAACAGTGGTCACTCGCTTTCCACTAAAGAGGATATTGCAAAACCCAGAAGCAACGGGTAGGATTGTCGAGTTGGCACTGGAGCTGTCAAGCTTTGGTCTTAAGTTTGAAAGCACATCAACTATATAGAGCAGAGCTTTGGCAGAGTTCATAGCGGAATGGACGCCAACACCAGACGAAGAAGTTCCAGAGACAAGCATCCCCGTCAAGGAAGCAAGCAAGGAATGGATAATGTACTTCGATGGTGCCTTCTCGCTGCAAGGCGCCGGTGCTGGTGTGCTACTCGTAGCGCCCACCGGGGAGCACCTCAAGTACGTTGTTCAAATGCACTTTACCAAGGAGCAAGCAACAAACAATACTGCAGAGTATGAAGGTTTGCTTGCCGGCCTCAGAATTGCAGCCGAACTTGGGATCAAGAAGCTGATTGTGCGGGGAGATTCACAGTTGGTGGTCCGACAAGTAAACAAGAGCTACCAGAGCCCTTTGATGGAAGCTTATGTCGATGAAGTGAGGAAGCTTGAAGAACACTTTGAAGGCCTGCAGATGGAGCACGTTCCAAGAGCTCAAAATGATATCGCAGACGGCCTCTCAAAGTGTGCTGCAATGAAGTTAACTGTGGAACCAGGGACCTTCCTGCTCAAGTTAACTCAACCATCCGTTACACCATCAGTTGGGCAGAACAAGAAGAGAAAGTTGGTCTCCGGTGACTACTTACCGGCGGATCTTCCTGAAGCCGCCGCCAAGGTCCCCAAGATCGACGACCAAGTTGCTGAGGAACAGCCTGCTCCTGTGGACCCTAGGGTTCATATAGTTGAAGCGGGCGTTCCCGACAAGTCTTCCCCCGGCAGGCTTGCCGGGGAACGCTCAGCTCCGGCAGAGCCGCAGGTTCTTGCCACGGAAGCTGACCTTCCCGCAGCAGTACTGATGCCTTTAGTCCTTGTTGTTGAGCCTTGAGCTCCAACCTGGGCACAGCAAATTGTCCGCTTCCTTCAAACCGGAGAACTTCCCGAAGAACCAGAAGAGATAGAGAGGATAACCAGGCAGTCAAGTATGTACCAGTTCGTCGGCAACGAACTGTACAGAAGAAGACTCAATGGTGTCAGATTGATGTGCATCTCCCGGGAAGATGGACAGAAGCTGTTGGCAGAGATCCACGGAGGCATATGTGGACACCACATTGGCGCAAGAGCACTTGCCGGGAAGGCGTTCTGGCAAGGTTTCTTTTGGCCAGAAGCCCTCCAAGATGCAACTGCACAAGTAACCAAGTGTGAAGCGTGCTAGTTCCATGCCAAGCAAATACATCAGCCAGCTCAAGCTCTCCAGACGATCCCTTTGTCCTGGCCCTTCTCGGTCTGGGGGCTCGACATCCTCGGCCCCTTTCCCCGCGCTATCGGGGGATTTGGGTACTTGTACATTGTCGTCGACAAGTTCACAATGTGGCCGGAAGTGGAGCCAGTGAGAAAGGTGACCGCACAGTCAGTAGTCAAGTTCTTCAGATCGATCGTTTGCCGTTTCGGAATGCCTAACAGGATCATCACCGACAACGGCACACAGTTCACAAGTCGCACCTTCATGCAGTACGTCCAAGACCTTGGCGCCAAGGTCTGCTTCGCTTCTGTTGCTCACCCGAGGAGCAACGGTCAAGCGGAGAGGGCCAACGCTGAAGTGCTGGGCGGGCTCAAGACAAGAACTTTCGACAAGCTGCACAAGTGTGGAAGAAACTGGATTGAGGAGTTGCCGGCGGCTCTTTGGTCAATCAGGACGACACCAAATCAAGCCACCGGACAGACACCCTTTGCTCTTGTCTATGGAGCAGAGGCAGTTCTCCCCACGGAACTCGTATACGGGTCTCCTCGAGTGCTCGCTTACGATGAGCTTGAGCAAGAGCAGCTGCGGCAAGATGATGCACTGCTCCTCGAGGAGGACCGTCTCCAAGCTGCTGTACGAGCTTCTCGATACCAGCAAGCTTTGCGCCGCTATCATAGCTGCAAAGTCAATGCCAGGAGTCTCGAGGAAGGTGACCTTGTTCTTCGGCGCGTTCAGTCCGCCAAGAACTCCAACAAGTTGACGCCGAAGTGAGAAGGCCCTTATCGGGTGAGACAAGTCACAAGGCCCGGCGCTGTCCGCCTTGAGACTGAAGAAGGCTTACCGGTGAGCAACTCCTCGAACATTGAGCATCTTCGCAAGTTTCACCCATGAGGCGCGGTTGCTGTGATCCGCTCCGGCAACCACCTTTTGTACAAGTCTTGCCGCTGTTGCATGTAAACCTTTGTACAAAGCCGGGCGCAGACCTCGTGCATCAGTAAAAATTTTGAGCTTTGCACAGCTTGTTGTTTAAAGCATTCTTGTTTCCATTGCATGTATTGCCTAACACTTCGTGCAGCACACGATCCCGGTAAGCGATAACAAGCCGCAAGGCTCCATATCTATGTTTCCTCCACTCTTCCTTTTTTCTCTCAAGCAGAAGAAGTGTTCCTCGCGCACAAGTTTGCCGGGGGGAAGGAGACAATGGTATGAACCAAGTGTTGTTCAAGGAAGGAAGGCCTTGCCGGGAAGCAAACGGAACACAAAAGCTAAGTTGCCAAAGTTTGAGCATTCAAAATTTTAAAATTCTTAGTTGTCTTCCTTGAACGACCACACTCTGTATGGAAAACCTGTGCGCAGAGGAACCTACCCGTAGCTAGCCGTGCCCTTACTTTGTTTCGAGCACGCTCAACAGCTTAAGTGAGATGCGACAAGTGTCGTGCCCTTATTTCGTTTTCGAGTTCGCTCAGCAACCTAAGTGTGTTGCGACTAGCTGCGGCAAGGTTTCTTGCCGGCAAGGGCATTGCCAGCAGGCTGCTAAGAGTCCCGCACTCAGCGCTCGCGGCAAGGGTCCCTTTGCCGGCAAGTTCCCTAAAAACTTAAGGTGGAAAGCATACAAAGTGAAGGGATCGAGCAAGAGAGATAACACTGCATTAACTATCCAAAATAAAGTTATATTACAAGATAACTTGCCGCTGTTCTAACCAACTACTATCCATGACTTAATCGATAGCGGCAAGGGAAGCAGAAAGAAGGGAGCCTAATCTACACGGTCTCCGTCAACCCTCTTGATCTTGCCCGGCTTGGACACGATGTGGGCAACTCGTGCCTTCAACGCTTCTAGGTCAGCTTCGGGCGGCAAGGTCCGGAGGACGTTCTCGAGATTAATCCCGGGGTTGTGGTAGACGATCTTCGTCAACACCCACTCCAAGGTACCCATGCAAAGCCGGCGCGCCTCGTTAGCCAGCTGAGTGGGGACCCTCTCCCGTAGCTGCGCGAGGGCCGGCGCCACTCCCCTGAAGAACAAGCTTAGCTTGGCGCTGTGGGGGAGGCTCTCGTCGGGGGAGTACATGAGGTGCTCCGCCCTCAGCGCCACCATCTCCTTGTTGATGTTGGCGGCAGAGGCGACGAGCTCATCGGTCCACTGCTCCACCGCCCACTGGAAGTTGTTCTGCGACAGAGCGGCACTGTCCAGCAGCGCCCTTTCAGCCCGGAGATCATCCTTCAACTTAGACTCCCTGTCCCGGGCCCCGTCAAGCGACTCAGTAAGGGTGGACAATTTCAGCTCCAAGTATGCGATGGAGTCCTTGGCGTCATTGAGCTCTTTGCCCTTCTCGGAGAGTTGGACCTGCAGCTCCGAGTGGCTGTGGGCGTCCTTCTCCCTTTCAAGTTTGAGCGCGGCAACCTTCTCCTCGCTCGTCTTCAGATCAAGCTCCAACTGCGCCACCCTCGCCTCCAGGTCCCTCTTGGCGGTCTCTGCGGCAGCAGTGGCGTCCCTTGCCTCTTGCAGAGCCCCGCCAATGGACTGCTCGCGCGCGGAAAGGTCGTCCTCATGGCTATGGAGGTGGACCTTCCGCTGGTTCAGCGCTCCTTCCCGCCGAGCCAGATCCTCGGCGGCCCGTCGCTACTACTCCTCGACCTCGGCCTTCTCGAGGATGAACGCTTGGTGCGCCTCGGCAAGCTCTTCGCGCTCCTCCGCCAAGTTCCGGAGGGCCGCTTGGTTGGCGGCACGGAGCTCCGTGGCGCGCTTCTCCAGATCAGCATCGGCCTTGGCAGCCAGAGCCTCACGGGACTCCAGCTTGGCTTGCTTGGCCCGGTACAAGCCCAGGAGTCGACGTAGGAGTTGCTCCTCTTCGGGCTCGTTGCTGCTGCCGGGCGCGTCGACAATCCTCAGCCCGGCGGAGGCGAGAACTTCTCCGTCGAAGCTCGCCCCCTCCGCGGGTGCCCTTGATGAGGACGCCCACGGGACTTGGATAAAGACCCCGTTGGCGGCCTCCATATAGACACCCGACCTAGCCGCAGGGGCGGAGGGGTCGACGGCCGGCGCAGCGTCCGGCGCTCCTGCGGCCTCAGGGCCAGCAGTACGGTCGCCAGTCCCTTCCCCAGCTGCCGCGTCAGCGGTCGGGGCGGTCTCCTCGGCGGCTGGCTCGTCAGCGTCAGCCATTCCTTCAGCAGTGGTGGCGTCGCCAGCATCGCCGCGCACTTCCTCCTCGGCGATGGTCTCCGTCTCCATCGGCTCCGGGGCGGGAGGGTCTAACAACAGCAAAGGAAAAGAAGAATCGTCAAGCAAATATGCAAAAAAGAAGAGTTCAGAAGAAGGAAAGTACAAGGGTTTACCTGCGCGGGCCTCTTCAATGACGGGGTCCCTCGCCGGGGAGTTCTCCCTTGGCGGCGTAGTAGTGGTCCCGGCCGGCGGAGGGCTGCTGGCGCCTTCCCTTGTCGGGGTGCTCGCCCTTGGCGGGGTACTCGCCCCTGGCGGAGTACCCGCCCTTGGCGGAGCACCCTCCCTCGCCGGGGAGCTCCTCCTTAGCGGGGACGGTGGGACAGGCGGATCGTCGGGAGCAGTCTCTTGACGCTCCTGCGGCTGCGGCTCCACTTCTGCACAAGACAACAAGCAAGCTAAACATCGATAAGGATAAGAAGCTCAAGCGCGCCCGATAAGCAGAAAAGTGAACAAGGAACTTACGCTGGGGGCTGCTCTCCGGAGCAGCAGGCTGGTCCGGCAAGCCTGTCGCGGGCACGTCTCCTGCCGCGGCGACGGGCTCGTCGTCCTCAAGGTCAACCACAGGGATCTTGGCCCTCTTCGCCATCCTCTAGGTCAGGGTCCTGGAAGCCAAACAAGATCAGAACCAAACAAGAGAATTCAAGACAAGAACAAAAGTCAAAGGAAATAAAAGTTGCAAGTGCTTACTCTTCCTCCTCCTCGTCGGAGCTACGGGCGGAGAAGTCAAATTCCGCCTCGCACATCCCAGCACGAGGAGCTGGAGGAGTAGGCTCCCTCGGGCGCTTGGCGGGCTCCGGAGCCGTGGGTTGCGAAGACCCCGCGCCGGTCGTCGCCGAGGACCGAGGAGCAGAAGGAACACCAGAACCGCTCCGGGAAGATCCCCCTCCGCTCGCCGCTGGGACACGGGGCGCCTCCTTGACGACCTTGCTCGTCGTGGTGGCACGCGTCGCCCGATGCTTCGGCTGCTGTCGGGGCGCCGGCTGCTTCACCGTCTCAGTGGTCTTGCGGAGGCGCTTCTTCGGCTGTGGCGGGGGACTTGGCGGTGGTGGAGAGTTCTCCGAGGATGAGGAAAGGTCGTCGAGGTTCAGTGACCCGCCCGAGTCTTCATCGGAATCGCCCGATTCTGCGTCCTCCTCGCCGGGCTCACTGGACTCAGTGCCTTGCCCGGCAGCCTGACTTGTCCCGGCAGGCTCTTCGGCAGGCTTCCCGGCGGGCCTCAGCAGTTTGAGGATTTCTTCCTCCTCGGCCCGGCTCACTGCATCCGCTGCCTCCGCTTCCTCCACGGTGTACCCGAACTCACCCGCGGCCGCCGCTGCGGCGGCCTCCTCCATCCTGTTGGCTATGTATGCCACGTCCCGGCCGGTGGTCGCGCGGGTGAGACCTTTCTTCTCGTCAGGGTTGCGCGGTCGTTCAACCAGGTTGTCGAAGAAGGTCTGCACGGTCTCTTCTGAAGGCATCAGCCAAGTAGGAACAACCCCGTGGGAGTCGCACTGAGGCATCGCCGCACGGATGGCACTAAGGGCAGAATTGTTGCATAATGGAACCACTCCGTCCGACGGGGTGAACCACTCCGGGTGCTTGGGGTCATGCTTGCACAGCTCCCGGATCATCCCCTTGAGTTCCAAGACGGTGAAGTTATAATTCAGCCCGGGGCGCAGCCTCATGAAGTCTGCCGCGTTGCCGAACTCCCAAGCAGGCCTCTTCCTGTCCTGCAAGGGGGCAATGCGGCGACGGAGGAAATCCGCCCCGACCTCACCTACAGTAAGGTTGGCGGCCCGGAGGCGAAGGATCCTAGTAAGGGCGATCTGCAGCTTATCGTCCTCCGGGGCCAAGTCACTCCAATCCTTGCCGTGCACTATTGCCGCTCGGCGCGGGGAGGTAAACTGCTGGGGTTCCTCTTCCATAACCCAGCACCAATCAGCTCTCCACTCCTCCCACTTGCCGCGGAGCTCTCCAATCAAGTACGCCTCTTTCTTGTTAAGCCTAAAGATCCAGGAGATGCCACCGGAGAGTGGAGATCCAGACTCTACTCTAGGTGTGAAGAAGTGGCGGAAGAGAGCTACGTTGGGATGGACCCCGACAAAGTTTTCGCACAAATGTGCGAAAACGGCCATTGTAAGAACGGCATTCGGGGTAAAATCTAGGAGGTGGAAGCCGTACGTGTTCATCACATCGCAGAAAAACTCAGAATACGGAGGACAGAGGCCACAGTGGAAGAACAAAATGAAGTAGTGGTAACCTCCTGGGTACATGTCGATGGCTTCGGCGGGGAGGACCCTGGTGCGTGGGTGAGCTTTCGTCTCCCTCGCCCAGAACAGGTAATACTTGTCCCGCTGCTCCCTCGCGCCGAGCCTCGGCGGGAAGACCACCATCCTCCTTCGCATGGCTGCCAGCTTTGCCGCCTTGTCAGACTTCTCTTTCTTCGCCTTGTCGCTCTTCGGGGCAATGGCGGGGACGGCGGGGGAGGTCGACGGCACTGCGGATGCTGGAGACGGCGGAGGAAGGGTGGAGCTTGGCTCTCTGTCGACCTTTGGGGAGGCGGAGAGCAGCGGGGGTTTCTGGAGATTGAAGACACAATGAAAGCAATGGGGGAAACTTCCCCTGCTTCCTCTGCTTTTAAGGGGGGAGTGGGGGACGTTCCGCATTTTCCCATTAAAGAAACAGGCCACGATCTCTCCCACGACGCCGCAATCGACGTGTGCCGTTAGGGAGAGATGCGGCGGATTCGGAAAGGGCTACGGCGCGCCGTGGGCCGCGTGTGCCCGTGCACTGTTTTGGGCCTGGCCCAACAGCGCTCGGCACCGTGTGTGGCCCAGGCCCGGGGGCTCCTATCGGTGTACTAAAGTAGGGGTACCTTAGTATCACGACTTGTGCACGGGCAGTAGCAGCGTCCCGTGGTCGGGCTCACCACGTTCCCGCCAAAGCCCGCTCTAGTTCCCTTGAAGCCATTCAAGAACAAAGTATACACATGAGAAGAACAAGGCCCCGGCAAGAGGAGCTTGCCGGGAAGGCTGCTCCAAGCACAAGACCACTCTATTTTCACAGGACCCTGGCAAGAGGAGCTTGCCAGGAAGACCACCGTCAGGGTTAGGTATAGACCACTGTGCATACACTGTTTATGCACTGTTCCATCTACCACCAATTTTACACTTTTACCCTCATCTACGTTGACACCTGTCGGTGACCCCTTTGAGCTATAAAAGGAGGCCCATGCACAACGTAGAGGGGGTTCGATCCCAGAAACTTGATCACTCCCACGCTCGGTGTAGCTAGTACTGTAGATCTTCAAGCTCCCGAGCCCAAGAACTCAATACAACCAAGGCAGGAGTAGGGTTTTACGCATCCGTGCGGCCCGAACCTGGGTAAACTGCTCGCGTGTGCCCCTCGATCTGCTCTTTGTGCTCCCTTCGCTCCCTCACCGTACCGACAAGGGGCTCCGGTCCCATAGGTGTTCGTGGGCGATCAGTTTCCGCGACATAGATGCAGGCAGGAGTCGGTCTACTTGTCTCGGACGTGTTGCCTATATATAATGATCATGCCTAGATAGTCTCATAATTATTCGCTTTTCTATCAATTGCTCGACAGTAATTTTTTTACCCGCCGTAGAATATCGCTATCATGAGAGAAGCCACTAGAGAACACTATGGCCCCCGGGTCTATTCTCAACATATCAATCTACGTCTACTTTACTTTTTCCGCTTTTAGTTTTTGTTCTTATAATCAAAAATACCAAAAATATATAAACTATCATCTCTATCAGATCTGACTTTCGTAACTGGCCGTAGAGGGATTGACAACCCCTTATCGTGTTGGCTGCAACGTTCTTATTTGTTGGTGCAGGTGCGAGGGACTCGCGCGTGGTCTCCTACTGGATTGATACCTTGGTTCCCAAAAACTGAGGGAAATATTTACGCTACTGTGCTGCATCTCCCTTTCCTCTTCGAGGGAATTCAACGCAAGCTCGAGAAGTAGCAATGACCCTTCCTGAAAATATGATAAATTGTAATTGCAAAGTTGACTAAGAACATAGTTTTTCAGTTTTCAATAGAGTTTATGCTTTATACTTCAATACTATGATGACTTCTTACTTGCTCATGAGAGTTATATGTTAAAGTTATGTTTATTAAGTTTTAATAAAGTTTGTTACTATTATAATAATAATATGCATGATGCTTCTTTGTCCATATTTTGTTTTTATCGACACCTCTCTCTAAGCATGTGGACATGTTTTTCAATTTTGATTTTTTTTGCTAGAGGACAAGCGAGGTCTAAGCTTGGGGGCGTTGATATCTCCATTTTGCATCATGTTTTCCTACTGTTATTTATAGTGTTCTCATGCATAATAGTGCCTTTTGGAGTAATTCTAATGTTCTTTCTCTCATATTATGCAAGGTTCGTATCAAGAGGGAGAATACCGGTAGTTGGAAATCTGGACCTGAAAAAGCAACGTCAGGCTACCTATTCTGCACAACTCCAAATGGGCTTAAACTTCATTATGACTTTTTATTGATAAATAAGAAATACTGGAGCTGATAACCACTAGTGGGGGCCCACCAGGTGGGCACAACCCACCTGGGCGCGCCAGGCCCCCCAGGTACGCCCTGGTGGGTTTTTCCCTCCTCTGCCCACCTTCGGTGCCCCTCTTCTGGTGTATAAGTCATTTTGACCTTGGAAAAAAATAAGGAGAGGACTTTCGGGATGGGGCGCAGCCGTCTCGAGGGGGGACATGGGCAGGATCACTTTTGCCCTCCGGCGGAGCAATTCCGCCAGGGGAACTTCCCTCCCGAAGGGCGAAATCATCGTCGTGATAATCACCAACAACTCTCCCATCCTGGGGAGGGAAATCTCCGTCAACATCTTCAACAGCACCATCTCCTCTCAAACCCTAGTTCACCTCTTGTGTTCAATCTTTATACCGGAACCTATGATTAGTGCTTGTGGGTAACTAGTAGCGGTGATTACATCTTGTAGTTGATTACTTATGGTTTATTTGGTGGAAGATTATATGTTCAGATTAGCTATGCCATTTAATATCCCTCTGATCATGAACATGTTTGTCACTTGTGAGTAGTTACTTTTGTTCTTGAGGTCACGGGAGCAATCATGTTGCAAGTAATCATATGAACTTGATATGTGTTTGATATTTTGATAGTATGTATGTTGCGATTCCCTTAGTGGTGTCATGTGAACGTCGACTACATGGCACTTCACCATATTTGGTCAAAAGGGAATGCATTGTGGAGTAGTTATTAGATGATGGGTTGCTCGAGTGACAGAAGCTTAAACCCTAGTTTATGTGCTACTTTGTAAGGGACCGATTTGGATCCAAAAGTTTAATGCTATGGTTAGATTTTTAGCTTAATACTTTTCTTGTAGTTGCGGATGCTTGGAAGGGGGTTAATCATAGGTAGGAGGTTTGTTCAAGTAATAACAGCACCTAAGCGCCGATCCACCCACATATCAAACTATCCAAGTAGCGAACACGAAACAAGCCAACATGGTGAAAGTGACTAGATGAAATTCCCGTGTGCCCTCAAGAACACTTTGCCTATTATAAGAAACCGTATTGGCTTCTCCTTTGCCACAAAAGGATTGGGCTATCTTACTGCACATTATTTGCCGTTACCATTACTAGCTTGTTACAAATCATCTTGCTATCAAACTATCTGCTACTTACAAGCTCTCCTCCATGATGGAGGCCAACACCGCAACGCTCACGACGGTCACCACCCGCCTATATGATCTGGCGGCGTGGCGGCCCGATCTGGAGCGGGGTGTGGCCGATCTGGGTAATACGGTAGCTGCACTCCAGCAAGATCGGCCCGGCAACATCGACACCAACGGCGGGGGCACACAAGCGCCAGCGCCCACGGCACCACCGCCAATGACCCATAGCACCCTTATCCATGCTGCGGAGGGCGAGGCGGATGCTCCTCTCGGGTCCGATGACCACGTCGCTTTCCATCTGCAATGGGGGACGTCGGCGGTGCCGTTCCAGACGCCGCCCCCGCTCCCGTCCAACAGTCAGATCGATCTCCCATCTCCTAATGCCTTGCCATCAACTTTTGCGCATGCTTGCCAGATGCTGGCAGGGCAGGGTCAGGCGCATCCGCCGATCGCCTTTCCACAGTTCTCGGGGGAAAATCCTAATCTGTGGAAAACTATGTGTGAACAATACTTTAACATGTTTGGAATCCATGATTCTTTTTGGGTTCCCATGGCCGCTCTGAATTTTTCTGGCTCGGCCGCTGTATGGCTCCAATCCATCCAGAAGAAGCTAGGATCATTTACTTGGGAATCTTTTGCTGCTTTGTTATGGACTATATTTGGGCGGGATAGACACCAAATGCTCATCCGTCAATTCTACACCATTAAGCAAACTTCCTCAGTAGCTGATTTTATTGAGAAGTTTGAGCTTATTACAAATCACTTGAGTTCCTATTCAGATTCAATTCATCCTTTCTATTTCCTTACTAGTTTTGGGGAAGGACTGAGGCCGGACATACGCGCGGTGGTCATGGTGGAGCGACCACCAGACCTGCATACGGCTTGCGCTCTGGCTCTTCTCCATGAGGAGGTGGTGGATGGAGCCAACATGGAGTCGTCGCGGCCATTCCACCTTCAGCCATGGCCTCCAAAGATGAGCACACGCCCAACAGCAGCGCTGCCACTTCCACCACCGCCTGGTCGGCCACTGATGCGGCTCGAGCTGAAGCAGCAAAGATCAAGACTCTGCGCGACTACAGAAGATCTCGGGGGCTGTGTTTTGAATGCGGCGAGCGTTGGGGCCATGAGCACACCTTCCCCACGTCAGTTCAGCTCCACATGGTCGAGCAGCTCCTTGAGTTATTCGGCATCGATGCAACCATGGACCAGCAGAGCATGCGAGCAGATGAGCAGCAAAAAGGTGCTGTCATGGCGATCTCTCGATCAGCCGTGATAGGAGGGGTGTCGTCCAAGGCTTTTCAACTCTGTGCTTGGATTCGAGGCCGTGAGGTGCTGATGCTCGTCGACCCCGGAAGCACCACCTTCTTCATCAACAAACGTTTTGCCGAGGGGATGGCAGGCATTCAACCATTGCCCAAGACTTACAAGGTGCGCGTAGCTGATGGAGGGGAGCTCATCTACTCCGCCAGTGTACCAAACTGCACGTGGTGCTCACAAGGGCACCAGTTCACCACCAAACAGAAGGTGCTTGACCTCGGCGTCTACGAAGTCATTTTGGGCATGGACTGGCTCGAAGAGCACAACCCGATGACAGTCGATTGGCGTGCTAAGCTTATTGAGATTCTAGCACCAGGAGGTGACATCAGTCTCCACGCCCATGACAACTCTTCGTCCACCTGCGTCATCATTAACGCGCTGCAACTTCAAAGTATGTGCAGCAAGGGGGGCATCACTCATATGGCCCTGGTGCACGCGATCGAGCCGGAAGATGACACCAACTCTCCTCCACCAGCCTGCATACAGCAAGTCCTGGATGATTTTGAAGATGTTTTCAAGGAATCGGTGGGTTTGCCACCACGGTGCGAGTGCGATCATCGCATCCCTCTCATCCCAGGAGCTCAGTCGTTCAGCATCAGACCCTATCGTCACAAGCTGGACCACAAAGACCAGATTGAAGCGCAAGTTGCTGAAGTCCTCCGCACAGGTGTCATCCAGCACAGCAATAGCCCATTCTCATCTCCGGTCATTCTCGTCAATAAGAAGGATGGAACCTGGTGTCTTTGCATGGACTATAGACAGCTCAACACAAATCATGTGTGACAACAAGTACCCAGTGCCGGTGATTGAGGAGCTACTAGACGAGTTGCACGGCTCAGCTTGGTTTTCCAAGCTCGGCCTACGCGCCGGCTACCATCAGATCCGTCTCACTGAAGGCGAGGAATTCAAGACAGCATTTCAGATGCACTCGGGGCAGTACGAGTTCAGGGTGGTTTCTTTCGGCCTGACAGGTGGTCCACCCACGTTCATAGGAGCCATGAACACCACGTTCCACCCTCTCATGCGAGTGTGTGTTTAGGTTTTCTTCGATGACATACTGGTCTTCAGCAAAACCCTCGTGGACCACGCACGTGACCTGTGGCAGGTGCTAACACTATTGCGCAGGGACCAATGGAAAGCCAAGTTGTCCAAGTGCACTTTCGGGCAGCAGAAACTCTCCTACCTGGGGCATGTCATCAGTGAGCAAGGTGTCACCACTGAGCCAACTAAAATCAGAGTTGTGGCACAGTGGACAGGACTAGGAAAGACCAAAGAGGTATGCGGTTTCCTGGGGCTGGCAGGTTAATACCGCCGCTTCGTCAACAACTTCGGAATCATAGCTCGGCCACTTTTCAATCTCCTCAAGAAGGGTGTGCCATTTGTCCGGACCACAGCAACTGGGACAGCATTCCAAGTTCTCAAGCAATAGTTGATCGAAGCACCTGTGCTCGCCCTGCCGGACTTCTCCAAGACCTACGTTGTCGAGACGGATGCCAGCGACAAATGGATCGGAGCAGTCCTCCAGCAAAACGGTCACCCGATTGCATATATGAGCAAAGCCTTGAGCCAGCGGTACCAGGGCCTCTCTACCTATGAAAAGGAATACCTGGCGGTGATCGTGGCAGTGGACCAATAGAGACCGTACCTCCAGCATGATGAATTCGTTATCTCAACAGATCAACGCAGCCTGACTCATCTCAACGAGCAGCGCCTAACTACACCATGGCAGCAGAAGGCTTTTACATAACTGTTGGGGCTGCGGTACTCGATCTGTTACAAGAAAGGGAGCGACAACACCGCAGCTGATGCACTGTCAAGGGCCAGCACCTCGGAGATTCTGCTCACAGTTAGCTCATGTCAACCTTCTTGGCTTGAGGACGTAATCACCAGCTATAACAGCAACCCTCAAGCATAGTGTCTCCTAGAGCAGCTCACCATCCGCGAGGACCCCAAGGGCGGGTTCACTCTGAAACAAGGGCTCCTGCGCTTTCGGGACAGAATATGGCTGGGGGGTCGACAGAGATGCAGCAACGCATCATATGAACTTTTCACGATAGTGCCATGGGGGGCACTCAGGTTTTTCGGTGACATACCGCCGCGTCAGAAGACTGTTTGCTTGGCCAAAGATGAAAGCTCACGTATTGCAATATGTGCGCTGCTGCCATGTTTATCAGCAAGCAAAACCTGACCCTAGCGCACCTCCAGGTCTGCTTATGCCACTGCCTATTCCTCATGAGTCATGGGACTTGATCACTATGGACTTTATGGATGGCTTACCTCAGCCATAAAAAATCAATTGCCTTCTGGTAGTGGTGGACAAGCGCACCAGGTTCGCTCACTTTCTACCCCTAGCGCATCCTTACACAGTAGCCAAGGTGGCCTTGCTCTACATGCAATAGCTCTACAAACTGCACGGGTTCCTTGGTGCCATTGTTTCTGACCGTGATCCAGTTTTCACAAGCCATTTTTGGCAAGAGTTGTTCAAGTATGCAGGCATGGAGCTGCGCTTGAGCACAGCCAATCATCCACAGACGGAGGGCTAGACGGAGAGGGTGAATCAGTGCATAGAGACTTACTTGTGGTGTTTCGTGCAGGCATGGCCCAAGCGCTGGAGCTTCTGGATACCACTGGCGCAATTCTGGTAAAACACTTCGCACCACTCGGCGATCGGCGTGACTCCTTTCAAAGCCATGTTCGGGCGCGAACCAAGACACTAGGAATTACAGCCGCAACATCCTGCACGGTACCAGCGCTACAAGCTTGGCTCGAGGAGCGAGTCGTCATGCAAGGAGTCATACAACAACAACTACATCGAGCGCGGTAACTGATGAAGGACCAGGCCGGCAAGAAACGCTCGTTCCGACAGTTCCAAGTCGGCAATCAAGTCTTCCTCAAGCTACAACCGTACATCTAAACATCAGTTGCGCCAAGGGTGAACCACAAGCTGTCATACAAGTTCTACGGGCCATTCCCAATCATCGCCAAGATCAACGAGGTCGCCTACGAGCTCAACTTACCTCCCGAAGCCACGGTTGTCAGGCCCAAGATGCGATTCTATCCCGATCACGTGACACATACGTGATTGGGGCACAACCGTATTTCGGGCACTTAGCAAGATGGATATCATTACATCGTACCATTACATACATACATGGGGGATACAACAATTCATACAAGTCACATGAATACAATAGCATCAATACAAGGCATTCGACTATGGATGCAAACATGAAAAGCACAACGACATCCATCTTCTATCACGGGCTGCCGACCCAGAACCTAACCCAACACTGACGAAGAAGAAGAAGAAATAACTCCAACAAAAGTACTTCGCTCTCACGTCAAGTCATCAGAAACCTGCACCTGCAACTGTTGTTGTACTATCTGTGAGCCACGAGGACTCAGCAATCCCATAACCATCGGTATCAAGACTAGCAAAGCTTGATTGGGAAAGGAGAGGTTAAGTGGTGAGGTTGCAGCAGCGGCTAAGAAAAATATGGTGGCTAACTTACGAGTACAAGAATAAGATGAGCATCTATGCAAACGGTCGCAAACTAGTAATGATCGCTAAAGACACTGAACTACCTACGAGTCAAACATAACCCCACCATGTTCTCTTCTCGAAGTGAAAAGAGACAGTCACGGTTACTCACGCTGATCGTGTGTTTTACTCCAGATCCTCTGTCAAGTTTTCTACAAACCGGACATTAACAAGTTCCAATCTGCCACATAACCACGGGCACTGCTTTCGAAAGATCATAACCCTGCAGGAGTGTCCCAACTTAGCCCATCACAAGCTCTCACGATCAGCAGAGATAACAATAATAATACCCCTTATCTTAGGGAAGGCTCGATCAGACTCGGAATTCCCGGTGCACAAGACATTTTGACAATGGTAAAACAAGTCCAGCAAGACCTCCCGGCGTGC
The DNA here is from genome assembly GCA_902687465.1 of Secale cereale. Taxonomy (NCBI): domain Eukaryota; kingdom Viridiplantae; phylum Streptophyta; class Magnoliopsida; order Poales; family Poaceae; genus Secale; species Secale cereale. The sequence goes on from LR738712.1 coordinate 245,458,884, forward strand.
CGACACCCTGATAGTAGCCGCGCATATCTCGTCTCAGGCCACGACCGGATGGGTTATGCTACGGGAGCCAATCCTTGAGTTTCCCCGTGGTGGCCCCGCAGTACCCCCGTTTGGGACCAACACCATTAGCACTGGCCCCCCTGTATGTAGAAGAATCCTCGGGTAGCGCTAACTCCCTATGCAATTAATTAATTAAGTTCTTATTATGTTGCAAATAAAACCAATGTTGGGCCTTGTTGGAGGAGTTTTATTCAGAGATGAACTGTCAAGGGGTCCCCATATACCCAACCGCGTTAGGAACGCAAAATCAAGGAACATAACGCCGGTTTATCGGCAACTAAGGTGGCATGAGTGGAACAAAACACCAAGCAAAAGTCCAAGCCTTCCACCCATTGCCAAGTATAAAGGTGTGTTAAATAATAATAATAGATATTGTGATATTCCAACAACAAGTTCCAACAAGGAACAATCTTCATCTTCACCTGCAACTAGCAACGCTATAAGAGGGGCTGAGCAAGCGGGTAACATAGCCAAACAACGGTTTGCTAGGAAGGTGTCAAAGGTTAGAGGTTTCATGGCAACAAGGAGAGGCTGACAATAAATGATGGGTAGCGCGACATATAACGGTAGCATCGAGACAGCTAGCATGGCAATGATAGTAAAGGTATCCAAGGGGATGGTCATCTTGCCTGAGATCCCGCAAGGAAGAAGAATGAGTCGATGAAGTAGACGAAGAAGAAGCCTTGAAGACGAACCAATTGTAGACGAACGAATCCTCATGATCGCAACGGAATATGAACTAGCGAGAAGAAGCACACAACATGGTAAACACACCACTCAAGATCATGACAAGATGCTCAACCAAGTATGATTCAAGACAAGTCTATATGATGCAAAACATGGCAAGGGATGAAGCACACAAGAACAACACAAAACAACAAGTTTAAATGAGGCCAGAACCAACATATAACAATTCCGGTAAGTCCTCATATGCACATTTCGAAATTGGTCCAGATATGAACAAACCTTAAGTTAAAGTTGTTAAACAGCAAGTTAACATGCACCATGATGATCTACTCGAAATTCTAGTCAAGTTACATATAAAGTTTGTTTAATTCGGAGCTACGGCCTAGAAGATATGAGCAAAAGAAGACAAGCATGGCAATTATACAAGATGCATTCAAACAACAAGCAAACACACTCCAAGCATGTAAAAAACATGATATTATGCTTCTACATGCCAAAACACACAATTTCATATATAGCACGCTCAAAACGGAGCAACGATTCATCACATACACATGAAACAAGATATAACAACAAGCTGTCCGAAAACAGCAACATAGCAACTTTGGAGCAAGGTATATATATGCTACAGCACCCAAACATGATAACAAGAGGCATGGATGTGAAATGGACATGATACTTAACAAGCAAGAACTTAGAGCACACCCAAAAACTTGCTGGAACACAATTGAACAAGCATGGCAAGATACAACAAATTTATCCAGACTTAGTCAAAATATGGGAAGGCAAAAACATCATCACGGTGCTGCCTTCGGAGGCACAAAACAACAAGCATATCAACTCTACTAAGCATATAAAGATCACGGACATGTATTAGGCATAGCATACACCAAACAACTCCATTGCAATAACTCCATAGGAGGCATGGATCAATAACAACAAGCTTCACCAAATTGAGCATGCTGATAACAGTCTGGCAGATACATTTATAGCAACTTGAGAGCAAGAAATAAATAAGCTACATCAGGCCATATGTGCAAACAAAGGCATGGATGGATAGAGCATAACATGCACAACAATACATGATCATTGGGAATATCAAAACAAGCATAGGTTTGAGTGGAGCATCAAGCAAACATGGCATCAGGTTAATAGTTTTCAAAGTTAGCAGTTTTCAACAAGTCTCGGGAAACAACAACAATGAGTAGGCTATTTTACAAGCTTGTTGCAAACACCACAAGGCATATCATGGAAAGTGGATTGCACCACATCAAAGATGGCATGAATGTGCTTCTAAAACATATTGACATGTGGCATAAAAACAATCACATCAATAGCTATGAACAAGACAAAACAGCATCTCCTAACAAGTTTCAGCACTTAACAGCCACATGCACTTTTGCAACAGAGATTAACATGGCAATATGGCACCTAACATGAATGCTACAGCAACCATCATGTAGAGCACTTCACAATGAACATTTTGACATATCATACACTCCATTGGGACCAACATGCACAAAGATATCATCACCACAAGCATGCAACAAAATTACAGTTATCAGCAGTTTTAAACATATAGCACTCTTGCAACGATGATTAGGGCATCAAGATCAACTCAAACAAGCATGCCACAGTGGAACAAAATGAAGACCATATCACATTGATCATTTGGACATATCATTTGCTCAATTTGGATCACCACACAGAAAGTTACATCAGCTCAAAGTATGCAACATGCTGACAGTTCTTAGGGACTTAGCAGGGTTTTTTTCCAGAGGAAAAGTGAGCGCCAGTTGACAAAAAAACGCACAGGCGAGGGATTTGGGGGCTGCTCACCATGGGCTCGGCCTATCCGATGGAGATGCATGCCGGCTGGATGCGGGCCTAGTGGATCTGGGCCGCAAGGAGGGAAGCGGAGCCGGGCCGCTCGGTTGGGCCGGTGCTAGGGCCCACTTAGCATCGCGAGCGGGGCGAGCAGCTCTTCTGCTCATCCCCGAGCGGGTACACGGTGGCGGCGGCACCGCCGCTGCGGCTGGGCCTCCGGAGAGATGCGAGGGCAGCACGGAGGCCGGGAACGGGCAGCGGAGGTCGGTGCCGTTCGGATCCCAGTGGCAGATGACGAGGAGGTGGCCGAGGCAATCTGGACTGGCGGGAACTCGAGCACGGCGGCGGCGGCTCCCTGCGGGGCGACAGCGGGGTGACGAGCTCGTGGGGGACGACGGGACGACGGCAGGAGTCGACGGGGTAGCACGGGCGCCGGCGGATCTACACGACCACAGCGTTGTGAGGCAGAAGCTCCTTCGGGAGCGGGGTAAGCAGGCGGCGCGGTTGACCGGCTACGGGGACGAAGCGGAGGAAGGCACGGGGCGAGCAGGAGCCATTGGGGCGGGGCGCGACGCTAGGCCCGGTTGAGGCCCGGGGTGGGCGGCGGATGGGCCGCGCGGGCCGCGGTGTGGTGGGAGGCTGGGAGGCGACGTGGCGGCTCGGGAGTGGAGGATGAGGCGCTCGGGTGGCTGGGGAGCCAATGGCTATGGGCCAAGTGGTGGTTGAGAGGTGGCTGACGGTGGATTTGGAGGTGGAGGTGGCTGGTGGCACGTATTAGGGGATGCCAATTTTGGAAGGAAGGGAGGTATATATAGGGCAGGTGCTAGGGTTAGGGGGTTTAGGGTGTTTCAGAGCCTCCGATTTCGATCGGACGGCTCCGGTCAGAGGAAGGGGTAGGTTGGGCCTAGGTGGAATTAGTGGGTTGTGTGAAAGAGGTCTTGGGCTGCGAGGAGAGAAGGAAAAAGAGGCCCCCGGGGTTTTCGGAGACCGAAAACGTCCGACGAATTAACCGGCGACTAGTGCCGCTATATTTAACGGTTGGGCTATCAAACGAGCTCCGAATGCGATGAAATTTGGCAGGCGGCCAATCTACACTATAATAAGACCACACGCCAAGTTTCACCCCATTCCGAGAACATTTTCCAGCCACTTATAAAATAAATATTCGGAGGTGCCGCGGCACGTGCGAGTGTGTCTAGGCTCAGAAAGGACAACGGAAAGGACGGGCGGACTCGGACGGATGCAAGTTTTGAAAACATGCTGATGCAATGCACACGATGACATGGCAAGATGCAACACACAAGCAGATGACATGGCAACGACGGTGAATAACTGGCTGACACCTGGCGCACCAGTCTCAGGGTGTCACAACACTCCCCTACTAACAAGAGATCTCGTCCCGAGATCTTAGGAACGAGACGGAAGAGGAAAAAGGAAGAAGAAAGTTCTTCGAGGACAAAAGAGTGAAACCAAAGAACCTTGAGAGGTCGAGCCACTCGAAAGGAAGAATTCAACAGAGATGACTGAGATTGAGAAGCTTTGCTAAATTGAGGAAAAATGTCATACGACGAGAACCAAGAGCTTAAGTGACAAAACAGACAATGAAACCACTCCAGTTACCAGAGATAGAAAAGAAATTCGAACGAAGGAATTTAGGCAGCACTCCGGTTGAAAATGGAAGGAATAGAACTTACACTTGAGAAGATAGAATGATCCATGACGAGATGAACAAGGAATTGACTCCGGAAGAAATAAAGAATGGAATGGAAGAAAAGAGAAAGAACAACATCTTCTAGCACAATGAATTTGAAGGAGCATTTGAAGAATGAATTAACTCATGATGAACCACCATGAAGAACTCCGGTAACTAAAGGATGATGATGATGGATGAAGAGAATAAGATTAAAGCCTTGCGATGATTTAACAGGGGCTCCGACGAGATAGCCGAGAAATCTTTGAACTCCGGGGAAGAAAAGATGAAAGCACTTGGAACTAGGATTTATTCATCAAGAATAAACTCCGAAGGAAGAAATAAATCAACTTCACAAAGAAGAATAAGAATTATGTTATGCTTATCCTCCACCAATTAAATTGATGAAAAGCAATGGATTTGCATACAACTTATTCGCGTTGAAAAAGATTAAAGAGGGATATATCGCGAACTTGCAAAAATCTTCATGAAACACCGGAAGGATTGGAATAAAACTGAATGGATTGATATGATAACACCGGAAAAGAACTCTTGAGCGAACCACCGTAAAAATTGAAGCCGAGTGAAGAAAAGAACAAACCAACGGGAAGAAATTAAAATCGAGTGATGAAAGAGAATGACCACCGTAAGGAATTGAAATTGAGTAAATACAAGAGAATGAATCACCAGGAAGAATAAAGCACTTGGGGAATTTAGATGCAAGAGAACAAAGGGATCACGAGCTGATTAAAGAATACTTGAACGAAACACCGGACGAATGAGATGTCTTCGGAACTCCGTAATGATTAAATGGCGAGAGGTGAATGAGCAAGGGAAAAACACTTGATCCGATGAAAGAATATGAACAACACCGAGAAATTGGAATTCAAATCCGCCGGAGAAGAAAAAGAGATGAGAATTCATCAGTTGAAATAATTAAGGAGAGAAAGCAAAGGCTTAGCACGAGTAGGATGTATACTCGATTATAGACTCCGAAAGATAAGGATTTCGCAAAACTTTCGCATTCCTTTTTCTTTGAAAAGAAAACCTTACCATTTTTGGGCCGCTGTTACCATTTCCATTTCCTGAACCTAAACCTAACTAATACTTAGTTGTTTCCATTTCCTCATCTGGTGATAGATCCTCATCTTCTTCTGGCTCAAATCCCTTTTTCATATCCAGGGCAGGCTTTAGGTACGCTTTAGTTTGAAATCATTAAAGATATGCTCGACCTCGTTTATGTCCATGGTATCATCGTACATACCTTCTACTATAAACCAGATGAGATAGGTCTTTGAAAGATCAGAGTCAGTCTCCTCTTTTTCTTTTAGGTCGTTTAGCAGTTCCCCAACCAGCTTTCTCCCCGAGAAAGCCTTCCTGAGATTCAAAGAAAAAGGTTTGAAGGTTGATCTCTGGGATCAGTGATAGTTCGGAACCAGCAAAGGGAGGCTGAAGATTCGTAGTGCTAACGCACGCCCTGTAGTTTTGAAGCTAAAAAGACAGCAACGAGCTCCGCGTCGAAAAGCGAAGCGAGCCGCGCTAGTGCGCTACTCTTCCTTTATAAGCGAAACTCTATCCAGGTCTACTGATCTAAGAACTCCGCGAGGGAACTGAGCGAGCCATGAGGCGCCTATCGGCAAGGCTTGGAAAAGCCTAAAGTGTAGGCTCCCTTCCTTCACTGAACTGATTCACCCGGGTCCAAACCTGTTGAGCTAGCTAATTTTTCCTTTACGAGATCTCGGCTCTTCGGAATGATTTGAGAGAGCCCTGCCTCCTCTTGGTTGGTGCCGGGCCCGAGAGTGATGGGACTACTTCCTTAAAGAGCCTTTCGTTTGGGCCGGCAGGATGGGCCCTGATCTATCAATTGAGGGAGCAAAAAACAGGCTTTGCTCCCCCTTTTTTAAATGAAGAAAGAAAGAAGGGTCGAAGTGTAGACTGCTCACAGTAGTTCTACCCATAGAAAAGATCATGAAAGAGGCGATCAGACTGGTACCCGAATCCATTTACGATCCCGAGTTTCCAGACACATTGCACTTCCGTTCGGGTCGAGGCTGCCACATGGCCCTCAGACGGATCAAAGAAGAGTGGGGAACCTCTCGCTGGTTTTTGGAATTCGACATCAGGAAGTGTTTTCATTCCATCGACCGACACCGATTCATCTCAATCTTGAAGGAAGAGATCGACGATTCCAAGTTCTTTTACCCCACTCAGAAAAAGTTTTCCGCCGGACGACTCGTAGGGGGTGAGAAGGGCCCTGACTCCATCCCAAACAGTGTACTACTATCGGCCCTACCAGGCAATATCTACCTACACAAGCTCGATCAGGAGATAGGGAGGATCCGGTAGAAGCACAAAATTCCTCTTGTAGTGAAAATAAGATCGGTTCTATTAAGAATAGGTCGTCATATTGATGACCCAGAAAAGTATGGAAAAAAAGCAAGCTTCAACGCTCCCCAAGACAACATAGCCCTCATAGTGGGGAGGGTAAAGAGCATCCAATGCAAAGCGACCTTTCATTCCCTTGTTTCGTCGTGGC
>LR738712.1:245465749-245528337 GCA_902687465.1 Secale cereale
GTGGCCCCCCCCCCCCCCACAAGCACCCCAGGCGAAGGGGAGACCAGAAAATGCCTTTCGTTTTCCCCCCTTCAGCGGCCCTAGCCGCCTTTGTGACGCCCGAAGACCGACATCCCAGAAGATTCCAGAAGATTCCAGATGTTCCGGGTTCTCCCGTGTGTTTCACTTGTGCTTGTGTTATTTATTTTCTACATTGCATCATGTCATCATGCCATCATGTCATTAATCTTTGCATCTCAACTTAAATAAATAGTGTGGACCTTCGGTCCATTTAAATCGAGGGAAGAATGTCTTCCCTTTAAAAGATATAAAAGCCTCTCAATATTTTTAGGGAGCTATATTTATAAATATTCCATTTGTTTGGAAATAACCCAACACACTTGCAAATATTCCCCATGCCTCTTAATTCAGGTTTCCATCTAAACCCTCCCTATATTTCTTTTCCGTTTATCGAGGTTCCTCCAAAAATCCTCAACATTTTTGGACACTTCTATAATCAAGTCTTAGTTCAAACCCATTTGATTAAATTCAAATATGTTTGAATTATTTCTTTCGATCTTGCCTTTTCTATTTTTCTCGGACCGTGCTCATTTTATGATGCCCGAGAAAAATAGCCGCTTGCCCAAATTCTATTTCTACCTTCCTTTCTCCTCCTTTTTTCTTCTTTGATTTTTCTGTTTTGGGAGATAAAAGAAGAAGGAGAGCAGCCCAGTTTCAGCAGGAGATCCCAGCCGCCAGGCCTCCAGCAGCCCATTCCCTCCCCGCGGCCCATCTAGTCCTCAAGGCCCACTCCTCCAACCCTAGCCCGACGCACTCGCTCCTCCCTCTCCCATCGAGCGCCGCACCTTTCCCTTCATCCGCCGCCTCCTCCTTTCGACGACCGAACCCCATGGCACCCCGCACCTCTGCCCGATTCCCTCCTCTGCCTCGCCCCTTCCCCCGATCGAAGCCCCGACACGCCTCAGCCGCGGCCTGCGCCTCCCCGTCGCCCCGCGAGCCGGCCCTGCCTCCTCGCCAGCCGCGCCTCTGCGCCCTTCCCTCCGTCGCGAGCCCGTGCTGCTCCCTCCTCTCCAGTGCGCGACCGCACCCTCCGCGCCAAGTACCGCAATAGCGCCTCCCCTTCGACCTCGATCCAGCAAGGCCAGCGCCTCGCTCGTCCCTCCGTCCCCAAGGCCACCGAAGGGCCTCTTCTCCGTCGGCTGCGCGCCGTCCCTCAGCTTTCTCTGCGTCCCTCCAATTCCGCGATGGCAGGAGGGCCGCAGCCCCGCGAGCCGCGGCTCGTCCAGTGCGCAAGGCCGTGCCCCGTCCTCCTTCGGCCAAGGCAGCAGCATGCCGCCCGTCTCGTTTTCCAGCACCGCAGCGCCGTGCAGCCACCTCGCCAAGGGCGGCTCCACCTCGTCTCCTCCAGCACCTCGTCGCCATGCTGCTGGCCAAGTACCCCGTCGCCCGACTCGGCCATCTTCTGCTGCGGCCTCGAGCGGTCCCTCCACCGGCGCGCTAGACCTGCTGCTGCTGTGCTTCGTCCATCGGCTTCGTGTTTTGTTTTGGTCCAGCAAATTATTTGTCAAGTTTATCGCCGAGCCAAGTACCTCTACGCAAGAACCGTGTATGACTACAAGGAGAAACGCAAGTTCCACGACGTGACAAGTACCTCGACGCACGGGAACGCCTACACGGCGACGCGACAAGTACCCCTACGGCAAGTACCACGACGTCGACGACCCTCAAGTTCAACTACACGGCGTAACGTCAAGTACCACTACGTCGCAAGAACCTAGTCCGGCAAGACCGCTACGAGAACGACTACCTTCGGTGAAGAAACATGTACGACTACATGTGTAATGCGTCAAGTTCCACTACCATCGCAAGAACGAGAACCCCCAAGTACCACTACGCCCGGATCACTCGGAACCCTCAAGTACCTCTACCGACGATTTGAACATCTACGGACGTGTACCACGACTCGCGGAAGAACTACTTCCACTACCGCCGCGTGAACGCCTACTTCCTCTACGACCCGTGTACCACTACTTCCACTACTTCCTCGACGACCTCGAACCGCCCCGAAACAAGTGCTTCGAAGGTATAACCCCTAGACGATGAACCGTGGTTGAATGCTATGTGTTGTATGAGATGTTTCCCTTGTTTGCACCGTGTCCGTTGTGCCCTCTTTTGTCGTGCTCCATGGTTGCCTCGTCGCCGACCCGTGGGAACCCAGTGACGGGATCACCCCACCTTTCATCTTGTTCCGCTCGTTCACTCCACCTTTGCTTTTGCACCGGACTCTCAACGAGTTACCGGAACCGAGATGTTGCGTTGCATCATTTTCAGATCGTTGCCGTGGCACCCTATCCTTCCACCGCGGTGACATATACTCCTTATCATCTTCTTGTTCACCTTTTAATATAATTGCATAAACTTGATCATGTCATCCGCATCATTTAACAACATTATAATGTGTGATTTGTTGTTGCTTTAATAATTGCTAAACATGCTCATGGGGATTTTCCGGATTGTTGTTGTTATTTTCCGGCCTCATTTAAACTTGCCTAAATAGGTAGTTTGTTTATGCTTCACCTCTTGCCATGTTAAAAACATTTAATCTTGTCTTGTAGATAAACGGGAGTCAACTAAATAATTAAATGTGGTGTTTCGTCAATATGCAACTCGATGCATATTGAGCTCCACTTAAATTGTAGTGTTGTTTGTGCACTTTGCCATGCCATGCATATTTAAACCGGACATGCATCATACTTGGATGTGCATCGTATGCCATGTTTACAATTGTGTGTTTACCGTGTTGTTTGTTTCTTTCCGGTTGCTTCTCTTGTAGCTTCGGTTTCGTTCCGGAGTTGTGAGGATTCGCTCGACTGTGTTGCTCCGTCTACTTCATGGATCCGTTCTACTCCCTTGTGGAATCCCAGGCAAGATGATCATACCCTTGGATACCTTTACTACCATTGCCATGCTTATTTGTCTCGATGCTATCGTTACATGTCGCGCTACCCATTTTTATGTCAGCCCTCTCCTTGTTGCCATGAAACCTCTAACCTTGACACCTTCCTAGCAAAACCACTGTTTGGCTATGTTACCCGCTTGCTCAGCCCCTCTTATAGCGTTGTTAGTTGCAGGTGAAGATGAAGTCCGTTCCAGGAGGGAACTTGTTGTTCGATATAGCACAATATCTATAATTATTATTAACGCACCTATATACTGGGCATGGGTGGAAGGCTTGGCCTTTTGCTCGGTGTTTTGTTCCACTCATGCCACCTTAGGTGCCGATAAACCGGCATTATGTTCCTTGATTTTGCGTTCCTTACACGATGGGTGGATGGGGACCCCTTGATAGTTCGACTTTGAATAAAACTCCTCCAGCAAGGCCCAACATTGGTTTTAATTTGCTCATAATAACAACTCAAATAATTAATTAATTGCATAGGGGGTCATGTCCCCGGGTTCTTAATTCTACATAACAGGGGGGGCAGTGCTGATGGTGTTGGTCCCAAACGGGCGGACTGCAGGAACCACCACGGGGAAACTCGAGGATTGGGTCCTATAGGATGTCCCATCCGGTCGTGGCCTGAGACGAAATACGCACGGCTACTATCAGGGTGTCGGCACGCCAGGAGGTTTTGCTGGACTAGTTTTACCATTGTCGAAATGTCTTGTGCTACCGGGATGCCGAGCCTGATCGGATTTCCCTAAGATAAGGAGTGATGATATTATATTTATCGCTTCAGCTAATCGTGAGAGCTTGTGATGGGCTAAGTTGGGACACCCCTGCAGGGTTATGATCTTTCGAAAGCCTTGCCCGCGGTTATGTGGCAGATTGGAATTTGTTAATGTCCGGTTGTAGAAAACTTGACAGATGATCCGAAGTAAAACACACAATTGTGTGAGTATCCATGACTGTCTCTTTTCACTTTGAGAAGAGAACACGGTGGGGTTATGTTTGATTCGTATGTAGTTCATGATCTTTAGCGATCACTACTTTTGCGACCGTTTGCGTAGATGCTCATCTTATTCTGGTACTCGTAAGCTAGCCACCATATATTGCTTAGCAGCTGCTGCAACCTCACCACTTTACATCTTCCTACCCATAAAGCTTTGCTAGTCTTGATACCCATTGTTATGGGATTGCTGAGTCCTCGTGGCTCACAGATACTACAACACCAGATGGAGGTTCAGCCGAGAATGAAGCAGGAGCTGGTTCAGAGCTTCGCTGGGAGCTCGATGAAGAGAGTGGCCGTATGCTTGTATCGTTTCGACGATCAGTAGTGGTTTCTACTAGGATTCGATCTTGACCTGTGGCGTTATGTTGTTTTGGTATCTTTCTTTTGGAACTTCACCCGTAGTCGGGTTGTGATGTTTTTGAATGATGTATTGCTTATGTATTGTATTGTGTGAAGTGGCGATTGTAAGCCAACTATCTCCTTTTGCAATTTAATCCCTCTTTTACATGAGTCGTGCAAAGATACGAAAGTTGAGATCATTCTAGGATGGGCTTATACCTTTAAGTCGTGCCTCGACACGTAGGAGGTATAGTCCCATCCTGGGCATTACAAGTTGGTATTCAGAGCCTTCTCCGACCTAGAAGCCCCCACTGATTGATCGAATCGTTGACTGTTGAGTCTAGGCACACACACATGAAATTGTTTTGAGTCCTATATTTATATAGGTGAGTAGGATTTCTGTTTGCTCCTCATCTCTTTTCACTCTGGTGAGGACTCCTGACGACTACTCTTGCCTCTTCTACTTTCAAAAATTGCACCAAATGTTTCTAGGTTCACGCGAGTATTGTTTGGATTGTTTCGATGTCTTTGTGACGAGAACATTGTTCTCGATGCCTCCTGTCATTAGGGGTTGTGCCAGTGTCCCGGGGAGTTGAGCTCCGAGGTGTTGTCGTCACAAATCCATCGCGGCAGTTCTAGAATACTTAAGACGGCCGACATCGAAAACTCTCCTATGCGGTTAGTGGCAAGATAACCCCGACATCACCCAGTACTGGGGAGGTAGTTCGGGAGTATTGCCATAGCTTGTATAGTAGATGCGTTTCGAAGGTCCGAGGTAAACGGTTTCCGGAGATAACTGGTTATGTGTTGAAGGATGGATACAGCTGGATGTAGGATTAGAGTTGAGTGCGCGGTGCTTCCCCTGTATCCCCAACACCTGATTGCATAACTGGAAACTTTCGGAAATTAATAGGTGGGCTCATCTAGTAGTTCTAGGTATTCTTCCAACGGATGCATGATATGAAGTTCGGGGTTCTACATTGAGTGAAGTGGTTTTATGGGCTTGTTTCGATCGGGAGTCGCATCTTAAAGGGTCCTTGGCTATGCTAATCCGGGGATTGCAAAACCCTTTTGTAACACGTTCCATGAGCTTTCAGCACGAATATGTGGGACGAAGCTTCTATCTTGTATTTGTTCTATCTGATCCTTGTTCCTTTTTATTTACCTTTTGTTCTCTCAAGTGGCTTCTCTTCAAGTTGATGTACCTGCAGAATTCATTCGTTCAATTCTCTGTTTGGATAGATATGTTGCAACATAATCTTCTTCATAAACATATATGTACGTTGTTTTTGTTTTGATTCTGGTATTCGAGTTACTTCGATGTCAAGTGTTGATTCCATACCTTTCTTAATCGGTGTTCTCATATTTCTATGGGAGTGCTAGTCCCTCTTAATCATCAAGATGGTCATGTTAAATTCTTTTCAACCGGTGTCCATTTTGTTCGTCTCAAGTTGTCTTTGTTTTCCCCACCCTCCCACCCTTTTCTTATGGAGCCATAATTCTCAAATGAAATATCCATTTTATTCATGTGATATTTCTTCATTCATTTTCTTCAATGTTCTTATCCGATGATTTATCGTGAAGTTGCTCAAGAGCTTCAAGTTCATCATTCTTTTGTTCTCAAATTCTGCCGGTGGATGTAATTCAAGATTTCGGTGTTGATCTTATCCTTTTCCTCTTTTCACAATGCTTTCTTATTCCGGTGCACCAATTAATCATTCTCCTCTTGTTATTCATATCCGGAGTACTGAAGATTCATAATTCTATTCTTAATCCTTTCAAATTATTTTGGAGGATTGCTATCTTATTTAAGCCATTTAATTCAATCGGTGCAATATCTCTTAAGCAATCTTTTCCATCGGTGATTTCTTTAGTGGGCCCTAACCCACAGGCCTTTCCCAGGATCTTACCTGACTCTTCTTTTCCGGAGTTATACTCAAATTCTTTTCAAAGTGTGATGTAAGAATGATTTCCATCAGTCACATGCTTTCTCCAAGCTTGTTTTCAATTATTTCCATCTTTAGCTCCACCTTCCTCTTATCATTCGTCCGGAGTATCTCGAAATTCTTCATGCCATTCTCGTCTTCATTCTCAGCATTTGGAGACCAGAGAAGTGTTTCTCTTAAATCTTGGCCCGTTCTCTCAAGATTTTTCATGAATTCTTTTCCATTGTGATCCTCCGAAGGCCATCATTTCAGAATATTTCTTCGTTCTCAGTTTTCAACTTCGTCCTCCAAATATTCTTCATTGATGTCTCTTCGTTCGTCTCCATATTTTTACGGTGGTTCATTCAAGTTTACCCTTCCGTTGTTATCGTTTTAATTCATTTGTTCTTTTCACAATCCTACCGGCGCTTCGTTGAATATTTACCCAAGCTTGTGCTAGATCTCTCTTTAATTCTTTCCAAGGAGAATAAGTAGTATGCCAAATCCTTTGGTTGTCATCAATTTTAATTGGTGAAGGATATGCATGACATAATTCTTATTCTTATTCCGTCAAGGTGATTTAATTCTTTTGTCTGGAGCTTGTTCATCATATCATATTCTCGGTCCTAAGTTGTTCATCTTGTCTTCCGGAGCTCCAAGTCATTTCAATTATCATTTCAACCTCAATCTAATTCATCACAGGCCTTGAATCTTATTCTTTTCATCTTTCACTTCTCATGCTTTCATTCCGGAGTTCTCATGGTGGTTCATCATGATTTAATTCATCCTCGAAGTCTTCATCAAGATTCTTGTTGGAGCTCAAGCATTCTTCATCATGCTTTCCAATTGCAATCCTTTCTACCTTATCTTTTCAGATGGTGTTATGTCATTCTTGACAATTCCTTCACGTTTCATGAATCACGAGTATCAAGAATGGGATATTTAAACCCATCATTTTTTTCTTGGTTCAGGAGATCCTTTTCAACCCCTCATTTTTTTATCTCTTGGAGTCATCTTGGGTTGTATTTCACCTAAAACCTTTCCTTGAGGATTGTTGCTATTGTGGTGCTTATAAATGACCCAAGTTCTTCATTTATCATTCGGTGAAATAACTCTTTCGTCTCCTTGTTGATCTCAATCAAATCAATTGTTTAAGTTAGTGGCTGGTTGTCACCTCTTAGTTTTGAGATGTTTTCCATAAGCCCACAACGAGCTTATTCTTTCGTTGTTGATTTCCCAAAAACTCCGTTCAACCCTTCTTCGTAAGGATGCTCTTTCAAATTCAATTTTGAGAGAAGTTGTCATATTTTTCTCCGTTCTTTTCCTTCCAATGATCTATATTCTATTCTTTCATTCCGGAGGCATGGTGATATTGCTCTCTTTAACCATCATCTCGTTTTATCGAGATCATGTTCTTTCCATTGCTTATCATTTAACCGGAGTGTTGTATTCTTCATTCAAGTTCCGTCATCTTATCTAGTTTTTCCTCTCTTTTCAACCGGAGTGTTGTCTGAATCTTTCTTACCCCTTGTGCCATTCTTTTAATTGTTTCGGTGGCAATATGCTATTGATTTCATCAATTATCATTCAATCTTCTCAAGTTCTTGTTCATTTCCTTCCATTTTCGGTCGGAATGCTGTCCAAATTCTGTCATTCTTATTCCTTGGCTATACCATTGCAGTTCCATATTCTTTTGGTTCCTAAGCCCTTGTTTCATGTCTTTCAACCTACAAGGTTCTCGTAATGTTCCTTGTTCCTCTTTTCTAACGGAGTTTTCATATTCGTTCATCTCCGTGGTATTCTTCTTTCAACTTGTTCAACCTCTCAGGTTCTTTGGTTTCACTCGTTTGTCAAAGAAGCAACTTTGTTTTACCTATTCCTCTTCCGTTTTTATTCGGTGCTGTCTCTAGGATCTCGGGTCGAGATCCTCTGTTAGTGTGGGAGAGTTGTGATGCCCGAAGACCGACGTCCCAGAAGATTCCAGAAGATTCCAGATGTTCCTGGTTCTCCCGTGTGTTTCACTTGTGCTTGTGTTATTTATTTTCTGCATTGCATCATGTCATCATGCCATCATGTCATTAATCTTTGCATCTCAACTTAAATAAATCGTGTGGACCTTCGGTCCATTTAAATCGAGGGAAGAATGTCTTCTCTTTAAGACATATAAAAGCCTCTCAATATTTTTAGGGAGCTATATTAATAAATATTCCATTTTTTGGAAATAACCCAACACACTTGCAAATATTCCCCATGCCTCTTAATTAAAGTTTCCATCTAAACCCTCCCTATATTTCTTTTCCGTTTATCGAGGTTCCTCCAAAAATCCTCAACATTTTTGGACACTTCTATAATCAAGTCTTAGTTCAAACCCATTTGATTAAATTCAAATATGTTTGAATTATTTCTTTCGATCTTGCCTTTTCTATTTTTCTCGGACCGTGCTCATTTTATGATGCCCGAGAAAAATAGCCGCTTGCCCAAATTCTATCTCTACCTTCCTTTCTCCTCCTTTTTCTTCTTTGATTTTTCTGTTTTGGGAAATAAAAGAAGAAGGAGAGCAGCCCTGTTTCAGCAGGAGATCCCAGCCGCGAGGCCTCCAGCAGCCCATTCCCTCCCCGCGGCCCATCTAGTCCTCAAGGCCCACTCCTCCAACCCTAGACCGACGAACTCGCTCCTCCCTCTTCCATCGAGCGCCGCACCTTTCCCTTCGTCCGCCGCCTCCTCCTTTCGACGCCCGAACCCCATCGCACCACGCACCTCTGCCCGATTCCCTCCTCTGCCTCGCCCCTTCCCCCGATCGAAGCTCCGGCGCACCTCAGCCGTGGCCTGCGCCTCCCCGTCGCCCCGCGAGCCGGCCCTGCCTCCTCGCCAGCCGCGCCTCTGCGCCCTTCCCTCCGTCGCGAGCCCGTGCTGCTCCCTCCTCTCCAGTGCGCGACCGCACCCTCCGCGCCAAGTACCGCGATAGCACCTCCCCTTCGACCTCGATCCAGCAAGGCCAGCGCCTCGCTCGTCCCTCCGTCCCCAAGGCCACCGAAGGGCCTCTTCTCTGTCGGCTGCGCGTCGTCCCTCAGATTTCTCCACGTCCCTCCAATTCCGCGATGCCAGGAGGGCCGCAGCCCCGCGAGCCGTGCCTCGTCCAGTGCACAAGGTCGCGCCCCGTCCTCCTTCGGCCAAGGCAGCAGCCTGCCGCCCGTCTCGTTTTCCAACGCCGCAGCGCTGTGCAGCCCTCCTGCAGCCACCTCGCCAAGCGCGGCTCCACCTCGTCTCCTCCAGCACCTCGTCGCCATGCTGCTGGCCAAGTACCCCGTCGGCCGACTCGGCCATCTTCTGCTACGGCCTCGAGCGGTCCCTCCACCGGCGCGCTAGACCTGCTGCTGCTGTGCTTCGTCCGTCGGCTTCGTGTTTTGTTTTGGTCCAGCATACTTTTTTTCAAGTTTATCGCCGGGCCAAGTACCTCTACGCAAGAACCGTGTACGACTACAAGGAGAAACGCAAGTTCCACGACGTGACAAGTACCTCGACGCACGGGAACGCCTACACGGCGACGTGACAAGTACCCCTACGGCAAGTACCACGACGTCAACGACCCTCAAGTTCGACTACACGGCGTAACGTCAAGTACCACTACGTCGCGAGAACCGAGTCCGGCAAGACCGCTACGAGAACGACTACCTTCGGTGAAGAAACGTGTACGACTACATGTGTGATGCGTCAAGTTCCACTACCGTCGCAAGAACGAGAACCCCCAAGTACCACTACGCCCGGATCACTCGGAACCCTCAAGTACATCTACCGACGATTTGAACATCTACGGACTTGTACCACGACTCGCGGAAGAACTACTTCCACTACCGCCGCAAGAACTCCTACTTCCTCTACGACCCGTGTACCACTACTTCCACTACTTCCTCGACGACCTCGAACCGCCCCGAAACAAGTGCTTCGAAGGTATAACCCCGAGACGATGAACCGTGGTTGAATGCTATGTGTTTTATGAGATGTTTCCCTTGTTTGCACCGTGTCCGTTGTGCCCTCTTTTGTCGTGCTCCACGGTTGCCTCGTCGCCGACCCGTGGGAACCCGGTGACGGGATCACCCCACCTTTCATCTTGTTCCGCTCGTTCACTCCACCTTTGCTTTTGCACCGGACTCTCAACGAGTTACCGGAACCGAGATGTTGCGTTGCATCATTTTCGGATCGTTGCCGTGGCACCCTTTCCTTCCACCACGGTGCCATATACTCCTTATCATCTTCTTGTTCACCTTTTAATATAATTGCATAAACTTGATCATGTCATCCGCATCATTTAACAACATTATAATGTGTGATTTGTTGTTGCTTTAATAATTGCTAAACATGCTCATGGGGATTTTCCAGATTGTTGTTGTTATTTTCCGGCCTCATTTAAACTTGCCTAAATAGGTAGTTTGTTTATGCTTCACCTCTTGCCATGTTAAAAACATTAAATCTTGTCTTGTAGATAAACGGGAGTCAACTAAATAATTAAATGTGGTGTTTCGTCAATATGCAACTCGATGCATATTGAGCTCCACTTAAATTGTAGTGTTGTTTATGCACTTTGCCATGCCATGCATATTTAAACCGGACATGCATCATACTTGGATGTGCATCGTATGCCATGTTTACAATTGTGTGTTTACCGTGTTGTTTGTTTCTTTCCGGTTGCTTCTCTTGTAGCTTCGGTTTCGTTCCGGAGTTGTGAGGATTTGCTCGACTGTGTTGCTCCGTCTACTTCATGGATCCGTTCTTCTCCCATGTGGAATCCCAGGCAAGATGATCATACCCTTGGATACCTTTACTACCATTGCCATGCTTAGTTGTCTCGATGCTATCGTTACATGTCGCGCTACCCATTTTTATGTCAGCCCTCTCCTTGTTTCCATGAAACCTCTAACCTTGACACCTTCCTAGCAAAACCACTGTTTGGCTATGTTACCCGCTTGCTCAGCCCCTCTTATAGCGTTGTTAGTTGCAGGTGAAGATGAAGTCCGTTCCAGGAGGGAACTTGTTGTTGGATATAGCACAATATCTATAATTATTATTAACACACCTATATATTGGGCATGGGTGGAAGGCTTGGCCTTTTGCTCGGTGTTTTGTTCCACTCATGCCACCTTAGGCGCCGATAAACCGGCATTATGTTCCTTGATTTTGCGTTCCTTACACGATGGGTGGATGGGGACCCCTTGACAGTTCGACTTTGAATAAAACTCCTCCAGCAAGGCCCAACATTGGTTTTAATTTGCTCATAATAACAACTCAAATAATTAATTAATTGCATAGGGGGTCATGTCCCCGGGTTCTTAATTCTACATAACAGGGGGGGGGCAGTGCTGATGGTGTTGGTCCCAAACGGGCGGACTGCGGGAACCACCACGGGGAAACTCGAGGATTGGGTCCTGTAGGATGTCCCATCCGGTCGTGGCCTGAGACGAGATACGTGTGGCTACTATCAGGGTGTCGGCACGCCGGGAGGTTTTGCTGGACTTGTTTTACCATTGTTGAAATGTCTTGTGCTACCGGGATGCCGAGCCTGATCGGATTTCCCTAAGATAAGGAGTGATGATATTATATTTGTCGCTTCAGCTAATCGTGAGAGCTTGTGATGGGCTAAGTTGGGACACCCCTGCAGGGTTATGATCTTTCGAAAGCCGTGCCCGCGGTTATGTGGCAGATTGGAATTTGTTAATGTCCGGTTGTAGAAAACTTGACAGATGATCCGAAGTAAAACACACATCTGTGTGAGTATCCGTGACTGTCTCTTTTCACTTTGAGAAGAGAACACGGTGGGGTTATGTTTGATTCATATGTAGTTCAGGATCTTTAGCGATCACTACTTTTGCGACCGTTTGCGTAGATGCTCATCTTATTCTGGTACTCGTAAGCTAGCCACCATATATTGCTTAGCCGCTGCTGCAACCTCACCACTTTACATCTTCCTACCCATAAAGCTTTGCTAGTCTTGATACCCATGGTTATGGGATTGCTGAGTCCTCGTGGCTCACAGATACTACAACACCAGATGCAGGTTCAGCCGAGAACGAAGCAGGAGCTGGTTCAGAGCTTCGCTGGGAGCTCGATGAAGAGAGTGGCCGTATGCTTGTATCGTTTCGATGATCAGTAGTGGTTTCTACTAGGATTCGATCTTGACCTGTGGCGTTATGTTGTTTTGGTATCTTTCTTTTGGATCTTCACCTGTAGTCGGGTTGTGATGTTTTTGAATGATGTATTGCTTATGTATTGTATTGTGTGAAGTGGCGAGTGTAAGCCAACTATCTCCTTTTGCAATTTAATCCCTCTTTTACATGAGTCGTGTAAAGATACCAAACTTGAGATCATTCTAGGATGGGCTTATACCTTTAAGTCGTGCCTCGACACGTAGGAGGTATAGTCCCATCCTGGGCATTACAGCCTTGCTTAACAACCCTCGAGCCTCCTTTGTGCCGCCTTCCTCATAGAAGCCGTTTGGTTGACCCCGAAGGCCGAATTCAATGGTAGAGATTGTTTTAATAAGAATTTGGCCATGAGAGACCTTCTTAAGTATTGCAAAAGAAGGGGCTTGCTGATAGAGCTAGGCGGGGAGGCGATACTAGTTATCAGGTCCGAGAGAGGCCTGGCCCGTAAGCTGGACCCCTTTAAAAGCCATTCCATATTAATAAGGATTTGTTACGCGTGATATGCCGACGACTTACTACTGGGAATCGTGGGTGCCGTATTTTTCTCATAGAAATACAAAAACATATCACCCACTTCCTACAATCCGGTTTGAACCTTTGGGTAGGCTCCGCAGGATCAACAACCATAGCTGCACGGAGTATGGTAGAATTATCCGCAACGATCATTCGGGAAGTCCCCCCGAGGACGACTCCCATACAATTCTTGCGAGAGCTAGAGAAGCGTCTACGGGTAAAGCACCGTATCCATATAACTGCCTGCCACCTACGCTCCGCCATCCATTCCAAGTTTAGGGACCTAGGTTATAGTATCCCTATCAAAGAGCTGACGAAGGGGATGAGCGGAAGAGGTCATCTACTGGACGCGGTTCAACTAGCGGAGACTCTTGGAAAAGATGGACTAAACAGTCTCCAAGTTAGCATATTATGGGGGACCGTCAAGCAAATCCGGCAAAGATCGAGGGGGATCTCGTTGTTGCATAGCTCAGGTCAGGGCAAGGTTCCATCAGGCGTTCAATAGGAAGTCTCACGATCGGGCATGAGTGTCCCGAAGAAGAAATTGTATACTCCCTTTGGTCGGAAGGCGGCGGGGGAAGGAAGGGGACACTGGGTCGGATCTTTCAGCAGCGAATTCCCCATACGGATAGAGGCGCCTGTCAAAAAGATACCGAAGGCTTCGGGATCGAGGTCTCATTAGCCGTAGAAGACCCAGGCCAATCCACGTGGCCTCTTTGACCAATGTCAGCGACAGAGACATAGTAAATTGGTCCGCGGTCATCGCGATAAGTCATCTGTCCTACTACAGATGTTGCGACAACCTTTACCAAGTCCAGACGATTGTCAACTACCAGATCCGCTGGTCCGCTATACTCACCCTAGCCCACAAGCACAAATCTTCGGCGCGGAATATAATCCTAAAGTACCCCAATGACTCAAATATAGTCAATCAAGAAGGTGGTAAGACCCTTGCTGTGTTCCCAAACATCATAGAGCTTGGGAAGCTCGGACTCGGTCAAGATCCGAACAACGACGGAGCACTCAGCTACATGTTCAATAAGTAGTTGTCTTTTCCTATTTGGATTTTAGCAAACAGGCGTTTACATGAGATTAGTTGAGTAGGCTTGCCTTATCTGCTATAATATAGCTAGTTGTGGGGCTTTCGAAAAAAGGCTGAAGGCTTCGCTATCGCTCATGGCTTGTATTGTAGTCGTAGTCTTGTAGTCGGCCCTCCATGCCTCTTTAGTCTTTCTAATCCTGAGGCCTTTTTCCTTCATTCAATTTGCGGTAGCTTACGCGTCAGAAAAATAGAACCTTTCCGGCCCGGAAGATCGCTGCTTCGCTTCTGGCGACTAGCTTCTACCCACAATGGCTAAAGCTACCTTGAATCAATCATGAATGAATGATTCGTAACCCGCATCGGTTCGAGGACCCGTTGGTCAAAGTAAAAGGGGGGTCCAGATTCCAGGACGGAGCCGTATGAGGTGAGAGTCTCACGTACGGTTCCTTTGAGAAGGGTGTGATACCACCACCTATCAGGCCCGACGAGCGGTCCACGGAGCTGCATCCCTACTCACCCGGTCTATGCACATCGCTCTTTCTAGGAGGTTGGCTGCCTATCCTAGATGTTCCCATTTCCAAGAAGATCCCTTGTTCGATCTGGTTTAGTATCAAGGTTCTTCTTTTTCTGTTTCTATATATATATATATATATATATATATATATATATATATATATATATATATATATATATATATATATATGGGTCCGTGCAGCATTTCCACGATATCGTTATGATTAATTAATGGGACTTGGCCGGAAAGTGTTCTTGCCTCTATCATTAGCTCGGGTAGTCCCCGTTTCAGGTGTTTCAGTCACCTTTCGATGGCTCCCTTAATGTATGTGCCAGGAAGTTTCTTCTGAAGGGGGCTACTCCCCGAAAATGCCCCGCCCCTTGTTCGTTTGTCGTTGGGGATTCATTGCTCGTTCTACGGTTATAAATAACGTAGCCAGCCTAATTTCTAGAATAGGGCTGCGGGCAGGAGGGCTTTGTTTGTGCAATCTTGCTCGCAACACCCTCTCCTCCGACGAACCTACGATCGCCGCCTCTAACTGAATGCTCAACTAAGGTCGTGTACAACAACCTTAACCGCACAAGCCTGGGCTGGGCCTACCCCCATCCCTAGAGGAGCCGTATGAGGCGGAAGCTCCACGTACGGTTTTGAAGCCGAGCCTTTCCATCAATGGGGCCTATGGACTGATATGATGATTGGCTTAGGTAGGGCGGCCGGCCTACTATGGGCACCTGTAGGGATTAGTGCGTGAGACCATGGTCCACAAACTGACGCATGGGACTCATCCTTGACTTGAGAATGGAAGAAGGGAAACATAACATGTCACAAGAGCGAGGCGAGGGGGCTCCGCCCTACAGCGAGAGGGACACCTCGTGAGTCGGGCTTTGGAGATGTGGCCTTTTGGCGAAGCCAAGTCAATTTTGGGCCACCAAACCCTGCAACTGAGGAAAAGGTCCTATGGAGTAAAGGGAAACATGTACGTTGTCACACTCCCCGTCCTCCAAAGGTGCCTAGAGTACGGGCCAGACGCAGCAAAGCGACAACCCAGGAGCGGATTCCCCACGAGCAGGGGGACAGGAGACGGCCATCTCGAGGCACATCACGACCTATAGGCAACACCGGCGAGACCCAGGAAGGTAACCCGATTAGGAGTCAGAGGATCCATAGTACCGGCAGCCTCCCGGACTTCATATTCAACATTTTCTAAAGAAAGGTTAAGGGATCTCTTTTCTGCAACGGAAAAAAAATAAGCTCCACTAATTTGACTCGGCACAACCTAACGATACATCCAATACCAATGATCTGTGCCTACTGATATGATACTCCTCCAATAAATTGACTATATAAAGAGCTAGTGTCAATAAAAAGGGTAATGATAGAGAAGAGTCAATCTCCTTTACTCCTCCCAACACCTCAAGATGAGAAAATCCCTTCATCTAGGCGGGCGCCCATGCCTACTCACGGAGCAACTTCTACCACGGCTGACACATTATCTCCCACAAAGACCAAAGACCCATCCTGAAGAGAAGTTGACTGATGGGGATGTCTCAAGAAGAAATTGCAGAATTGGTAGCCTCCCAAATCAAACATACATTGACAGGGGTTGCCAACAAAAAGAAAGGAAAGAGGCCCTAGTGAATTCGATGTGGTACCGTACCCCAAGGAAGGGGTATACTATACTGCGCCAAAATGCAAAATGTTGAATGGGGTAGGGAACCTTGAACAAGACCTCGCCCTTTTCAAAGCTCATCCAGGAATACTGGGGGCAATGAAGCCCTTCTTCTCCTATTCTATACTAAATAAACAATCTAATTCTAGGAAGAGTTTCGAATACTAAAACTTAAAGGAAGGGCGGTTAGAACAAAGCAAGGGATGACACCTTCAATGCGCGAAATCCGTTTCGAGTTAGAGTGCGAAACTTCTTGCTACAGCCGTTTTATTTGCTGCTTGGTACTTTCTAAAATGGAAGATAAGATGAATGAATGAATAGATTGCTATTTTTGTAGTTCAATCTATAGTCTAGATTCCATTCCCTCGATCCACTCTCATTTAAATGATGGGATTGGGCCATAGCAACCTTCACTTAGTCTTAATAAAATATTGCTTCATATCTTCAAGGATTGGGAGGAGGTGGCGTAAAAAGGAAGGAAAAAGGAATTCTAAATCCGTCCCTTCCCACAGAATCATCGGGCTTGACTTTCCTTACTTTCCCAACCCCGCTAGTGTAAATAGAACTCTTTTGTTTTGAGACTAGCTAGTCGCTATGGTTTGCGGGAAAACACTTCTCTCTCTGGTCTCGCTTCGAGTCCTTCTAGAAGTAAATAAAGGAAATGCTTATTCAACTACGGCATTGTCGGACAACCGACCGGATTCAAGCCCTAGCCCCTCAACTCGGACAGACTTGTGGAAATCCTTGAAAACAATTATTGCTCAACTCACCTATCTATAACATAGAAATGTTGCATCCAACCCTGGAACGAGAGGTAAAGAATAGGCTACCATACGAGATGAGAAGACTTCATTCTTGGCTTTCATCTCTACGCTTAAGAAAGATAAGGGATTGGATTTCATACCTTTTATTTAGAGCTCCGTTGTTCCGACTGGAAAATGTAACCTTCCACCATACGTAAACCAAACCTCTTTGCTTTCTAGCTTTTCCTTCCAATAAACATCAGTGTGCGAATCTGAGTAGTTCCTTGCTCAAGACCACGAAGCAAGAGCGAAGCAGAACCAGTTTTCAATTCATCAAAATTCTTGAAAAGTTCCTTTGCTTTTACAGCGAAAGCATCTGTTAACAAATTGGAACCATAATCCCCTCCATCTGCCTCGCTCTCTATCTGGTAGTATATGCTCTGATTGAGGCCCTATTCTTATTATGATGATTTGGATATTGAATTGCCTTTGACTGATTCATCTTACCATTTTACTAGAGTTTTTTTACAGTAAGTTTAACATGAGCAGAATTGGTGTACTTGACCAGTAGTGAACTCCCAGTTTTGTTCCATAGTCGGTTACGAGTTACCATATCTTATGCAACCTTACCTTTTCTTACTATGGGCCAAATTGCGGAGGAAAGCAGAATCACTGTTTTTCGTACTCACTTTTGCTACTGGAGAGTACCTTCCACCAGGTCAGAGCCATGGATCCAAAGTCTACTAGTTAGCTTCGAAGGTTTAGGCTTGAGAGAAATCTTGAATAGAACACCGCACTCCCTCCTATCAACTTATTCAGATTTGCTTATTTCTTTCTCTTCCGTTTTTGTAGATACAGGCTTTGGCGGATTCTCTCAAGGCTCGAGTGAAGTGACAAGCACATATTACCGGAAGCTACTGATCCCGCCCGGCCAGCTCAGCATGCTTTAGAGCTCCTTGATTGGTACGAGGTAGTGATAGCAAGAGGCAACTCTCAATTGTTGTAATATAGAGACCTCTTTCAATGATTATAGATCCAAAGGATCGTTATTGATAGGAAACTGCCAGTAGCCCTTGACTT
The DNA here is from genome assembly GCA_902687465.1 of Secale cereale. Taxonomy (NCBI): domain Eukaryota; kingdom Viridiplantae; phylum Streptophyta; class Magnoliopsida; order Poales; family Poaceae; genus Secale; species Secale cereale. Next base: position 245,483,725 of record LR738712.1, read on the forward strand.
TGACTTGAAGAATTGAATCCGCCTTCTTCTTCTTATTCTTATGAAAGTCTCCCAGGCGTGGTATCGTCGGGTCCACAAGGTCAATTTGTATCCATTTGTTCGGAAACCGGAAATGCCAACTACTCACTTCTTGCTGAGGATGAAGGTGCCATGGGTGATAGCACCAGCCATTCCCTCATTGAAAAGAAAGCACCAACCCTGCTACTAAAGCTAAGGCCAACCACCACCCAGTGAAATGAAATGCGTATGAAAAATAACATAGATTAATCTTGATGCGATCGCTGCAGACACACTTCTTTTCTTACAGGCTATAGTCAGAAACAACAACTTCGCAAATCACCCTAAGAGTGCCATACGAAAAAACAAAAGCAACTGTGGGTATAGACCAATTTCCTGCCCCTGAAGAGGCTCAGCCTACCAAACTCTGCTCTTTGCCTGCTTACCGAGCTCTCCTCATACCGAGTATCTAGGCATTTCTTCTCACAGACCGGTTGGGAGAAAGTTGGCATTCTTTAATATGTCACTGGGGACCCATACTTACTTGATGGAATGGATGGGATGATGTGTTTCAGTTCAGCCAGTAGTGGAGGTTTCCTCGGCCTAGTCGCGAAAGAGCCCCCTTGATTTTCTAGTTGGTTGAAAGAAAAGCAATGGGGAAGGTTGGATTACCAGTTAATTGGTCTGTATCATATCTTGCTACGGTGGGACATCCTCTTCAGTTTAGGTATCCGGGTTGGCTGTTAGCTTTAGTCGTTCGACACTCTTCCTTCATTCTCATTCAACAAGGATAAGTGTCTAATCAAAATCATTGGTTGAGCATCGCGTATATTATATGATGTCGTCCTAGAATTGAACTAGCGTTTAAGGTCGATCAAATTCAAACAATTCGGCTCTGCAAGATCAATCAGATATCAAGTAAGAGATAGGCGCTTCCTATTAGTTATAGACTGCTTCTGTGACAAGTGGATCCCTTTAGGTTTAGTTGTTAATTGTACTATACTCTTCAATAATTAGGTCTTCCGTATTCCTATTGGGGTCAGTGGTCTTCACCACTCACTGAGTCTGGATTTTTTTCATGGGTATTATTTGATTAGTGATCAGCAATCTCTTCAATTGGTCCTATGTGCTGCTATACATACAAGGTACATGGGCCATGGGGCTTAACACACACTATACATCCCAGCCCAATACTCAACACTCCCCCGGCTAAAGATATCTAACATGCATATCTTGTTACAAATTGCTAAACCCTCACAAGGACCTACTCGTTTAGTAAAACAATCAGCTACCTGTTCAATATACTTAAGTTACCCCCTTCTTCGATCGAACAATCTCAATCCGAAGGAAGTATCGAAGAGGTCCAAGATCCTTTACCTCAAATGCTTCTCATAGTCTTGCCTTGAAACATTCGATTTCTTCAACATCGTCTCTAGTAATCACAATATCATCCACATACACCGCCAAAATCCTTCCAAAGATATTGACACTGCCTGATGCTCATGACCAACAATACTATGTAGGGATGACACTTGTTGAATGGTGATGCCTGGGCTGAATAAGCAGCTGCAAGGATTTCTCCGAGAAAGTTGTTTTAATATTGAGCCACTGAAAGAGAATCATGTTCCTGAGCATCCATAACCTCAGAATTGATCTTCTCTTTCCCTTTCTTTTCTGCTCCCGTGCTTAGATCCAACAATATTGCGAAATCAATGATACGAAAAATCCTCTTCCATTCTTTCGGGCTGCAGGCAACTTAGAGAAGAAAACAGGCTTACATTTCCAAGCCTCACTAGGTAGGGCAAGGAATAGTCCCTATCACGACTGGTTCTTTTCTTCTTCTATAAGCCTCTGCTGAGCAATCTCCCCATTAGCATCAGCATTCCCTTCATTCTCCCCCTCTCGACTATTACCCTAGGTGCTAGCAGAGAATTCCTCCAAGAATTGACTAAGATCACCTCTACCTGTCTTGTGTAGTATGGATCATGTTCCCGAAAGGTTACATCCATACTTGCGTATAATTTCCTCCCAATAAGATCCCAACATTGATATCCCTTTTGGCTAGATGCATAATAAATAAATATACACCTCACTGCCCGCGGATCCAACTTACCAACAGAGGGTCGATGATCTCGCACAAAGCACACACACACAACCTTTCACTTTTGTTTAGGACGCACCTTGAACTCGCCTTTGGCCCAATAGAAGTCATCTTTGCTAGGCTGTTTTCCGGTTGTCTAGCCATGCGTGGGAGCTAAGATAACTCCAAATATGTTCTGGTAGATGAGGGTAGACTTGATGTACCCATTTCCCTCTCTGGCCAATGATTTGAGGAGCTAGCATCAGATGGTCTATCGTGGCCTTTTTCTTTATAAAAACGTATAAAATTAAGCATAGATGAGACACTATTTAGCGAGCAACTTGTGGAAGGCTTGGGCTATCCTCGTACTCTTTGGTACTGACTCATTATTATTATGCGGCAACCATATCACTGTCTTTATCGACTCCATGCAAAACATGTTCATTGAATTTGATAGGCCTAAAATGGCTAACATTATGACCAAAGCTACTAACGTGCCAAAACTGGTAATAGGCCCGCGGATCTCTCTGATTATCAATGCTCTTTTATTGTGTTCTATAGCCTCGCTAACCACAGGTGTGGATCCACAAGAACAGAAGAAGCAACAAAATCGTGCTTCCCTGCTTTAGGAGTTTCTTACACCGGTGTGCCTATAGGGAGATAATGACCCTCCTAAAACCCTTATTTGTGGTTAATTGTTAATTGGATCTACACTTTTGTTGGATCCACATCTTTGAAAGAAGACTAGTTTGGCACGGGCGGGCTAGAAAGACTTTGAGGATAAAACCGATCATTCAATAGATAAGGTCCTTACTATGACTAAAAAGTGCCGGAAGGAGAAAGTCAAAGAAGGACTCGAAACTTGCAGATAATGAATATAAAGATGAAAGATTGAATGCTTTATCAGAGATAGATTTTGACTTGGGCTTGAACAAAGCCATTCTTCACCTTTCTTAGCTAGTTCGCTTAAGTACATAGGTTATGGCAATACAACATTCTATCTTTTTCTTAGGCTTGAAACACTTATTTTCTTATTATCTTCTTTTTTTACCTTTCGCCCTAGGCAATCTCTTTGCTTGCTGACATAAACTTTCAACATCGATCAAGTTGTTTTTTAGGAGTTTTACCTCTTCTTACTTCTTGTCATCAGAAAGACAAGCGCTTACCTCCTTCCTAGCAACCTACATATATGTCTGCTCAAAGCACATTCGGAGTAAAGTTGACTATTCCTCCTTTACGTATCTCAGCCAAAGCCTAATTTATTCTCTGCAAGCTAGGTAGTTAAGGAATTAAGTAACTAATTTAGACTGATTGGTGGCAGGCTCCAACGAAAGCTTATGGATTCAGCACTTTGCTATAAGAAAGAAGCAAGGTTGTCTGACAAAACTAGAGTTTTACGTAAGCAAGAGATTGATCGCGTGGTAGGAAAGAAAGGAAACTACCAAGCGAGGGATTGTTTGCATATTATATACTTATTAGCTTCCTGTCAGTAAAGTACTAGTTTTTTAGTTAGTAGTGTGTAATACTGTTTAAGAAATGCATGCAATCTGAGACTTCCGAAAACGTATACTTGAGTCAAACTACACTAGAATAGTCAGTGAAAAACTACACTGAATTATAAAGGTCTTTTCCTTGAAAGAATAGGTTTTTTGCATCAAGAGGCTGTGAGGAAATAAGTAACATAGTTAATCAGGAGGGGGTATGCATCTTATCATCTTCTATTCGAGAATAATAAACAATCGAGAAAGGCTGCACATGAATCTTTCTCTAGAAATGCGTGTGGAATGTCCATCATCGAGAAGAATTCGATTCGCTGAAGCATAAAAGAGAAGGAAGAAGAGATCTTATTAGTTTAGTTAACCCTTTGGCCAACCCTTAGCATCTCAAGAATGCGCTCTTCTCAAGCGAATCCAAATAGGTGTTGGTTTGCGCAAAGGAAGCTGAAGTGGATGGAGGGTAAAAACAAAGCAAAAGGAGAAGAAGCCGATAAATAAATTGTGGAAAGTATAAACTTTATAATTCACTAGCATTTCGAGTTGTATTCTTCTATACTAAATTCAAGTATCAATAGTTCGCAGGCGCATCCCAATATACGCAATTATAGAATGCCACCAGAGATCGATTCCTTTTCTCCTACCCCAAGGCCATATGGGTCTGATGTTTGAACTTCTGAAAAACTACAAATCAAAAGCTAGTAGTGTACCCTTAGTGCCGTAGTGCCAATCTACTCCCAAAGAACAAGCTTCTTTGCAAAACTACTTCATACTATATTACTTGCCGGCATAGATAAGTAGTTGATAGGCTGCTTTATCTTTCTATCTACTAGCAGGCTTGACCTACTATACTTAATTGTTTGCATGCCGAAAGATTATTCTATGAGCCTATATTCAAGCAAAGACAAAGCAAGTAGTGCTCCTATCCCACTAAAACAATAAGCAAGACAGGGCCCTGAAATCAATGGAAAGTCTTTTTAGAAAACTCTAGGTGAATGGCCTAAGCAAGTACTGAACTTCAATCCAGCATTCTCACTCTTGTTTTTGTCACTCAATCCAAAGAAAGAAATAGGAATATGAATCCTCATCCCCAAAGCCCGGGTCTTAGACTACTACGAATGGAAAGATTTCTACGGATATCCTTCGTATCAATTTTCTAATGCTTATCACCTCCTTCTAAGCTATTCCCACGGTGCCTGAGCAGTTGCCATTGAGAATGTAGTGGGTGACTTAGCACAAGCAGCGCGTAATAGGTCCTTTGCAGACGTAAGTACCTGGATTTCTGAGTAATGAGCTTGGTATCGCTTTCTTGCAAGTACTGGGCAAGCCGGGCAGATAAGATGGAACCCTATCTATCAAGTAAACGCTAAGAGCGGATTCGATCAAAGAACCTCGCAGCTTTAGTGCAACAAGCCGATCGAAAGCACTCATCTTTATGGACTAAATGCTTTTTTGTCTCTTCCGCACTAAACGCCCGCTTCCTGGCTCCTCCCTCTTTCACTCTCTTTGGCAGTTGGCACTGAGCCACCGGACTAGAAGAGATTCCCCTCCGTCATGTTACTTCAACAAGCAATTCAACATGCTCACTTGCTTTCTTTCTGTCTTTCCTTGCTGGGATGACACTTTCCTTATGATTTTAGACTAGACTGAAGTAGAGAATGAAGTAGGAGTGATATCATACCATCGTCTCGTATTGTACAACAACCGTTCGTGCCCTTAATTTCCACTAACTGAATGCTTCGTAGGCGTGTGGAATTCAAATCCCTTCGGACCTTGCTCGACATAGTCCTTAGTATGATGCCGATCTCTTAGGATGGACCGCTTTCTTAACGAGAAAGAGAGCTTAGCCTTACCCCTTAACAATTGGTTGACTGACCCCTTACCACACCGCAATCAAACTTCTATGATTACCGCGACACCTATGTCGGCATACATGCTTAGAGAAGTGGCTTTCTAAGAACCGGAAACTCTGACCTCGAAACTGTCAATTGAGGAAGGGTTGGAATAAGATGAATCGGACTTGGCAGATTGAACTGCAGACTATAAAGAAGGAGGAAGAAAGCCCATAATTATCATGTATGACAAGGTTGTTCTTATCATGGTGAAACTGTTGGAAAAAGGTTACTGTGAATTTCTATCTATTAGTTGACTACAGAGCTTCTTCGTCCCGACCTATCTATATCTGAAAAGCACTCCGCCAGAATCCTCGTAGTAGTAAGTCGTGGATTACAAGTTGTCCCTTCCGAAAAGCTCGAATGCAATAGATATAGGGTTTACCAACCTCAGGCATGGACATAGACACCAGATCATTTTGAAAGAAATGAGGTAGACTGGAAGCTGAAGCCAATAGACCAATGGAACTAATCAATCACTTGCTTTCCCGAACTGGACAGTAGGATTTTATCAGCACTGGACTTTCATCGCGTCGATGACTCTAATCTTTAGAGATAGAAGCAGATGGGAGAAGGTTGGATATAGATCATGATCAACTCTACCTCGTAAGCCACTTAAAGATCTTTGAGCAGCTCGAGAGATAAATCTGTCTTCATTGGTACAAAATAACCTTCGCCCCCCTTTTTTGTTATGGGATGGTGGTTCCTGTCTATCAACTAAGGTTATAAATTGATTATATAAGAATCTAGTAGATCACGCACCTATTGTATTTAGTGTGATCTTGTGTGAGAGTACGGCAACGAGTGAGCTACGATTGAGAATCCTTACGGATGTTAGGTTTTTGAATCACCGATTGCATCGATCGAGAAAGTAAGCCGCAGGCACGAGTAGACCGACTGATAGCAACGGTGAATCAACGCCCGACCCGGCTCTTTTGTCCTTTTGTTCGCAGAAGGGAGATCTTGTGCGCTAGCTATATCTGTTATGGATGGAGCCCTCACTCAACCGACCTCCTACCTGGAAATCCCCAATGCACCAATGTACCAAAGGCACTGTACTTTGAATAGGAAACACTTCCCTACTTCACTTCCTAATTAATAAAGTAGGAGGTATTCGAGTACGGAGGTACTAGACCGTGATTCTGGTCCTGATGCGGACACACCTATTGAAAATAGAGAATGGATTCAATTGAGAGCGGATAGCAAGATCGAATGAATGGATACTCTGAGATAGAACGAGAAAAAGAAAATTTGATTAATCCCACAAAAGCATTACAAGGCAGGTAAACTTTATGCAGTATCTGCTACAAAAAGAAGGTTAGAGAACTAGTTCCATCTACTTTATCCTTGGGCATGAAGAACATGCTTCTTTCTCAATTTATAGGAATTGTTAACCGCAACTCTCCTTTTGAGTCTTGGATTGGTTTTTTGATGCAGTAGAGAAGCCGTTTCCTTTGAACTTGGTCCATCGGACAGATATAGACATGGAGAAGCTTTTCAATGTCAATCTTTCACTACTTTGTTTGGACCTTGCTTCTTCACTTAATGCTTGCTTTCCGTCTTGCCTTTGCTGGGCCTATGATAGGCTGTACTCCAATACGAAATAAGATTGTACATGAAGGTTGGTGAAAAGCAAAAGAAGCAATTGGTTCTCAAATGCCGTGACGTCACCTAGCTTTATTCTAGATTTCTCATTCTATTGGTATGTACAGTGTCTTTCATCTGCTTTTTCATTCATTCTTCCCACAACCGTTAGGTATTATGACAAAAGGAACCCGCATGTTGCTCCTGAATCTACAGAAACGTCAGTTTCAAATCACTTCCATTGGGTTGAGCGGGTCATATATGCCTTTTGGCTTTCACCTATGTTATGTATTCTCTCACAATCACTCCTAGCAATAAGTGAAAAGGCAGCTATCGATACTGTCACAACACCTCCTCTTCTGTGTCTACTTCTCCATTCTAATTTCTGACTGGTTCACGCCTGCTTGTGTATTGGTTATAACCTCTGTACTGTATTTTGTTTGGCTTAAATTGCCAAATGGCGAGACCATACCCCATGAAGCTTCTAAGTCTGATGTTGATTTGCAAGAACCGGATTTACCAATGGGAAGAACGCTTAGTGTATCCGCGGTGGGTGAATCTTAGGAAACTCGCCTTGTCCGAACAAAAGTGGGAGGTAGGTAGGTGGTAGTTAGAAGGATTCCTTCAGGGAGTTGCTTCTTCCTCTGGATTCCCTTCTTCTATAGGCAGAGCCCCGAATAGGGCAACCGCATTTTAAAGAAATACGAACAGTTTGGTTTTCAGTGAGCCCGCTTCTTAGTGATAGGTTTCTAAAGTATCTATCGCTATGTGCCCCTCCCCATAAAAAAACAAATAGGCTCGGGCAATTATCAGCTTAGGGACAGCAAGCGGATAGTAGATCTGGCTCCATCCCTTGAATCCGCTGTAACTGATAGAATCTTGTACGAGAGACCCGCAAAGAAATAAGGAAACCCACTTAAAATGCTTTTTAAGTAGAAGTTGAGCCATTACCTGCTAGCATATCTCCCCACCAGGACTCCCCCCAAAGCAAAGAGAAACCCGTTCTTTAATTCAATACCTAGAGACGCTCCAGTCCAAGTTGAGGCGCAGTAGGAGGGATTTCTGTCACCGTTATTTATGGACCATGTAAACATACTTTTTTAGTTTAGATTCTTATGCTGGACCTACAGCCCTAGCCTGGGACACCACTGTGCGACATAAAGATTGGATCAAGTTATGATTTTCTCATTAAGAAATAGTACCCGAGAAGAATAGATATGATCCGGAAACACTGTTATTCGACGAGGCATAGAGCGTTTGATTTTCTTCTTTACAATTTCCTTAATGCGCATGAATGAGAGATTACATCACTTAGTATGAGCATATCAGCCTATGGAAGAAAGTTCGTATCATATTAGTGCGTTTTAACTAAAAAGCCGTTAGCTACAACCTTTGATCGTGGTTTGGTATCCAAATAGGAAATTCTATCCAGTCCCTCGCTACACTATTTAGACGGATTGAAGCTTAAGCCAGATCGAACCTGTCTGAGTATATGCATTGATCCTAGAATATATTCACAAGCTGAAGGGAGCCTCCTAAGAAGAATATGACTAAATACTTGGGTCAATCGCCCATTGGGGAGGGTATCACGTTTGGTGGAGTTCGCTGTCAGCCAAACTTGAGCTCTTTGGACAATCCTAAGAAAATCACTCACCCCGGCAGATCCGGAATTCAATTATCAGGGCAATCTTCTTACGCTCACCACAGACGCACCTCTCCTAACTATGGAGTTAGCAAAGGGGTATCTCAATGCATCCTCCCTTTTTACGAGGATCATAGGAATTGGGATAACCATGGGCTCTTCCCGCACCGTTTCAGGGTTCTTGGTTATCACTTGGCTATTCGCTCCATTCCTCTTCAATCCATCCGGATTTGAGTGGCAGAAAATAGTAGATGACTGGGATGACTTATTTTCTTCCTTTTGAAGTCAGTGTGCTCCTTTACCAGGCATACCATGATAATTCCTCTATGGCATGTGCTCCTTTCCTATGTAATGACTTTCCTCCTTTTTCATGCCTCGTGCGCGTGCATAAGCTACGAGTTCCCTGGCCCACCCTAGTTCATCGAATAGTGAGACTGTTCATTTCTTTTTTTAATGAGTTTACCGAATTGACAACTCTTTTTTTACTTAATAGAGAGAGAATTTTTCAGCATTTACAATTCATATTACGCAATAAAATAAGAAGAGACAGCTACATGAGTAGGCGAGCATTCATTTGAGCTGCCTTAGTTCTTCACAAGAAGCAAGCCCCTAAGATAATAAGTTGTAGTGGGTGTCCTCTTTCCAGATGCGAAAGGCTTCTTTCTCTCTACTCTTTATAGTGGAGATGCTAGAAACAAATGATTGAAACCTGCTTGCCCTTATGATTTATTCCTTGCTGACACTACGCTGACCAAGGGAGGGTTCTGATGAATATTGGTCATCACGCGTGGACTTCTCTTCAGGCCTCGTTTTCCGCGACTTCTGTCGGCGTCCTAGGAACCAGGATACCCAGACTTGCCTGTCTGCGGGCCGCGACGCGCTCCTACTATGGCCTGGTATGGCCCAGCTAATCGACCAGCTGCTCAAGACCCTCGCGAGGGGGCCAAGCCTCGCGAGGAGAACGACGCCAAGTCCTCCTCGGGAGCGGCCTCAGCAAGGCGTTCCGGAGGGGCGGAGAATCCAAGGTCAAGCATGCCTCAGGAGGAGGCAGTGATGTCAGCAGTGAAGCACCGCGCCAGCGGGTGCCAGCGTCCGCCAGCGGTGAAGTTGCCATTTCGGTGCAAAGGGGGCAGCGCAGCCGTTGGTTCCCAAGGAGCGGGGCAAAGGTTTTCTCTTTGGTGCAACAAGACCGTAGACCGCAAGGACGACAAGGGGGATGGCACCGTCGAGCCCACCACCGTGTCACCGCATGATCCTTTTGCAGGCGAAGACCGCTTTTGTCAGGATAAGAACGTCCTTGTGTTCCCGCTCAATAATGGTCGTTGTGGGATCCCTTCCTGCCTAAACATTTCGGGGGAAGAGGACCATGGCCGCCTATATAAGTAGCTAGGACTCCCATTGCAAAGGGGGGGACGAACACACTCTTCCACCACAAAAGGAGCAAGAACACTAGCCTCCTGACCCTCCTGAGCTCGCCTCCTGACCCCAGGTTCCGTTGTACTAGCTCATATTCTAGCTCGTTCGGAGCCAATCCATCAAAGCAGGAAGTAGGGTCTTACACCACACGATGGCCCGAACCTGGATAAACTCTTGTGTGTTTCGTTCGTTGTTTGCTTGAATCCTTCCACCACGATGAGAGCGAGGTGCTAGGTAGACGAGAGTGGGAGAGATCTTCGTTCACGCCCCTTTGTTCGAACTTAACGGGTTTTGCGGAGCCCTGAATCCGACATTTGGCGCGCCAGGTAGGGGGCGTGTCGAAATCTTGCCTCTCCGACAACCTCGTCGCGTTCTCGTCGTCGACCCTGCTCCGCAGCCATGGTGGACACACGCCGAGCTCGCGCAGCCCGCCGCGTTGTGAACGTCGCTCAGACGGCGCCCGCGAGCAACGGCGCACCGCTCCGCCCCAACTCGCCGGTCACCAACGCCGCCACCGACCCGGTTGTCCACGAGCAGCAGGACTCCTCGTTGCCGCTGTCCGTGTGGCGGGATGGCCGCACGGCAACACCTTCACCCTCGCCGACCGCAGCGTCGTCCTCGCTGGTCCGTCACGGGCCGGTCTACCAGCGGCCTGCGCTGCTGATGGCGCGGGAGCTCTTGCGCTACCGCCCAGTAGATGACCTCTACGATGTGTGGCTCCACCGCATTACGGAGCACGTCAACGCAGCTGGAGAAGCGCCTGCACCAACGCACTCCTCACGTCCTCCGTTGCCCCCGGCGGGGAACGAGGGCCATGGGGTCATGGCTCCGCCTCCACTCCACCACGCGGGCCAGGAGGGCCGGCGTGAGGCCCCTCGACGTGAGCAACCCCGCAGAGCCCACGCCCGTGACGAGGAGAGCTTCCAGGTGATTCCGCACCCTCATGCAGAGGCTCATGGGCCCCCTGGCCCACAGCGCCCGGACCACATGCCATAGGAGGTGGCGGCGCCAGCACCTCAAGAACCAGCACCAAAAGCGCAGGGGGCACCTGTGATCATGAGTGTGGCTGGATGTCGTGTCCTGGCCCCTGAGCTACGGCACCTCGTCTGGCCTAGCAAGTTCAAGCCGGACCTGCCTCCACGCTATGACAGCACCACCGACCCCACGGAGTTCCTCCAACTCTATGTGTTGAGCATCGAGGCGTCCAACGGCACCGAGTAGGTCATGGCGAACTGGTTCCCCATGGATCTGAAGGACGGCGCGCGCTCTTGGCTCCTGAACCTCCCCATGGGATCCATCTCCTCCTGGGAAGAGCTTCGCGAGCATTTCGTCGCCAACTTCCAAGGCACCCACGATCGAGGCTCGACAGCTGCTGATCTGCGCCGCGTGAGGCAGCAGCCGGGAGAAACCCTGCAAAAGTACATCCAACGCTTCAACACCATGCGCCTGTGTATCCCCAGGGTCTCGGACGAGGCCATCATCTCCGCGTTCTCCGATGGGGTCCGCGACGTCAGGATGAGGGAAGAGCTCTCCATTCACAAAGACCTATGCACAGCCCTCGAGATGTTCAAGCTCGCGGCAAAGTGCGCCAGGGCGGAGGAAGGCCGCCTCTCCCTTCAGGAGCTGCCTGAGGTGGAGGCGGACGACAAGAAGACCAAGGCCAAGGAGTCGAAGCGCAAGGGACAGGCCGTGCTGGCTGCGGAGCCAGAAGTGAAGCGTGGCTGCGGCTACGATGACCTCCCCAGAGACAGCCGACCATACTGCGTCTTCCACAACGTTCACAGACGCAACATCAATGACTGTCAGGAACTCAAGGCGATGCGTGGCGGGCGCGTCGGGCAGCGCCCTGAGCGCGACAACCACGGCTACGGTCGTGGAGGAGGCCGAGGAGGAGGACGTTGGGATGGCAGGAACTCACGCCAAGGGTGGCGTGAGCAGCCTCGTGAAGATCACTGGCAAGAGCAGCCTCGTGACGCCCCCTGGCGCAACCAGCCTCGTGAGGGTCGCCCTCAGGGCAATGGAGGCCTGCCTCTGCTGCCACCACCACGAAGGAGGAACGACGACGACCGCCAGGGAGACGGGACAGGGGGCTTCCAGGAGTCGCGTGCAGTTGCATGCATTCTGGGTGGAGCCCATGCCCCGGCTTCTCACCGCATCTTCAAGCAGTTCGCCCGTGAGGTGAACGCGGCGCTTCCCAGGCTTGACGCTGCGCGCAACCTCAGGTGGACCAAGAAAGTTATCACCTTCGACCCCAAGGACCAGCTCAAGTGCACTGCGGCCCCAGGCACCCTCCCGATGCTCTGCACCACAACCATCAGCAATGTCCTCTTGACCAAGACCCACATCGACAGCGGAGCAGGGCTCAACGTCCTCTCCGTCCAGACCTTCGAGACGCTCCAGGTTCCCTACGATCAGCTCCACCCGACCAAGCCATTCTACGGAGTCATGAATGGCTCCACACTCCGGATGGGGCAGGTCCGCCTCCCCGTCACCTTTGGCGACCGCGACAACTACCACACAGAGCTCATCGACTTCGACGTGGCCAACATCCACCTCCCGTACAACGCCATCCTAGGGTACCCTGCCCTCGCCAAGTTCATGGCGGCGACCCATCATGGCTACAATGTCCTCAAGATGCCCGGGAGTGGTGGGGTCATCACGATCGCCTCCGACGAGAAGGAAGCGGTGTGTTCCCTGGAGCGTGCCTACCAGACCGAGGCGGTCGAGTGCTCCGATGAGGATGGAGCCGTCATCGCCCTGCAGACCGCCCCTATGAAGAAGAAGAACCTACCCATCGACGGACCTCAGGACGCGGGGGCTCCTGACGGCCCGGCCTCAGGACTCGCGCCTGCTGACGAGGCGCCCTCCACCCTCGCATAGGGAGACGCGCTCGGCGCCCCTCTCATGAGGGGTTGGGGGCTCTCCTCTGGAGTGTCCCCGAGCTGACCCATGCCTCAAGGGAGGTGTTCGAGCACCACCTGCAAGCGTATCTTGATGCGCGTTTTTGTGAGCCCAGCATGAGCCGTTCAGCGCTGGGGGCTCAGGACTTCATCGACCAAGTTACACAGGAACTTCAGTACGTAAGACTCATCCGCGGTGGGCATAACCGTACAACCCCAAGTTCACCTACTCGCTGCCCAAGCGACTGCTTCCGTGTCTGCGTCGACATCGCGGGTCTCAACTGAGCCACTTCTCAGGAGCCCTTCTGGCCGATGGCGGTCGGCCAGAGGAGGGCCCTCCCCTGCAACTACGTCTGCACACTCTTCGGCTTCCGCAACACAGCTACCACATGCCAGCATCTCGTGTAGCGGGCCTTGGGGGCTCGGGAGGCTCAGTGGCAGGCGGTCTGGATGGAGCGAGAACCGGACCCGCTCGACCACTGAGAGCGTCTTCAGCTACCCCAACTCTCCTTTGCCAAGTATCAGGTGACACTTCAGGTATCCAAACGAGGGCGTCTCTCGGGTTGCAGTATCCTCGGACAGCTCGGGGCTGATCCCCCGTGGTTATCTTCCTTTTTGCATGATCAAGGATAGATATTTCTTTCCATTCGCATTATCTATATGCTCGGCGTCCTCACCGGCACTAAGGTCATGAGCCCTTGTGAGCCCACTCGTGGCCGCCCCATGATTAAGGACTGGCACGACGTTTGTGCTCGGGTCCGTCCCTGCAGCGTCGATAAACCCAAGGGCTGAGCTCTGTCTAGCGAGCCATTCCCGTGACGGCACCTCCCATGGTCCTTGGTGCCTTGTTCTCGCATGGGCTATTCATGGATGGGTAAGTAAGGGCCCGTGGCAGGTGCCTCGCTCACGTGGGAACCGCACGGCGGCTGTTTTTCTTTTGGATCGTGGCATGAGAAGACTGGGCACGACGTCTGTGCTTGGGTCCGTCCCTGCAGCATCGACAAATCCAGTGGCTGAGCTCTGTCTCGCGAGTTATTCCCGTGACGTCACCTCCTGGGGTCGCTAGTGCTACGGCCTTCTCATGCAATATCCCCTAGAGATGCACACGGCGCAGGTCGACACAACACCTCTCTTTTCACATTTTGCAGAAGAAGACTCATGCGCAACCCGCCTCAGGGTAGGGTGTCGTGAGTGATGCGTAAGCTCACGAGAACTTCCTTAGAGTTGTTCAGCTCGTCCTGAGGAGGGCCCATATACACCTTGGCTGTCCTACCATGCAAGCCACGTGTCGGGACGGGGCTGTACACGCCCCGGAGTCTCTCCCGGTGGGAGGCTCCCTCCCACGGTCCAGTGGAAGTACCAAGCTCTGCGCTGGCATATCCAACAGAGGAGCGGTTATGCCCATGAACCAGTGGAAGCACCAAGCTTCGCGCTGGCCGCTACGACCGAGGCGCGATTATGCCCACATTCTGCGCAAGTGTGGTAGCTCTATGCTCCGCGCTAGTTATAAACAACTGAGGGTGGCCCCCAGTGGTCGCACCAACCTCATGGAGCTTTTTAGCTCATGGCGCTCACAGCTTCTCCTTGGATGGGTGTCGCGAGGGGGGCTAGGCATGGGGACTATGCTCAGGTCACGCCTGGTAGACGCCACCCTACCAGGTGCCCAGACACCTGGCCTTCTCGTGCCACCATCCTAGGCGAAGGCTCGTGGGCAAGGTATGGTGCTCGTTCTCCTTCATGAGAGCCGTTCGTACATCAAGGGGGACCCCTGGGCATCGCGACCTAGGGGCCTAACTGGCCACGTAGCCCCTCATCCCTTGAGTCTAGTTATGATGATAACCTCGGTCATCCGGAGGGCTCAATGGCGATCGAGGTATGCGCGGGGTTGGGCCGTGCCGACGCAGAACGAAAACGGGATCGCTTGAACATCAAGGGGGACCCTTGGGCATCACGACCCAAGGGCCTCACTAGCCACATAGCCCTCATCCCTTGAGTCTAGTTACTACGGCAACCCTGGTCATCCGGAGGGCTCAATGGCGAGTCTAGTTAGTACGGTAACCCCGGTCATCCGGAGGGCTCAATGGCGAGTCTAGTTACTACGGTAACCCCGGTCATCCAGAGGGCTCAATGGCGGTTGAGGTATGTGCGGGGTTGGGCCCTGCCGACGTAGAGCACCTAAAGCAAACATGAAAGGAAGCAAGCATGGAATCATCTAGCTATTACAATAATGTCAAGTTTTTCAAATCCAACCAGAGTTCTTACGCCTCCCCGAGGCACTCGCACTTCTCTCACTAAACAGGACGGATCAGGCATCGTCGAGCGCAGCATCACCGGTCTTCTCTTCTTCGGCTGCGGTAGCAGTAGCCTGGAGGAACGCCTCCACCAGTGACGTGACCTTCACCCTCAGGGCCTTGGCAGCCGTGTTCTCCATGACTTCGGTCACCGGCTCGGACAGCGAGGCCAGTTCAAGGGTGGGGTCGCGAAGACATAGGTGACTGCACACCTGCGTCAGGACCAAGGAAAGCAGCGTACGACTCTCGACATCGGCTAACTGGACAATTCCGGCCGTTACACCGCGCAGGGCCTCCACGAGCGCAGCAAGGAGCCCGGCGGGGCCTCCCTCCGGGGTGGCCAGCGGCTCCTTGAACCCTTCCCCGTAGGCGGCATGCAGCGCCTTGCGGGCCTCAAGGTCAAAGGCAGCAAGGGCCTCGGGACTCACCGTCGCCAAGGCCGCAAGGGCTTCCTCGTGGTCGCGAGCGGCTTGGGCCGCCCTGGCCTGCTCAACTTCAACCTTCAGGCTCTCCAGGGTTGCACGGTCAGCAAGCTGCTCCTATTGCAGCCGGGATGTCGCGGTCTTCTGCGCCTCGAGCTCCTTCTCCAACCTCTTGAGCTCCAGGGCGCGCCTAGTGTCTTCCTCGCAGAGGGCCTCCAGCTCGCTATCTGCCTTGAGGGAGCGCTTCTCGAAGGACGCGGCGTCAGCTCGCGCGGCGTCACGAGCCAGCGTGGCCGCCGCAGCTTCCTCTCGACCCTTGGCAGCAGCCGCCGAGGCCTTATCCCAGGAGGTCCGCGCAGACTCGTCTACCAGGAGCCACCCGTGGATCAGCCCCAGGCGCCCTTCTGTCAGTTGGCCGTCACCGTTTTGCAGATCAGCGCGAAGACGACCCAGCGCGGCGGAGGCAGCCTCCAAAGCCTCAGGACCAGGCTGCGCCGGCTGGCGCACGGGTACCAACAAGATCGACTGCTCGACCAGGGGCTCGGGGGCTCCAGCCTCCCGTGCCACATTAGCCGGAGCAGAAGCCAACTCCGCAACCTAGCCAGAGATAGGGACGTCTTCGAGTGACACCATCGTCGCATGCTCGGTGGCCCGGTCGACCGAGGCGCCCAGCACTGCGGCATCCTTCCCCGGGGTCGCATCAGCAGCCGGAGGAGCAGGGCACCGCAGCGTGACCTCCCCCTTCACCTTCTTCATCACACCCCCCAGGGCTGCGGCATCAGGGAGAGCGCATCAGGGGCACGGCAACTAAGGATGAGTGAGAAATTGCACACTTACTCGTCGGAGGCGAGGCGCGCCCTTCTCTTTACCAGCAGGTCAGCAGCAGCCGCTGGCGCTGGCACCCTGGGCGTGCCCATAGCACGGGCCTGGGCGAGGCGTGAGGCCATAGTCCTGGGTGCGGCTGCGGTCACCAGTTTCGCTGGCATGGTACTCTTCGGCGGAGTTGCCACCTTGCTTCCCCCGAACACAGTGCGTCCGGATCGACGTGGCGTGGTCACTTGGGACCGTCCGGCGGCTGCTGCGCTTGGCGTCATTGCTCCGACGAACGCCTCGAAGGAGTCCCCTTCGTCATTTAGGGTATCCTCCGAGCCCCCCTTGTCGCTCTCGTCGTCACCACCAGAAGACATGTCGAACATGGGCGGAGCGCCCACGGGCGCACCGAAGTTCGGCATGGCCATCAACAGCTCGGCCTTGTCAGGACGGCTGTACAGCGGCAGGTAGGCCCTAGGGAGATCCTCCAAAACCATCCCCAGGAGAGCTCTCGAGGTGAAGTCCAGATCGTCTTTGGCCAGCACCCCTGGGTGCAGCCGGAGCATGTCGTCGTCGCCAATCAGCTCCCACATGGGGCGCGAGTGAGCCTGCAGCGGAGACAGACGATGCCTCAAGAACTTCTTCATGATCTGGACCCCTTCGATCTTCGAGCTCATGTCGGGCTCAATCTTCGCCAAGACAGGCCCGGCAAGACGGCCGGTGAGCTTCGCGTGGCTCCAGCCGGCAAGCTTCTCCGGATGGGTAGTAGGCAGCGACAGCAGAGGATGGATGCGATGGGCATCCAGATAGACCCACATCATCCGATGGGACTCTATCTTCTTCCCGGCCATCATCAGGCGACAGCCCTGGCGCTAGAAGACGAAGGAAACGCAGACCGAGCACGGGCCATCATCGTACCGACGCATGGAAAAGAAGTGGCGGAAGAGGGCGACGGTCGGCCTCACCCCCACGAGCGCCTCACAGTAGAAGGCGAAGAGCGACAAGACGAAGATGGAGCGAGGTTGGATATGGAGAGCGTGCACCTGGTAATGTTCCAGGATGGCGTAGAAGAACTCGGAGAAGGGGGGCACGAGCCCCACGAAGATGCTGTGGAGGAAGAAGGGGTAGCATGACTTTGACAAGGTCCGCGCCATGGTGGATGCAGCACAGATCCGCATCGGGCCATGCTCATTGTGGGAGCTCGACAGGAATGGTTGGACCTCTGAGTAGTCCTCCTCCCTGATAATGGAGGACTCCTCAAGCGCCGCATCAAGAGAAGAAGCAGATCCAGACGCCGGCGCGGCACCCTTGTTCCTCTTTTCCATAGTCAAAGGAGCCGAAGGACGCAGAGAGGCAGAAGGCGTAAAGGGAAGAAATCCGACCAGTAAGGAAAGAGGGCGATAACTCCCCCAGCAGAGAAGGCCCCTTTTTGTCAGGACGCACGGTTGCCGACACGGCATGGGGAGCGGGGTCGCTCGCGTCCCATACAACCGTCACGCGCCAGCCTGGTTTGCAGCCTTTTTGGGGCCTGCGACGCTTCGTCCTCGACTAAGGCTTCGCCCTGAAGCCAACTCCGCGCGCACCTTGGGCCCGGGGGCTACTGTCGGCGTCCTGGGAACCAGGGTACCCAGACTAGCCTATCTGCGGGCCGCGACGCGCTCCTACTACGGCCTGGTACGGCCCAGCTAATCGACTAGCTGCTCAAGACCCTCGCGAGGGGGCCAAGCCTCGCGAGGAGAACGACGTCAAGTCCTCCTCGGGAGCGGCCTCAGCAAGGTGTTCCGGAGGGGCGGAGAATCCAAGGCCAAGCCTGCCTCAGGAGGAGGTAGTGATGTCAGCAGTGACGCACTACGCCAGCGGGTGCAAGTGTCCGCCAGCGGCGCAGTTGCCATTTCGGTGCAAAGGGGACAGCACAGCCGTTGGTTCCCAAGGAGCGGGGCAAAGGTTTCCTCTTTGGTGCAACAAGACCGAAGACCGGAAGGACGACAAGGGGGATGTCATCATCGAGCCCACCACCATGTCACTGTTTGAACCTTTTGCAGGCGAAGACCGCTTTTGTCAGGATAAGAACATCCTTGTGTTCCCGCTCAAAATGGCCGTTGTGGGATCCCTTCCCGCCTAAACATTTCAGGGGAAGAGGACCGTGGCCATCAATATAAGTAGCTAGGACTCCCATTGCAAAGGGGGGATGAACACACTCTGCCACCACACAAGGAGCAAGAACACTAGTCTCCTGACCCTCCTGAGCTCGCCTCCTGAGCCCAGGAACCGTTGTACTAGCTCATATTCTAGCTCGCCCAGAGCCAATCCATCAAAGCAGGAAGTAGGGTCTTACACCACACTGTGGCCTGAACCTGGATAAACTCTTGTGTGTTTCATTCATTGTTTGCTTGAATCCTTCCACCATGATGAGAGCGAGGTGCTAGGTAGACGAGAGTGGGAGAGATCTTCGTTCACGCCCCAGTGTTCGAACTTCACGGGTTTTGCGGAGCCTTGAATCTGACAACTTCCTTAGCCTGACCAGAAACGCAAGACCTATGATACGAAAGACAGGCCATTCTCCAGACTAGAGATCCGATTTTCGATACCGAGTAGAAAGACTGCAAAGAAAGAGTTATCACTTCCCGCTACCAATCTTATTCCCACTTCTGCTTATTGCTTATTGTCGAGTAAACACTTCTGTTTACCAAATCTAACTTTTCGATGGCAACTGCTTGCTTATCGAAGAAGTCTGCTCACATGATTGGAATATGGCTCCCATATGCATGCTATTCTGGGACTGAGGAATGCCTTTCTATGGTGGACCCTGAGGTCGGACTCTTGCTGCTTGATTCAAAACCGGATTCAATAGCAGCAACATATTGATGATGGTGCCTGAACTACCTATTCTATTACCTTATGGGGAGCCCCAAAGCCACATCAAGCCCTATGCTATGGGTCAAGGTACTCTCGAGACTGTTTGGATTGAAGACTATCAAGCACCGTAGGTGGTACCAGCATTCCGTGTCGATAGGGCATTCCAATCTCTGGGTAGCTGCCCGCCCTACTTCATTCCTATCTCCTTCGACGTCAGCCCCATGTACCCCCTTAAACTAACCACTTGAATTGATCATGATTTGTTAGGTTGAGTGCATTTTCTTCCAAAGCCAGTCAATTTCAAGAAAAGTATCGAAAAATCCCGGGGTTAGGCACCTTTTTCCAGTGAAATCTTCTTTTTTTCCCGCATTAATTAGTTATGGGAGAATCCTTGCTTCTCCAATGCTCTTGCCTTCGGGGTCCTATTAAAAGAGACATAATAGGTTTTAGCACCTGCATCTTTGGATCAAAAGATCATTCCATCCTAGAACCAACACAATGACTTCTCCTTACCCGATTTGAAATGGTGATGAATATGAAATTTGGAATATATATGGACAGATGAATTATGCGTCATGGAATCTGGATCATTAAAGAGGTAGTCTAGATAGTTGTCTAAGTGTGATCTTCTTATATCCCCACGAACTGTTCAGGTTGATAGACCCAAGGGGAAATAGAATCTCGAAAGGACCTTTCTTGTTCGTAGCCCCGTTGGAATTGAGGGCTTGATATCTCATTGGCATGACTAATTGATGAGGCCGACTGCCTAAGTAGTACTCACGAGGTCCTTGATTTCTTGTTAGTCTGTATCTTTCTCTTTAATAGTATGGTATCCAGGTTCACCTATTTTTTCCGTTGTTGCTCCTCAGAAAACGGGTATAGTAAGTAGTCTTCGTCGATGGGACAAAGGCTCCAGTGTATGCATTACGAAGCAACTAGCATTTTGTCATGGAAGTTCGTGAAAGAATGTTCTTGTTTTTCATTGGAAAAACCAATGCCGACCTATAAAAAAGTCTCCCTTTCTCTTTTGGGAGCAGAGCTTCAAAAGATGGAGTTACCTGGAGATGAAAATTTTAGAATTAACAATACAAACAGTACAAAACGTCTCTCAAGTCCATTCTTTTATTATAGATTTTCCATCCTACGTTGGATCCGCAGCTTGTGAACCAGCTTTTGGAAGGGGTGGGGACACCTACCTTGAAGGACAGGGAGCTCCTTTTCCAAATATATGGAATTGCGCCCGAAAATAGAGACTCTTTGTTTTCTGAAATCACAAAAATGATAGAATTATACTTTCGGCAGGCTAAAATGGTTTTGCCAGCGTCATTCAATATTACCGAATTTTGTGACCCGTTTCTGGGCCCGGATTCTCCCCAGAGTCTAAGGGATACTTTCATAGATTTACATTTTAAGGGGCGCAAAAGCTTCACTTGGAAAAGGGGCGTGGTTCCAGTGTTTAACAAAATATTTAAGGCCGAACTACCGGATAGCCCTGCAAGTGCTCTGAATCCACATTTTGTGGGAAACCCATTGGATCAATTTGCCATTGAACCAATAATTGATCTTCATGTGGGAAACTATTATTTATCATTTACAAATGCAGTCTTGTATATGCTGCTCACTGTCGTTTTGGTCGTTTTTCTGTTTTTTGTTGTTACGAAAAAGAGAGGTGGAAAGTCAGTGCCAAATGCATGGCAATCCTTGGTCGAGCTTATTTATGTTTTCGTGCTGAACCTGGTAAACGAACAAATAGATGGTCTTTCCGGAAATGTGAAACAAAAGTCTTTCCCTCACATCTCGGTCACTTTTACTTTTTCGTTATTTCGTAATCCCCAGGGTATGATACCCTTTAGCTTCACAGTGACAAGTCATTTTCTCATTACTTTGGCTCTTTCATTCTCCATTTTTATAGGCATTACGATTGTTGGATTTCATGGGCTTCATTTTTTTAGCTTCTTATTACCCGCGAGAGTCCCACTGCCGATAGCACCTTTCTTAGTACTCCTTGAGCTAATCTCTTATTGTTTTCGTGCATTAAGCTTAGGAATACGTTTATTTGCTAATATGATGGCCGGTCATAGTTTAGTAAAGATTTTAAGTGGGTTTTCTATTTCATAGGAGATCTTGGTCCCTTATTTATAGTTCTAGCATTAACCGGTCTGGAATTGGGTGTAGCTATATCACAAGCTCATGTTTCTACGATTTCAATTTGTATTTACTTGAATGATGCTACAAATCTCCATCAAAAGGAGTCATTTCATAATTGAATAAAAAACGAGGATCTGAAGATTGTAGGGGGCTACAGCTGCGCTTTTGCAGCACTGAACATGGTTCCGGGTACTCAAGATATTGTGTTTGTGTTTGGAGAGGTGTAGATTGTAGATTCCAGCCGAGAAGACCAGGAAAAGATAAGGATAAAGAATGGCATATATCTCAGGATCTAGATCACTTCCCGATGAACAAGTCAGAACTGCCTCAAGAAAAATGGATGGAATTGGACCTAAAAAATCCATTCAACTACGTTATCGACTAGGTATCAGTGGGAACATCAAGATGAATGAGTAACTAAGTATCAGATCGACCAAATTGAACAAATGAAAGCTCAAGATCATGTTGTTCATTGGGAATTGAAGAGGGGAGAATGAGCAGACATCTCGTTATCGTGGAATTCGTCATCAAGATGGATCGCCCTTACGCGGTCAACGAACTCATACTAATGCAAGGACTGCTCACAAGCAAATTCGGAAATGAAAGAAGGCTACCGAAAGAACAAGCACGGACTTCGCGCTCATCCCTTGCTAAAGCGCATACGTTTTCTTACTCCTTGGTACTTGTCTGATCAATCACACTGTTCATTAGTTCACTTGATTTTTCGCTCGATGTCTTGAACCGCTTACTAATCACGTATACGTATAGTAGGCCCCCTTCACCACTCCACGTCTGGCATGTCTTGGTCTTACTCACTTCGCCCGCCTATCGTATCGGCTCGGCTTCGTCCGTCAAGCGACAGCTTCTACCTCTGACGGCTTCACTATCGCTCATGACTGGTATTGGTTGTCTCTATGTAGTAGTCGGCCTTTGTTAATCTTCGCCAGAAGCGACTAGTCACTTCCCGAATGCCTCTTTCTTGTACTAATTAATGTGTATGGTCTAGTCTTTCCAATGCCTCCTTCCTTGCCGCCAATGCACGCTAGATGGAGAGTAAGCAAGCTACCTTGCTTGCATTGCATTCATTAAATGGTAGCTTCCATGCCCTTCATGCCTGCTTCAATTGATGTGAATGATCGTGTGATGTCTACACACGCTTCTATTCTTGTAGACTATGTTGGGCCTCCAAGCGCAGAGGTTTGTAGGACAGCAGCAATTTCCCTCAAGTGGATGACCTAAGGTTTATCGAACTCAGGGAAGTAGAGGTTGAAGATGGTCTCTCTCAAGCAACCCTGCAACTAAGATACAAGAAGTCTCTTGTGTCCCCAACACACCTAATACAACTAGGAGTTGTATAGGTGCACTAGTTCGGCGAAGAGATGGTAAAATATGGATGATAGGAGTGGCAAAGCAAAGTAATATAAATCTATAATAAAAAGTGCAGCAAGCAAACAAGTGGTAAACGTGAGCACAAATGGTATTGCAATGGTGGAAACAAGGCCTAGGCTTCATACTTTCACTAGTGGCAACTCCCAACAACATTAACATAGTCTAGTCACATGATATTTCCCATAAAACATGCAATGGAGACGCACTCGGAGGTCATTCCTTTGTGGTCAAGAGAGGACGAGAATTATGTAGGGCTACAAAAGCACACCTCAAAGTTCGTAGTTCTCAATCTATGGATTTCCCAATGTCACCGCGGCCATCCAAAGAGAGTACCACAATCACCACAACATATCTCCAGGATAGTCAAAGACAAGCACCAAGAAACTCTCAATCTTCAATCAACACACAAAAGAGGAAATCACTCATGAAAATATTCTTCTAATCCATGTCCAATAGACCGCTGTCACCTTGGTCTCGGGGATTATACTCGATAAAGACAAGTGAGTACATCAATTCAATACATAGAGGAAGGGGAAATATCATGGGATCACCCTAGATTAACATAGCCTATGATCACGACGAAGATCACATCATGGGAGAGAGAATTGACCACATAGCTACTGGTAGAAACCTCAACCCCGAGGAGGAACTACTCCCGCATCATGGAGGGAGGAAGCAACGTCGATGGAGATAAATCCGGGGGCACTTCCCCGTCCCGGCAGGATGCCAGCACAGGAATTCTGGTCCCCCGAAACTTGGTGGCGATGGCGGCGGAGATCGGAATTGCTTCTGGAGAAAAGGGTTCCGGAATCAGGGTTTTCGCGACGGGAGAATAAATAGGAGGCCAAGTAGGGCACCAGAGGAGGTGGGAGCCCCCCAGGCGGCCCCCCGGCGCGGCCAGGTGTGGGGCCGCGCCATCAGGGCGCCTGGGGCCCCTCTGGCCCCCCTCTGGCCCCACTTCTGGCGCATGGAAGCTTCTGGAGCGCTGATTCTTATATATTTTTCCCGGAATTTTTCTGGCAATTTAAGTAATGGGAAAACCTGAAATACAAAAACAGCAAAAAACAGAAACTGGCACTGGGGTGCACTGAGTTAATAGGTTAGTCCAAATATGATCAAAAGTGTATGAAAGTGTATCAAAAGCATAGCAATATCACGCAAAACATGCATGGAGCAAGCAGAAATTATAGATACGTTTGGGACGTATCAACATCCCCAAGCTTAATTCCTGCTCGTCCTCGAGTAGGTAAATGATAACAAGCACAATTTCTGTGGTGACATGCTACCGAAGAGTCTTTCACAATCACATGACAAATGCTTATTGAGATAATGAATATTTAGTAATTAAGTTGCCTCATGAGAATATCACAAAGAACTGAAAGTTTACAATATGATACTGAAACACCCAATAGATTTGTAGTGAGCATGGTGTGCAAACATGACAAAGTGATACCTCGCTTGCCCCCTTTAGTGAAGCAAAACATAAATGCAGGAGCACCTCCGAAGTTTAAGTGACGATTAGATACAATGATTTCAGAATAAGCAAAATCACAATCATGCAGAAGACAATGGTACTTTGGGACAATGCACATTACACTCAGAATGACAATCATGCTCTCAATAGTTGGTGCTTTGAAGAAAGAAGGTGGAGACTCTCGAACCGTGGATTTTGATGGCAAGGTTGAAAACCTGTGGCTGGAAGCAAAGACTAAACAAGTACAGAGCTCGTGGTTTTAAAAACAGAGATAAAAAGCTTTTGGGAGGTGCATAATTCGTCAACGAATGCTAGTAGATAACCCAATGCTGGACAAGTTTTGAGGAACGGCTCCCACGCGGGGACGATCACATCCCCTTATTCTCCTTTGTTTATCACTGCCAGAGTTTTCTGATTTCTCATGAACAAAGCGTGAAGGAGGGTTTGTTTGTTGCTATTATCTTTTGTGAGCTGGGCGCACTCATGCCAGTCCCTCCTCGTATTAGGGGTTTGCAGATTAGACATGCAATCCCGGGGTAAGATTTGTCCAACATAAGAAGATCATGAATTACCTACTACTTCCTCATGAGCTAAAACAGAGGCACAAAAGAGAAATGCTTTTGAATAATTTTGAGATGGTACAAGAAAGTCTTCGTTAGGAATGGCAAGTAAATACCATATATAGGAAGGTATGGTGGACTCATATGGCATAACTGGTTTCAAGGATTTTGGATGCACAGGCAGTCAGTCCGCTTAGTACAGGTTTAGGCTAGCAAAAGACTGGGAGCGACCAACTAAGAGAGCAGTGACGGCCATAATCATGCAGAGCGGCAAAGCAACATTGAATCGGGCATGGAAGTTATATCACTACTCAGAAATTAAAGATCATCAAGGCTTGGTAGACTTTCTTTACAGTCTTAAATATGCGTGAGCATATGCCAAGTCAATCAAAATAAATTCTTGGAGGAAGATATCACTAAACCATACCACATCATAGGCAAACAAATCATGTTGGTACTTCAATAACACATTAAGAACCCCCAGCTATTTGAGACTAACCATAAGAAAACATGAACTACTAAGCACCATTATGCACATAGCATTTTTATCATAGACATATCAACCAGTGCCACAGAAGCCAACTCTCTTAACAAGATAAGCATGATAACTCAAGAGAGTTCCAGAAGCAACAACCTAAACAAAAGCTCTTAAAAAGATAAGCATGAATACTAAGAGCTAAGCATGACAGCAGCTATGAAAAGATAAAGAACACACACAAGAAGATACGCCTGCAAGCCTATGTTGTATTCTACAGTGGAGTGGAGCGTGTTTCTCTCCCAAACAATGAAGGCTAGGATCCAACTTGTTAAGAACAGCAAGTAAAACTAAATAAACTAAAAAGAAAAGAGCAAGACGCTCCAAGCATAGCACATAACGCATGAAGTGATAAAAATATAGTGGAACGAAGGACGAACTGATGATTGTTGATGGAGAAGGGGATGCACGGGGGCATCCCCAAGCTTAGATGCTTGAGTCTCCTTGGATATTTCTTGGGGGTGCATGGGGGCATCCCCAAGCTTGAGCGTTTGATACTCCTGAATCTTCTTTTATCATCTTCCCTCGCACACTTGAAAATTCCCTTCATACATAACTCATCATAATCTGATTAGAGAGGTTAGTACCCACAATAAAATAATTTTTCTCTACTGGAAACAAAGGTATTCTTGAAGGTCTACTGTTTCTCAAGATCGCCAAAAAGTTTTTGCAAAGAAAAAGCAAGCTTAAGGTCTGCAAAACGAAGAAAAGGCAAAACAGGGCAGAATCTGTGAAAAACAGACCAGCAGGTAGTAAATAATTTTTTCGGGGCACTTCTGCAACTCAAATCAAAAAACTCAGAACAGACGCTCGAAAGCCAATTGTATAGAGCACGCTGTCAAAACAATTCAGATCAAAAAGATGATCTGGTGATTTTATTCGAATTTTTCTGTCCAAGGGCAGAATCTGTTTCCTGGACAGCACGTCACAACTTTTGAACTTTCTTGCAATAAGAGGCTAAAATTGGCACAAAGCTGAAAAATAAAGATACAATGATGTTGCTACAGTAGTAACAAACATCAAGACCACTAAAAACTGAAAGAACAAACTGAAAGCAAAGATAATAAGGGTGGTCTCCCTAGAGCTCTTTCTTTATAGCCATAAAGATAGGCTTAAGACTTTAATGATGCTCTTGTAGGAATAAGAGTTGAAGAACAAAAGACAGCATCAAGAAGCAAATACCAAACACATTTAAGCCTAACATGCTTCCTATGCATAGGAATATTGCAATAGAATAATTCATTGAAGCACAAAGCAATAAGCATAGGAAGACAAAACAAGTGCAGCTTCAAAACCTTCAACATAAAGAGAGGGAACTTGATATTATTGAAATATCTATGAGCATATGTTCCCTTCTCATAATAATTTTCAGTGGGATCACGAATAAACTCAACAATATAAGCATCACATAAAGCATTGTTACCATGATCCATATGCAAAAAGGTACTCTTACTCTCCACATAAGCATAATCTTTCTCATTGGTAATAGTGGGAGTAGGACTATCATAAACAACTTGAACACTATAGATTAATTGTGTATTAGGAAGATGGTGTTCAACAAGGGAGTAATTCCCTCCATGATTATGACAAGTTTCATAAGGATAATTTCTCCTTATGTCATAGGTACCTTTATAATCACTATAGATTGGAGTTATAACATCATCATAGTAGAGAAGAGCATTATCATTGCTAGCAACTATATTTGTAAACATGTTGTCTTTATTCTTACTAGCAAAAGAATTATCAATTATCACATCACTAGTGGGTAAAGGATTTGCAATCCTATCATCCCCAAGCTTAGAGCTTTCCATATCATCACTTTCAGAGTTGGTACCAAAAAGATTTTCAAGATCATAAGTAGCATTATCATCATTTTCCCAATCACAATAAGTAACATGCATATCATAATCAAAATCATCTTCAATAGTACCTACGGACGTATCATCAAGATGATAATTAAGGCAATAAACTTCACCTTCTTCTTTAAACTTACAACCGTTAGGATAAAAGTTGATGGGAGGAATATGCTTAGGCCAGGTTGATACCCATTCTTCTTCCTTCTTGTTCCTCTTCCTCCTCCTCTTCTTTTTCTTCTTCTTCACCTTAGGAGGGAGTGGTTGGAGATGAATCTTCTCCACATATCCTGGTTTATCATTAGAAACAATAGGGGAAACTTGGGAGAAACTCTCCTTTTTATTAGCAGAAATATAAGAGACATTTTTATACTTTGGTAAAGTTCCCTCCTTTCCAATCTTACTTATGTAATCATTTTTATGGCAATTAACAACACAATAGAGATGGCAATTTTGCAAAGTGTTTTTTCTTCCTATGGCATTAACATCTAGCCAAGAAGTCTTTTTTGATAACTCTTCACACATAAAAAATAACATAAGCTCATCATAAAGATCAGGGGTGATCATGTTATCACACAACTGGTTAACAGTTATGTTTTGAAAGTGCATGCATTGAAAATTAAAGTGACCCTCTATACAGCAAAGTTCACAAGTAAAAGGATAAAGGTCACACAATTCTCTAGCAATTTCATTTAAATCTTTGACCCAAGTGATTGTTCTTTCATGCTTATGTTGCTTACAATACTTCTCTTCTTCAATCATAGGCCTTTCACAAGGTCTATCCACTCCACAAAAATTAACATGCTTATATAAAACTTCATTTTTAGGAATTGGATCATGCATGTTGCAATCATCATGAGCAATTTCATTTTCTTTGCAAATCGCTTTAAAAGGTTCATGATGCTTGATCCAATCCTCCTTAGGCATATTAAGATGTGAAGCAAAAGATTTGAGGAAATCAACAAGGAGTTGAGAATCAAGCCCAAACTTAGCACTAAACTTATTAAAACTTGTAGTTTCAACAAAGGACTTAATGCAATCATACTCATAAATTATACCTGACTCTTTACCTTTGTCGATCTCCCAATCTTCAGTGTTGCGTTGAATTATTTCAAGGAGTTCCCATTTAGCATCAATCTTTTCGTTTGTGAAAGAACCCATAGAGGCAGCATCGAGCAAATCTTTATCCTGTCGAGAGAGCCTCACATAGAAATTAGTAATAATCATATCTTTGGGGAGCCCATGGTTAGGACATTTTAGCATTAACGTATTCAGTCTCCCCCAAGCTTGAGCTATGCTCTCTCCGTCATGAGGATAGAAATTATAAACATAATTCCTATTCTCATGGACTTCATGAAGAGGATAAAACTTGGAGTAAAAGAGAGACTGGATCTCTTCCCAATCCAGCAGGTGAGAGTCATCTAGTAGCCTATACCATTCCAATGCTTTTCCTTTCAGTGACAAGGCAAATAATTTCCTCATGACTCCATCTCTTGTCAAACCTGAAATCTTAAACAACTCACAAAGTTCTGTAAGTTTCAACAAATGAATACTAGGATTGACTGTCCCATCATAACAATCATTCCTAATTATTTCAATTATCCCAAGTGGTATTTGGAACGGGATACATTCAGTAGGTGGAGGAAACTTCTCTACCAAGGGTGTGGTAAAGCGGCCTTCCCCAAGCAGTGAACTAAGAGTGCGGTTTTCCATAAACATAACTAGTGAAACTAAAAACAAGAAACGAAAAGATTTAATTGCAAGATCTAAAGATATACCTTCAAACACTTACCTCCCCGGCAACGGCGCCAGAAATAGCTTGATGTCTACACACGCTTCTATTCTTGTAGACTATGTTGGGCCTCCAAGCGCAGAGGTTTGTAGGACAGCAGCAATTTCCCTCAAGTGGATGACCTAAGGTTTATCGAACTCAGGGAAGTAGAGGTTGAAGATGGTCTCTCTCAAGGAACCCTGCAACTAAGATACAAGAAGTCTCTTGTGTCCCCAACACACCTAATACAACTAGGAGTTGTATAGGTGTACTAGTTCGGCGAAGAGATGGAAAAATATGGATGATAGGAGTGGCAAAGCAAAGTAATATAAATCTGTAATAAAAAGTGCAGCAAGCAAACAAGTGGTAAACGTGAGCACAAATGGTATTGCAATGGTGGAAACAAGGCCTAGGCTTCATACTTTCACTAGTGGCAACTCCCAACAACATTAACATAGTCTAATCACATGATATTTCCCATAAAACATGCAATGGAGACGCACTCGGAGGTCATTCCTTTGTGGTCAAGAGAGGACGAGAATTATGTAGGGCTACAAAAGCACACCTCAAAGTTTGTAGTTCTCAATCTATGGATTTCCCAATGTCACCGCGGCCATCCAAAGAGAGTACCACATCACCACAACATATCTCCAGGATAGTCAAAGACAAGCACCAAGAGACTCTCAATCTTCAATCAACACACAAAAGAGGAAATCACTCATGAAAATATTCTTCTAATCCATGTCCAATAGACCGCTGTCACCTTGGTCTCGGGGATTATACTAGATAAAGACAAGTGAGTACATCAATTCAATACATAGAGAAAGGGGAAATATCATGGGATCACCCTAGATTAACATAGCCTATGATCACAACGAAGATCACATCATGGGAGAGAGAATTGACCACATGGCTACTGGTAGAAACCTCAGCCCCGAGGAGGAACTACTCCCGCATCATGGAGGGAGGAAGCAACGTCGATGGAGATGAATCCGGGGGCACTTCCCCGTCCCGGCAGGATGCCGGCACAGGAATTCTGGTCCCCTGAAACTTGGTGGCGATGGCGGCGGAGATCGGAATTGCTTCTGGAGAAAAGGGTTCCGGAATCAGGGTTTTCGCGACGGGAGAATAAATAGGAGGCCAAGTAGGGCACCAGAGGAGGTGGGAGCCCCCCAGGCAGCCCCCCGGCGCGGCCAGGGGTGGGGCCGCGCCATCAGGGCGCCTGGGGCCCCTCTGGCCCCCCTCTGGCCCCACTTCTGGCGCATGGAAGCTTCTGGAGCGCTGATTTTTATATATTTTTCCCGGAATTTTTCTCGCAATTTAAGTAATGGGAAAACCTGAAATACAAAAACAGCAGAAAACAGAAACTGGCACTGGGGTGCACTGAGTTAATAGGTTAGTCCAAATATTATCAAAAGTGTATGAAAGTGTATCAAAAGCATAGCAATATCACCCAAAACATGCATGGAGCAAGCAGAAATTATATATACGTTTGGGACGTATCATCGTGTCTTCGACATCAATTTCAGTCTGATTAGATATGTCATTGAAACAAATCTGTTTTGTCTCTGTTTTCTTTTCGGATGATGAGGATGAGCCCGTTGATTCTAACATAATTTTGGAGGAGTCGGACAACGAAGCCTCAAAATCAGATAAAGATGTCTCCGATGCGACCGGACTTCCACCAGATTTTTATAGGGGTCGGGAGGGAAAAGATATGATGTTTTCTATCAGTCCCAAGCGGATACTCCGCAGCTTCCAAGGTCCTCTTACCGAGGAAGAGATGCGGGAGGACCCAGGGCCAGAGCAAGTTAGGTTGGGGTATAGAGCCGTAAGCGCGGTGGGGGTGACAGAGGATGTGCTCGTACGGTTCATAGTTGGGTATGATATTCTCGTGGATTGTTGGGAATGTCCTCTATATTCGAAATATGCCTTTCTAGGAGCATTACGATCTGCAGCTCAAATGGTCCCTGATGAAGTCTCTATTGGTCTTATTCTTATTGTGCGCCTTGTGAGCACGTTTGGATCCGCGAAGGCAATCGCTCGGATCTTCGCCTAACCCAACCCGGGAACGGACCGGAGGGAACCACATCATGAGGAATGTCCACGTCTCGTCGCAAGGCTCATTTTGAGTTTTGGGTCATAGGGCGGGCAGTGTAGTCCGGGGCACAAGGGTCCTGGTACTACCCAGGTGCGAAGAACCCCAGTGGCAACTGCCATGAGCAAAAATGTAACTCACCGGCCTTAACGACGAGAAAACACTCGAACGTGAGAGCAAGGGATCACCCAACGAATGGATGAGCTCCGAGGAGGGAGGAGAGAGGGAGGCAAGAACCATGCTTTCAGAGAAGTGGCGGTTGGAATCCGCTCTGACAAAATAATATAACATGCTCCTATGGGTGACAGATCGGCCATAGGAGTACTCCGGGATATACACCAGGGCAACTAATGTCGAGCATACAATGAAGCCGCCCGTTTTCATTTCGTGAAAGTCCCCGGCAGAGGAATGGGCTGTAGGTGATGGCACGTTCTGCTTCTTAGAGCGATGAAATTGTTCCTATGGGATCGTGCGTGGCAGCTGGTATAGATGATGATGAAAGGCGGGGCGCTTGAACTGGGACCTATTCTCATAATAGGCAGCAAGCAAAGCTAAATAGGAAAGGGGGTGACTGATGACTGCCTTTTTTGTCAGAAATCCAAAAGGGTGGAATGTGGAGCTAATATGGCTGGCTACAAGTATAGCCAAAGAAAGATGAGACAAGACAGACTGTCAGAGGACGCAGCGGGACTACTAGGGGAAAGCCCGCCCTGCTAGCTGACATAGATATCTATTCTCGGTGCGCATATTCGAGATTTAGAATCTCTTTCCGACCAGGCCAGGCCGAATCGGGCCACCACTTGGGATGGGAATGGCTTAGCCCACATGCATCATTTGATGAAAGCACTCCAGTCCAGTCGCCTCCGATCAGTGGCTTGTCAACCACCGGACCATAGCTCCTCATCAAATGCCCCTGCGTTGGGGCAACACGGCACATGACTAGTTTGCTCAAGGACCACACCCTCTCGAGAGCAGGATGCCGGCTGAGATGGAGCGCCAACATAGACTTTCTTTGGGCTTGCCTTGCCCCAACATCTAAATAAAGGGCGGGCGCCGAAAAGGAAGCAGTGACGCCTTTTCGACGAAAGCTTAGCTTGGTAGGCGCAGCTTACTCACCCTACTCCCTTAGACAATGCAATGCTCTGAACACGAAAGTTTGCAGTTCAACTCTCTTCTCCCATGCAGAGTCGCAGGCAGCGCCTCGGATAAAAGCACAAACGAGCCACATGCAGGGAAACTTGCACGTGTGGTTCTGGCCGGGGACCCCGGTATACTGTACTAATATGTGTAGGTCCCTATAATTCGAGTGAGATTGTCATGGCGCAAAAGCAGACATGGTCCGGTATTCCCTTGTTCCCCATATTGGTTATGTTCCTTATTCCTCGTCTAGCAGAAACTAATCGAGCTCCGTCTGATCTCCCAGAAGCGGAAGCTGAATTAGTTGCAGGCTATAATGTAAAATATGCGCGGGATGCGATCCTTAATAGTTTACTGTTGGCGGAAGCCAATGTCTTGGGGACTGAAGCCAATGTCTCGGGGACTCATTCTGACTTAAACAAGGGGTGGGTCTTTACCAACATCCAAATCAAAGATTTAGGGGAAAAAAGAGGAGCAGGGCACTCTTCATTCTTCATTCGAAACTCATGAATGTCGGGTCGGAGGTTTTTGCCTTGTTATCAAAAAGGGGAGTTGGGTAAAGCAAACTACCTCCTTGGACGAGCACATGGCTTAGTCAATTAGAACTGGGTTGCGCTGCTTGATGCTCCGATAGAAAACAAATCAGTGGGGCCATGCCGGTACGACAGAATATGTGTTAGAAAGGTCAATCCCTCCCCCCTTTTTATTTTTTTTAAGAAAAACCGGGCCGAACTTCTAAAAAGCAGCCCACCTGCTTCCATAGAACAATATCGCGGCAACGTAGACCTAAGTGGATTTATTGGAACCTGGGGAACCATCACAAGTACGGCTGGCCTATAGAACGACAATGTCATGCCGTCCAACGGAGCTTAGAAGAAGGTGACTCGGAGCCTAAGGAAGGTGACTCGCGCAAACAGCTGACTCCTTTTCAATAGAAAGGAATAGCCAAACCTACCCAGCTGGCTGGTCAATCTCAGTGATCTCATCGGCCGGCAAAGCGGAGACGGACGACCACGGTCCCGACCTTAACAGCGCCGTAGGTTTACTAATCAATGAAGCCCCTCAACCTACTATCTTTTCTTACAAACTCAACCAAGCCTAACCAAACCCCATGCTCACGACATGTTCTTGATATTGATTGAGTTGGAGGGAGTCAGAGACTACCACGGAATCCTTCCGTAGTCACCCCGGTGACCTTCATCACCAAAGCGTCATGACAGTTTCCAAGACCCCTCATATAATCTCCAGTGGGGATCAGTCGGAGCACGTAGGAATGGCGACCAATTCATAAGCCACGTCTGGCTGAGGCGAGCAGCAAGCGGGGGAGAGTATTTTGAAGTACAAGAACGTTGCGGTGGGACGCTAGTACTTAAACTAGGGTTGCTTCTGAGCGCTAATCTTGCGTTTTTCAGCAGTTAGTTCTAGCGCGCCTTCCCTCCTTCTCTCATTTCGGAAAGATTTGGCAATATTTTCTTATGATGACCTGAGCAAGAGAGTACGAAACATCGGTGTAAAAGATTGAGTGGGATGGTTATAGTAAGGGGCGAACCAAGTGCTTGCGCGAAGAAGCGAATCAATCAGAATGGAGACAAGGAAAGGAATCGAGGCCCGGCCCAGTAGCGATGCCTCTCACGTGGATGGGAGTGACTTTTCTTTATCACCATAAGCGTTACGAAATGGACCCGCATTCCCCTTGGCTTTCCTTTTGCAACTAAGCTTAAAAGAAACATAGTAGTCTTTCAAGCCATTAGGAAACTCATTAAGTGCTCTGTTGAGTGAATGCCTGTTGAGAAGCCTAGGTCATACATTTCTAGCTAATTAGAATATAACCATGAAGGTGGGGTTCGAATGCCATACAACTATTTATTCTGGTAAGTAGGATTGGAATGTAGCCCCTTTTTATTGGATCCGCCACTCCGTTAAGTTCAATTTAAAGTAGGTGTGGGTCTAGGTAGAGGAAGTGATAAATCAAGTATCAAGTATTGTTATAAATATCATATATAGTAGTTGCCAAACTCACAAGCATCACACACTTCGATCTACTTTATTGAATAACTTAGCTAGATAGAACTGACTCAAGCTTTGAAATGAAAGAAGCAATAATGGCATAATTTCTGTCTCAAGACCTCTTGCAGCTACAGCCAATGCAGCACCTCCTTGATCAACATACCACACAGCCCATTACACCTTGCTCCAGTCGCAGTATAAAGAGAGACTAGAATCTACCGGGGAGCCCTCGGCAGAGTCCTTATCGTTGTTGCAACAATAACACACAGAGTTCCGGAATTTCACATTTGTGAGAAGAAAGGGTATGTGTGTTTGAGAGGAGTGGTGCAAGAACATATTCTGAGCCTCAGTCAACACAACTTGTTTCGCCTTTTCCGAACAGCATTCTTATCAGGACCCTCCTTTATATAAACCACTCGTAGATATATACCTGCATGTGGCCTCAGATGAATACATCGATAGATAAGAAGGGAAATGCATCATCTAGAAAGGCTTACTGAGGTTTAGGGACGTTTGTGTGATGGATCGTACGCTTACTCACAACGACTTGGCTATTCAATAATGGACGGAGTCAACGTGAGCCTTAGGGTCCAAAACTATTCCATTGGTGTCAGCTAGTAGCGATTATTCAAAGTTGTAATGGTATAAATTATTGGTCAATTCCACTGATTCTTCTTTCCCGTTTCTTCACTGGCTATAGCGTACCCTCTTCTGTGACTTGTCCTGAGATGAGAAGTATCAAAAGTGCCGGGGTTTGGGTTTATGTCATGCTAGACTCACGTTTCTCGTTCTTACGCCGGGTCCGTGACCTTACAAGGATACACAAGCTAAGCTTGTGAAGGCTTCGGAGAAGTAGCAAGTTGTTCGGATCCAAGAAATCTTTCACTTCAATAAAGAAGAAGTTGCCGCTTTTGAGGTCTTGCTCTATCAATGTAGACCAAATGCACCAGGGCAAGCTCGGCTAAAAGGCCAGTCGAGGAGTGAGTTATAGGACGACTTGTGGGGAAATCTCTCGTTAACCCACTCTATCCAAAACCTGTAGATTCGCATGAAGTTCCGTCAGTAGTTTAGGTCAGGATGGGGAATAGGGCTGGATCCGCTAAAGTGAATGTTCACCGGTGTCTTTCCGACCATCCAAAGCCGTAAATAAAAGGCTCATGCTATGTTTCCCTCAACATCCACCCAGAGGGGGCTCGCTCTAGAAACCATTGTTGTCTGCATAAGACAATACATAGGGCGAAGTCAATGCATTGCTACGTATCCTGGATAAGGACTCCTCTTAAGTTAAATAAGGTCGCTATCAATATGGCACCTCGAAGGGCGTAAAAGCAATGAGCCTGAAGCCTTAAACCTTAAACCATAGATTGAACACTCAAAGTGGATCCACCTAGTCAATAGATTGAGACACAACCTGCTTACTCACCTAGGGTCGGTCCGGCTCCACCTACTACTCCTACTTATCCTTCTCACTTCAAAGTATGGTTGGTGTATACTAGGCCTTTCCCACTGTAGTTTGGAGCTCACCCTTTATTTACACCGACCGAATCTACAATCGTATTTTGATAAGAAAGAAATCAAGCGAAAGCTAACTGTCAGCTATAAATAAATGCTTTTGCTTTCTATCCAGTAGCTGATGCTTTATGTAGTAAAGAAGGAAATTCTTGGAGTTAGCACGGTACTTAGGTCTCTGGAGCGAGTAACAGATTATCTCTTTTGGAACAT
This sequence comes from Secale cereale, assembly GCA_902687465.1. Classification (NCBI taxonomy): domain Eukaryota; kingdom Viridiplantae; phylum Streptophyta; class Magnoliopsida; order Poales; family Poaceae; genus Secale; species Secale cereale. Next base: position 245,519,802 of record LR738712.1, read on the forward strand.
TAGAGGTTGTGGACAGCACGAATAGAATTTCCTACATCCCCGGCATGGAGTTCCAGACTCCTTGATGAAGATGACACATTCCTGGTACCACAAACAAGGAAGCTAGCTTTTCTAGTGTTGGCACGCAAAGGTAAGTAAGCTAAAACATGGCAGTCTGAAGACTTGTCTGAAAGCTGAGTGCTTCAAAAGGATTGATTTGCTAGTCTCGGTCAGTTGAATCAAAAATGAACACAGATTTGATTTATGCGTAGATTAGTGTTCTCCTCCGGGCCAGTGTTTTTGAGGCATAGCCCAGGTGTTTTTAGCGAAGCCGAAAGGTAGTTCCGTCGGGAAAGAAGAATATCTCGTCATACCAACTATATGCTTTGTTCATGTCTGCCATTTCATTTATCATAGAGGCGCGCAGCGAAAACGTGTCCAAGAAAGAGGTAAGGCTTTCCATAAGTCAGAAAGTAACCTTCTTACTAGCAGGCTGTCCTTTATTCGCTATCTAAGACCAGATTCATTGGCGCAAGAGTGCTCGATCAGTGACCTCCTACGCACTGCCGGCTTTGGGCATACTAGCTCGCTGCGGAAGAGAATGAAGATAAATAAGGTGAATGTAACGTAGGGCGTAACACATAGAAAAGCCCTTTATCCAAGGTATGATTGTTTTCCTATTGCCTTGTCTTTCTGCTATCTTGAAATAGCTGTTATTGTCTTCCTGCTCAGCTTTCGACGAGTGACTCTTGGTTGCGGGGCCAAGGGGGACCTACTATCTACTTAACCGCTAGGCAAAGAGGGAGGACCAGTCTCTTTCTTTCAGCTTTGAACGGAAGCCCTTTTTCGGTAATATCCCTGCTGGGTAAATAAAAAGTCCTGGTTTAAGAAAACTAGAGGAGCTGGAAATAGGATTTCTGATCTGGGAATTGCTGGTTTCTGAGGGAAGGAAACTTTAGGTTAAGAAATCAAAGCCAAGTTGGTACAAACATTTCCCATAGTGGTTATGGTTGCTAATGGTCAGAACATAATCAGTAAAGCAGTGTATCGAAGGGGGTACCTGGAAGGTGCAAGGAGTGGAATTTGAAGCTAAACTGAGGCTATTGCCACTAGTTGCATATGACATGGTGCTAGGAATGGATTGGTTGAATACTCCGTTGGGGAACATGAAGGTGAATTGGAAGGAGAAATACATGTCTTTAGGGAAGGTGAATTGGTAGAAATCAAAGGTGTCAGGGATATGGTTAATAGGTATAAACCGGACATTATAAACCAGAGTAGTAGTATCGTATTTAGTTTTATTATTCTAGTAGATATTATGGCCCAGAAGGTTGTAAGGCCCATGTATAGGAACACGATTTGTAATCCGCCAAGAGATGTAACTTGAAAGATAAGAAAGAAAGGACAGAGACCGAGGCGGACACGATTATGAGCCGGCCTCGGGACTCTGTAAACCGGACCAGGCGTCACCTCTATATAAAGGGACAGCCCGGCAACGGTTCAAGGACAAGCAACAATCGATACGTCGAGACGCAGGCAAGCGATTCCGCTCCCTGTAAACCGACGCCCAAGCAATACCAAACCAACTAGACGTAGGCTTTTACCTTCTCGAAGGGGCCGAACTAGTATAAAATCCTTTGTGTCCTTTGTGCGCCATGAATCCTTTCAAGCTAACCCGTGCGATGGTTCCATCATCAAGTCCGTTAAACCGGACATCTGCCGTGTTAATTCCACGACAGTTGGCGCCCACCGTGGGGCTCGCGCACGATGGTTTCGAGTTCTTGAAAGGCGGCTTCGAAGGGTTAAAGGGTTACGCGGTTGGCCGGATGACCAAGAGTCGCCGCGGCCGGATCTACATCGATGACGCAGGTTGGGGACCGGAGGCCGATTCAATCGAATACGGGTACCGGGTCCCCTTCGGCAGCATCCAAGTTTTCATCGGCAAAATCGGCGAACCGGGACCTGAGCCGGACACCCTCCCCAGCATCGTCGAGCCGGCTCAGCGGGCGAGATCGCCCCGGATCCAGCCGGCCGTGAAGCACGTTTTCGTTGGAGCAGTCCACGGAGTTCGAACCGAGGACGGGTCGGAATCTGATGGTGCAACAGTCGTCTACTCAGATGGCGAATCTTCATCCGGGGAAACTGAATCTCTGTATCAGTTGCGGGACGGCCGGTCTGAGGGCGAGTCCGATGGGAACAGTATTCCGGACCCCTTTGACCCGCCAAACCGGGTGGCGGTCTTCATGGCCGGTTCACAGCCCCCGGTGAACGGAACAACAGCGGAAGCCGGCGCGGGGGGAAGCGGTTCAAATCCCCCCCTCACGGAAGTTCTATCCACCTTGATCGAAGAGCTCGCAGCTAAAGCGGTAGAGGTCGTGGCTCCAGCAGACAAGGTGCAGCATGATGCAGTGCTTCTTCAGTTAACGGCCCGGATCAATCAATTGAAGGAGGATTTAAAGGCAGAAGGAGAGATGTTAGCTATCAGACAGGCGGAATTGGATGATCAAGCTTTTCACTTGAGGATGGAGCAAGCTTCGGTGGAGGCAGTCAGGGGGAGGAAGTATCGATCCCGCCTACCGCCGGGTTACGAATCTGCGAATTTGTTTAGAACCCCGGGAACGGGGGCTAGCAACAATCCGGCCTTAAACCGGAGGAGTCCGCCGGTTCAGGAGGAGCCGGTTCTGCAGCCCACTGCCGAACGAGAGCGGCGGGTTACATCGGTGCCTTATGTGCCTGTCCCTCCGGGTCATTATTCAAACCCTGTGGATAATATTGCTGCTGCGGCCGCACGGTTGGCCGCTTTACCCACGGAAGGAACATCTCCGGTGGCGATAGAAGCGCGCAGGGTCCAGAAGCTGCTTAATACGGCATTAATACAGCATCAAGCATATTCTCATAGCAGGGAGAGGTTGCATTCAACACCACGTCCCAATCGAAGTTACACCAGACATTGGGAAGAGCCTGAAGTTTCTAGCAGTGAACGGAGGAGGCATCAGCGTATGCAGAATAATCCGGCGGGGGCAGAGATACCAGCCCCGGATCAAAACCGGCCTAGATCGGAGGCCCGAGAGGAGATCCGCCAGTCGACGCCGGTTTACGCCGGCGCTACGGGAGCGGGAGCCACAGCGAGCAGCTTTGGGATACAATGTCTTGTCCCTGCCCTGCGGAGCGTCAAGTTGCCCAAGGATTTCAAAGGACCTCGCAAAGTGCCTAATTACACCGCCGATTTACCACCCGAAGCTTGGGTGGAGAGTTACGAGATGGCCATGGAGATGCTGGATGTGGATGAGTCGGCGTGTGCTAAATATTTTACTATGATGCTCGAAGGCACAGCCCGGACTTGGTTAAAGGCATTACCACCGAATTCCATTGGATCATGGGCAGAGTTGCGCAGCCAGTTCATCAAAAATTTCAAGGATACGTGCAAGCAACCTATGTCGATAATAGATTTAGCAGCATGTGTGCAAGGAGAACAGGAGTCTACAGCAGCGTGGGTGCGCAGAGTGGCAGAGATCTTGCACTCCTCAAACGGCATTAACCCGAGCACGGCGATTGTAACTTTGGAGAATAATTGCCGGTTTGAATCCTTGAAATTAAAACTCGGACGGCTCAAACGGGAGTGCAATGATATGGGGACTTTGATGAGCGCCCTGGTGAAGTACGGGGACTCAGATAATACTAAGTACCCGGAGCCAGAAGGAGATAAAACAGGGAAGGCCAGTAAGCCTGGTAAACCGGCGCCGGTTAATCCGGTTACTTCAAGCTTCTTGGGCAAGCGAAAAGCAGAGAATAGCTCCGATTTTGTGGCTAATACACAGGTTCAAGGTGGTTTCCGGGTCAACCAGCAAGGTCCCACTCGCCAAGCTGGGGGAGGAAACCCGGGTTGGGAGCAGGATCCGGATCAACCCTGTCTAAGGCATAGCGGAGCGAGGGGGCCTGCAAAGCACCTTGGAAGAGAGTGCATGGGCCCGGGGTACAGCCGTTTTAATACCTTTAACCGGCCCCCAAGTGGCGGTTCGGGGCCCGGGTTTCATGGTCCGGGTTACCAAGGGAACAGCTCCGGTTCAGGATATAGGGGCAACAGCGGTTATCAAGGGAACGGCGGTGGTTATCAACCCCGGCCGGGTGGCCAGAGTACTCAAGGAAGCTACAATGGTCAAGGCAATCAGTATCAAGGCGGTCATCAGGGCCAGGGGAATCAATCGTATCATCAAGGTGGTTACAACAATCAGAATAATCAGCAGCAGGGCCAGGGGGGTCATAGTAACCAAGGAAATCAGCAGCAGCAGCGTCCGCAACAGCAACAGCAATCCGGATATCAGAGTAATCCGAAGGAGTTGAGCAGCGGTCAGTATCATGTCTTCACCACGAGTTTATGTAAGAGAGATCAGAAGGTTTTGAAGCGGGCCGTCCATGCGATAGAACCGGCAACGCCACAGTTTTTACGATGGTCAGAACAGCCCATTGTTTGGAGCAGAGAAGACCACCCATTACGGGTGGATAACCCGGGACATTTAGCCTTGGTAGTGGCACCTCAGGTGGAAGGCTACCGGTTTACTAAAGTACTCATGGATGGAGGCAGCAGTATCAATATATTATATTACGAGACCTTTCGCCGTATGGGTTTGACAGATAAACAACTGAGGACATCAAACACAGTGTTTCACGGGGTGGTCCCAGGTAAGTCAGCCTATCCGGTTGGTAAGATTGACTTAGAGGTTACCTTTGGGGATGAGCATGATTCCAGGTCAGAGATGATCACTTTTGAAGTTGTTAAAATCAGAAGCCCGTATCATGCTTTGTTTGGGAGGACGGTTTATGCTAAGTTTATGGCTAGGCCATGTTATGTTTATCTGCAGCTCAAGATGCCGGGTCATAAAGGCACGATTACAGTGCATGGCAGTCGTAAGATAGCAGTGGAGTGTGAAGAGGGTGATGCAGCCTATGCAGAAGCGGTATGTGCCACGGAAGAGTTAAAATTCTATAAGGATAATGTTGATCCGGCGGATATGACTCCGCTGAAGAAGCCCACTACGGAGCATGATCCGGCTTTGAAATTTAAATCGGCAGAGGAGACCAAGCAAATTGATTTTGTGCCGGGGGATTCGTCCAAGCAGTTCACTATCAGCGCTAACCTTGACCCCAAATAGGAAGGCGCGCTCATCGAGTTCATCCATGAGAACCGGGATATCTTTGCATGGAAACCTTCTGACATGCCAGGTATACCGAGGGAACTCGCTGAGCACAAATTGAATATCGATCCGAAGTTTAAACCGGTAAAACAATATCTGCGCCGCTTTAATGAAGAGAGGCGCAAGGCTATAGGAGAAGAAGTGGCCAGGCTTTTGGCAGCAGGATTCATAGTGGAAGTTTTTCATCCGGAATGGTTGGCCAATCCGGTGCTTGTTCTAAAGAAGAATGGGAAGTGGAGGATGTGTGTGGACTACACAGACCTCAATAAAGCTTGCCCAACTGATCCTTTTGCTCTTCCTCGCATTGATCAGATTATTGATGCTACAGCAGGGTGTGAGCGGCTGAGTTTTTTGGATGCGTACTCAGGTTATCACCAGATCAAAATGGCAGTTGAAGACCAGGAGAAGACGGCATTCATAACCCCTTTTGGTGCTTTTTGCTATGTGTCTATGCCTTTTGGGCTCAAGTGTGCGCAAGCAACCTATCAGCGTTGTGTTCAGAATTGTTTGAAGGGGCAGATAGGAAGGAACGTACATGCATATGTGGATGACATTGTGGTCAAGTCAAAGGAGGAAAGAACAATGATAGAGGACCTCAGGGAAACCTTTGATAATCTCCGGGCTTACAGGATGATGCTTAATCCGGAGAAGTGTGCTTTTGGTGTCCCGGCCGGTAAGCTTTTGGGGTTCCTGGTCTCGAACCGGGGAATAGAAGCCAGCCCGGAGAAGATCAAGGCCATCACATCTTTATCAAAACCGGCTTGCATAAATGATGTTCAGCGCATAGCCGGCCGGATCACGGCGTTAAGCCGGTTTATTAGTCGCTTAGGAGAAAAGGCAATCCCGCTTTATCAAATGTTGAAGAAAACGGACCGGTTTATTTGGAGCGATGAAGCAAATACAGCGTTTGAGAAGCTGAAACAGCAACTAGCGAAACCGCCGGTTTTAGCTGCCCCAATAGACAAGGAGCCTTTGCTATTATATGTTGCTGCAAACACACGGGCGGTTAGTGTTGCAATTGTGGTTGAGCGCAAGGAAGCAGGGAAAGAACATCCGGTTCAGCGACCGGTTTACTATGTGAGTGAAGTACTCATCGAGTCCAAGCAAAGATACCCTCATTGGCAGAAATTGGTGTATGGGGTGTTTATGGCAAACCGGAAATTGAAGCATTATTTCCAAGGGCATCCAATAACTGTGGTTAGTTCAGCTCCATTGGGAGATATAATCCAGAACAGAGAAGCAACAGGCAGGATAGCTAAATGGGCCATTGAGCTCAGTCCACATGAGTTGAAGTATGTACCGCGAACTGCTATAAAATCTCAGGCATTGGTTGACTTCATCAACGACTGGACAGAATTGCAAACGCCTGAGGAGAAGCCGGATCTTACTTATTGGACGATCCACTTCGACGGTTCAAAGCAGTTGGAGGGATCGGGGGCCGGAGTTGTCTTAACTTCCCCCAGAGGTGATAAGTTTTGTTATGTACTCCGGTTATTATTTCCTTGTACTAACAACGCAGCAGAATATGAGGCATTACTTCACGGTTTGAGATTGGCAAAGGAGATGAATCTGAGCCGGGTTAAGTGCCTGGGTGATTCAGACCTGGTGGCACAGCAGGTTTCGGGCAAGTGGGATTCAAGGGATCCACTCATGGCGGCTTATCGACGAGAGGTTGAAGCGGTCGCAGGTTATTTTAAAGGATATCAGGTGGAGCATATAGACCGGCGGAAAAACGAAGCAGCTGACGCTTTAAGCCGGCTAGCTTCACAACGTAAACCGGTACCACCAAACACCTTTTTAGATGAGTTGCACAATCCCTCGGTTCAAGTACCTTCAGAGGATAATTTAGCTATTCCAGATCCAGAGGCGCAGTTGGTGGCAGCAACCCATGTTATTCCGGATTGGACGTTACCTTATTTGATATATCTAAGCCGGGGGGAATTGCCAGAGGACGAAAATGAAGCACGGCAGATAATACGGCGTTCCAAGTCTATGACAATTGCCAACGGAGAGCTACATCATCGTAGCACCTCTGGAGTATTTCAACGGTGTGTTTCAGCTGAGGAAGGTTGTGAGATTTTAAGGGAGATTCATGAAGGGGATTGTGGTCATCATGCCGGGTCAAAATCATTGGTGGCTAAAGCTTTTCGGCATGGCTTTTATTGGTTAACGGCACATGCAGATGCGGCAGACTTGGTACGCAAGTGTGATGCTTGTCAGAAGTTCTCAAGACGTGCCCTTGTTCCAGCACAAGAACTCCGGATGATACCAATAACTTGGCCTTTTGCAACTTGGGGGCTTGATATGGTTGGTCCTTTCAAGAGATCTCAAGATCAGAAAACTCATCTACTAGTGGCAGTGGACAAGTTTACAAAGTGGGTTGAAGCGGAGCCTATAAGCAAGTGTGATGCGGCCACAGCGGTTAAGTTCATCAAAAAAGTAATATTCCGGTTTGGTTTTCCACATAGCATCATCACAGATAATGGCACCAATTTATCTCAGGGTGAGATGGAAGAGTTCTGTCAACGAGAGCATATCCGTTTGGATGTATCTTCTGTGGCTCACCCCCAGTCCAACGGACAGGCAGAAAGGGCAAATCAAGAGATTTTGCGAGGAATCAAACCCCGGCTTATGACACCTTTGCAGAGAACCCCAGGATGTTGGGTTGAAGAGTTACCATCTGTCCTTTGGAGTATTAATACTACGCCAAACCGGTCTACAGGTTACACACCTTTCTTCATGGTTTACGGTGCAGAAGCAGTTCTTCCAAGTGACATACGCCATGATTCTCCAAGGGTGACGGCCTATGTGGAAGCTGTCAATGAAGAGTCAAGGCAAGATAGTTTGGATCGGTTGGATGAAGAACGTGACATAGCTGCAGCACGGTCGGCGATTTATCAGCAAGACCTGCGCAGATATCACAGCCGCCGGATCAGAACAAGGACATTCCAGGAGGGTGACTTGGTACTCCGGCTTATCCAAGATCAAACGGACATGCACAAACTATCCCCGCCATGGGAAGGGCCCTTTGTCATCAGCAAGAATTTACGCAACGGATCATACTATTTGGTGGACATTCGAGAGCACAAAGATTCACGGACATCAGAAGAGGAGACAAAAAGGCCATGGAACATTGCTCATCTACGGCCATATTACACTTGAGCCACAGGCTCCCATGTATCCTATATATGTATATATTATGAAATAATGAATAAACCGGCACCCTCGGTAAACCGGGGGCTCAGCCCTTTTCTCCACATATATCGAATTTGCAGCAAATATCCATATTAGATTGTTATCAAAGAATCATATTTCAATATTGGCTGGTTTTTAGAAATTAACCTTTGCAGGGTGTATGAAGGAGC
>LR738712.1:245534444-245545544 GCA_902687465.1 Secale cereale
GGTGTCAGGGATATGGTTAATAGGTATAAACCGGACATTATAAACCAGAGTAGTAGTATCGTATTTAGTTTTATTATTCTAGTAGATATTATGGCCCAGAAGGTTGTAAGGCCCATGTATAGGAACACGATTTGTAATCCGCCAAGAGATGTAACTTGAAAGATAAGAAAGAAAGGACAGAGACCGAGGCGGACACGATTATGAGCCGGCCTCGGGACTCTGTAAACCGGACCAGGCGTCACCTCTATATAAAGGGACAGCCCGGCAACGGTTCAAGGACAAGCAACAATCGATACGTCGAGACGCAGGCAAGCGATTCCGCTCCCTGTAAACCGACGCCCAAGCAATACCAAACCAACTAGACGTAGGCTTTTACCTTCTCGAAGGGGCCGAACTAGTATAAAATCCTTTGTGTCCTTTGTGCGCCATGAATCCTTTCAAGCTAACCCGTGCGATGGTTCCATCATCAAGTCCGTTAAACCGGACATCTGCCGTGTTAATTCCACGACAAAAGGGGTAGAAAGCTCAGTGGCAAGAGAGCAGCGTGGCGTAGCTCCCCTTGGTTGCAAAGATCAAACGTGTAGTTAAGTATGCGAGGAGTGAATCAATAAGGTTCCATGGTTCAGTACTCTAATTGATCAGTTAATAGCAATTATAGACTCTCATTCAATTGAAATAATGGGAAACAATAGCAAGGGTAGTATCTGCCTGACGTCTTTCATCTATTAATTCAGTAGGAAAGAAGTAAGAACCCGACGCAAGTAAATAGAAACTTCAATCTAATAGGGCGTAAGGTGAGGCCACGTTGCATGGTCCCATTACCTAAGGATTTGATCCCCTCAGGCAATGAAGGAGACAACTTCAACACGCAGTGTTTTAGGGAACACTCGCTATATAGGAATCAGATGGAGAAGTGGCTCCAATACTTGAAATGGTATTGGATGTTGAATATGGACTTGGACATGGGTACTGATCCCCTTGTGCTACTTGCACGAGCTCTCGATCGACCCGTAGTTCTAACCGGATGGAAAGTAAATCAGACTGATCCAGTATTGATGAAGTTTGCTCTGGAAGGTCTATGACTATGTTGGACAGAGAGGACTTAATTGGATGCCTCCAGTTTTAGGAGAGTCCTAACTAGTCGGTTGTAAAGATGTGATTTCTCTTTACCCCCGGATTACACTTTACCTTGGAAAAGGAGGTGTAGCAGAGCACTCGTTGTTCTCTAAGGCCTGAGACCATAAGACTTTAGGCGTCTCTGATCGTCAAGCCCTATAGGCAAGTAGGTGGTAACACCGGGGGGCCTATAGGTAATGCAACACCTTCCAACTGTTGCATACCCCCATTATATATTCTTTATATATTTGTAGTTTAGTAATCGGAGCTGATGATAGACCAGAGAACAAACCTTAGATGGTAGGGGACAATAGAGGATAACAAGCCTAAAAAGTTCAAGGGCCTTTTTCCAGTTAATCTTCCGAGGAGAGTAGTTACCCGCTTTTGATGGCGATTTAAGGCTTTATTGTCCTTGATTTTTTGCCTTGTCCGGAGTTTTATTATTAACTATTGCTTGGGATTGGGTTTTACACTATTCATTCAATACAAAATATCTACTCGTGGCCAGTGAATCGATGAAACTATGTCCTTGGCTTGTTTTGGGAAGAGAGGCTAAAGGCTATCTGACCCTTTGCTATTGATTCCATTCCTGAAAACGGTTCCTTCTTTCCCACTTGGCTTGGATTCAAGGGGCGGGGATTCAATAGCTGCGGAGTCTATATTAGTTAGATATGTCCTTCAAACATCCCCTGTAGAGCACCAGCCCTCATTCCTGGCCAATGAATCGGGCGTATTCACCAGATCCTTGTATTATATATAGTGTAATAAAAGTAATGGAATTGATTTCTCCAATCCAACCTCACAGCTTATTCTGTCGTAACCTTCTTTGCCAAAAGCCTTTGTCTGTGGCTATCTCCTACATTCTCTGCCATTTTCCGTCATCCCCTTGATCGACTCTGTCCCTAAAGCAAAGAGCCAATGCCAGCTAGTCTTCGCCTCCTTAAAGCTTATGGGTTAACCGAGTGTCGAACTCATACCTTGTACGCTCCGTTCATGGGATTGGCTAATGGATTTTTCCGAACTATAGGACATCCTGGTTTGTGCCTGCCGGATTTTGGTCCATTTTCTTCGTATCTATTCCGAAAAAGGGCTAGGCTAAACCTAAGGATTTCAAACATGTCCCGACCTTAGGCCCACAACTGCTTCGAGAGCAGATAGAACATCCTCTTCAGGGCATGAATCCGATTTTCATCAATCCGAATAGTAAATGGCCGTTCTTCAGCAGCTTCCTCCTTTGATGCTTCCTGCTCTGCACTCGTCAGACTCCCTCGTCAAGCCAATAGAACAAGCCCTATGATGAGCCTAGCCCTGCTATCACTTCGGGGAGGGGGAAGTAGGGGATGTTCTTTCCGGGAAGGAAGGGCCATGTTAGGCCGTGTGGTCGATCCCTTAGTTCCAGTCATCCAGGTAGGGTTTGCTCTTTTCTTCAAAGTTCGTTCGATAGCTGCCATTCATCCCTTGTCTCCTATGGGTTTGTCTCTTAAAAAGGTTAGAAATAGTGGTATACTCTGCTAGCGAAGAGGACAATCGAAGCAAATTAAGAAGAAGTCAAGGTCTCGGTTCCGTCTATATTAAATAAATATGATGTAAAGCTTTTGTTTTTCATTTGAAAGATAAGTGAATAAGAATATCCTTGGCAAAAGAAAGAAAGTCGAGCAGGACTCCTATCACTTTCTTATTAGTCAGTCACATCAGGCTTGGGTCACAAGCGCTAGCACATCGGGCTTCATAACCTAAAAAATAAGTGATTTCCACCTCTTCATTGCTGTAGTTGGAGGTCGAAGATGAACCTTGTTGTTTAGTTTCTGCGTGACAAGTTGGATTGTGTTACGCGAAAGTAAGGCCATGCCCGGTTAAAAGAAATCATTATTGCTGCTTACTCTAATCCTAAACAATCATCAAAACGCACATAGGCTAGCGTGAGCAGTAAGGAGAGAAAGAAAGCAGCAAGTCAGCTAACCCCCCGACAACTGGAGCGTAAGCAGACGTAGCTGAAAAATCGTCACCTCATAGGTTAGCTCAAAACGTTTAGGTGATAGCTTGAGGTCCTAATCTTACTGAGTTGTTTCCAGGATAAGTGGGAAAGCTCAATAGAACGGGCTCCTCACGTAACCAATGGAGCTTCGCCTTAACTACAAAGTGGAGGGTGCTTCACTCACGCTGCTTTGCTAGATGGATGCAGAATAGTTCGATGGAGTCTCGCATGCGAATATCCATACGGCCATGTTGAAACATAGTCCATTTGGGGCTTGCCTATTGACTTGATAAATTGACCTAGCCAAAACATATGGAAGGTGGTTATAGCCCCGATTCGTGTGAAATAAAACAATTCTTATGGAAATGATAACCTGCACTGCAGGGCGTATCCTTATTTGTCTTTGGTGTCATACCATCTACCTACTCCGCATAAAACCCGTTTATTTGGATCCCATCAAGAAGATAAGATCCTGCTACTAGTTGGCTTTGATCGATGGTGGAAGGCCGATTTTCTTTCTATATGAAGCTTAAAAAACGTCAGTCACTATCCTTATTCTTCACCGTCGTCCTTCGATTATAAACGTTACAGGTAAGTCTCCATTACGCACCGGTCTCTCTGCCCTGACCCAATGGATCACTCTCCAATAGTAGCACGAACTGTTTTGATAAAGTCGAAAGCCCTCACGTACGAGCCAAAGCTTATAGGGGTCATTGAGCTCTTCTTCCTTATGTAATAGCATGGCCGAAGCGAGATCTACGGCGCTTTCCTTGGCTAAGTAATGATTCCAGACCGCGGTAGCATCGATTGTTTTTAATAGAGCGCCAATTTCCTTTTGGAATTTGATGGCAAGGGCCAGGCTGGCATTTTCGTCCATTGTGAGGGAGCATTCCTCAGGAAGAGTTACAGGAGCCACCCTCCCCGCGGGAGAAACGGCGCCACAGCGCGTGACAAATCATCATCGGAAAAATGGATCCAAATACTTGGGACGGAAGCACTAGCTCTGCTATATGAGGAAGCGAAGACGAGTGCTTCCGTCCCAAGTAAAGGATCCAACAAGTTCAAGAGAAGAAGCAATAATCTTAACATGAGAAAGGAGAACGATAGCAAGAATAGAATTATATGGATTTGGATTGGCATTGACATAATAAGAATATTTCGTTTATTAAGGAGGATTCCCTGAATACCTAAAATAGAGATGATCATAGAAAAAGTGAAATATCTTATAGGATCCGTTTCGGAAACATGGAATGTCATAGAAATTGAAATTATGTGAGGCTTAGAAAGAAGTCCCGCGTAGAGTCCTGGGAGAGTCAGGCCCAAGATGCGATTCTATCCCGATCACATGACACATACGTGATTGGGGCACAACCGCATTCCGGGCGCTTAGCAAGATGGATATCATTACATAGTACCATGACATACATACATGGGGGATACAACAATTCATAAAAGTCACATGAATATAATAACATCAATACAAGGCATCCGACTATGGATGCAAACATGAAAAGCACAACGACATCCATCTGCTATCCTGGGCTGCCGACCCGGAACCTAACCCAAGACTGACGAAGAAGAAGAAGAAAGAACTCCAACACAAGTACTTCCCTCTCACGTCAAGTCATCGGAAACCTGCACCTTCAACTGTTGTTGTAGTATCTGTGAGCCAGGAGGACTCAGCAATCCCATAACCATGGGTATCAAGACTAGCAAATCTTGATTAGGAAAGGAGATGTTAAGTGGTGAGGTTGCAGCAGCGACTAAGCAAAATATGGTGGCTAACTTACGAGTACAAGAATAAGATGAGCATGTACGCAAACCACTACAAGAAATATGTCAACATGTGACCTTGACTATTGGTCACTGAATGGTCATTATTTTCCATTCGTGACCTTTTTGTGACCAAAAACAGATGGTCAAAAGCTGGCGGTCGTAAACTGAAATTAATGACCTTCTTTGTGAGAAGGTCATAGATGTTTATGACCAAAATATGCCTACTATCTTGTTTTGGTCACTAGCAGCCTCCCCAGACCACGTAGGCATCCAGCGTGGCAAGCTGATGTGGCACAAGAATCAGCCCGGTCCAATTTGGTTTTCTACATGGGCCTAGCCCAACAATTCGGCCTTTTAATATAAATGTTCATGTGCTTTTATTAGCTACATGGGTCTGGCCCAACAATTCAGCCTTTGATTTCTTTGCATGGCCCTTTTAACAGCAGGTTTTCTTTTTGGTCATGTATTTTTCTAGGCCATTTCTTTGCTGGGCCTCCCATGTTTTTCCCTCAAAAATAATTGTCCAATATAACTTGGGCCTAGCCCAGTCCCGAAAAAATTGATCCAATCCAAAAAAAATTATTATGCCATTGACATTACAACACATCACATCACAAGCTATCTTGGGCCTAGCCCAGTTCTGATACATTTTCAAAGCAACGTGCAAATGGTATTATGTTACAACCATTCATTCCAGCAATACTATTTGAGGCTGGCTGGATGGCTGAGCTACTACTGAGTTAACTAAGTTTTTACAAAAGGTGAATCAGAAACCTAACGCTACTGCATTTGCATGGCGCTGGTACTTCACAGCAACCAAACATGTAATCTGCTTAATGGAAAGATTTCTTCTCCAAGTCCCGCTTCTCCCATAGCAATGATCCAAAACATCTGAGCATTCAAAAGAGAACAGAAGGTATGTCACTGATACAAGAAATATTACAGAGTACTTTTAAAATAAAAACTGAAGATACACCAGTATATTATCATTCTACTTATTATTATTTTTAACCAGATCATTCTACTTATCTAGAATATGGCTATTCATAAAAATTGGGAATTGAACTGGCACATATGACAAACTTAGCAGCAAACAAGCATGGAATGTTTCACATATACGACAAGGTTTAAAAACCATCATTCAAAGTTACAGCAGATCGATGTTCCCTTTGAGTATAAGGATAACATTCATATGCAATCAATAGTACCTATTAAACTACCATGTGCATGATTGAATTAAACAGACACTAGCTATTCATCTTGCCATCTAGTGTATAGGTGTAACAGAGCAACTATGTCAAAGTTAATTCAGGTTTACTAATGTGTGTGTCACATGATACATGCATCAGGCATAAGGACATAAAGCATCGGGCCCATATTTGTGAGTCACAGAAAAGCATGTATTGGTCAATTAGCAGAACATGAGTAGATCACATAATTAAGTGCAATTCAAAATCCTAGCTGCCAATTGAAAACAAAGAGCTAGATGCGCACGACCTTGGGCCACTTGACGAACCAGTGGAGGTCCTTCTTTGGCAACAGGGTGCCATCGATGCCGAACTGCTTCGGCCTCTTCTCAAACAGCGGGTTCACTACCTTGTCCTACAACCACACATCAACGCAACCCAGTTAGATCACACACGCCAGGACCCAGTTAGCACAACTAAGAACATCACAGTCCATCACAATAATGTAACTAGTTAAGGGCTGCTCTAAGCAAGCATAGTTGCACATGCAAAGCCAACTGTCTAGTTAAATGCTCTACATGACTTCTAAATTGCTCTATAGATAAAAATAGCGCAAAATACTTCATGAAAGCACAAAATCATTACATTTTACTAGTACTAAAACAGAAACAGGAACAGGAACAAATCGAGCTTCGGCTCCCACGCAGATTGGGAATACAGCAATACAGTATCAAAAATAAACTACCAGAATACATAGAAATTCCATGAAGAAGAGTAATTCCATTATACAGTTTCTTTTTTTGAAGAATTGCATATCACAATAAAAACAGATACAATGTTTAACTGCCCGTGGACATAACAATATAGCAAAGAACACAGAACATACAAGGCATGCATGCATTATTAATTGAAAGAGAGGATCGATCAATAAGGATGAGTTAACACATGGAACGATTGACCCGCTACCTCTAAAGAAAGCATACACTTCAGGCAAGGGATCCTTCCAGCAGATTTGAAGAGCTAAAAACAAGGCAAAAACATGTACACTGATGATCCATGCATGAAATGAATTCCACACACTCACAAGCAAAACCTATGCAAGGTGAAGCGATAATCATCTCAATAGTGTGAACATACATGCATTTTCTAAATTACAGATATATGGTTTGATCCTCCAATAGTCAGACACGACAGCAACATGGCAGGCAGACAACATCATATATGAGACGAACTACTAGAGGATATACACGTACACCGAACAACACCTATCAATGCTCAGCAGCTGCACCTTGATACACAGAGTGAAAAAAGAGGTAAATCACCTCCACAAACACCAGCACCTTGAGAAGGAATTGTACAAGGAATTGTGCCAAAACACGTATTTAATCATGACTAATATACATCACATCCACATCGCGCACCAAATTAACATAGGAAGCAGGGGAGTAGGTCGTTGTACCAATCCATCACCTTGATGGAGTTAGGGGAAGAGAAGAAGCAGAGGAGGGAGGTCCATGGCGTCCCTCCCAAGCAGCAACACAACACATCACGCCTTCATCTCCCATGGTGATGTACTGGTTCAAAAGAGAGATGAGAAGGGGGTCAGACAGAGAGCGGAAGAAGAAAAGACGAGGGGAGGAGAAAGGGATTCATACCTTTGAGCCCTGCGGTCGGAGCTACTCGTTTGCCATGGCCCGTGGATGGGGCTAGGAATCCTGAGAAGAAGAACGGGGACGGACGGAGCTGCTCCATGGCGCCGAGGCAGAGGAGGAAGCGGCCATCGTCCATGACGTCCCGGTGCTCAAGCAAGGACGGCATCCTAGATCTGGGTGGCAGAGACGACGAACTGAGGAAGTTAGGAATGGTTGTGACGAGGAGATGGAGTAGATGGACGCACCTGAGTCGTAGGAGCCACACCGACCGAAACCCTAGCGACGGGAGCCGGTCGTGGTTGGCGCTGGAGGATGCGCGCGACGGATCTCGACGGGGAACGCCTGCTCGATCCAGAAGGAGGGAGCGGGGGTGGTGGCGGCGGTGCCTGCTCGATCCGGAGGCAGGGAGGTGGGAAGGAGGGGTTACTGCTGGATCTGGCCACGAGATGAGCGGATCGAGTTGATCTGGGCGGAGAGGTAAGGGGCAGCCGACGGTGAGGTTGGGGAGAGTAGGAGGTCGCCGGTGGGGTTTGCGGGTGAATCCTGCTGCGTCCAGCACAGGTCTGGGCGTGGGCTCAATGGTGAGGGTCGTCGACGGTGGGGGCGGGCGGCAGTGGGGATGGGCGACGGTGGGCGGGGTGGATTCAGATCGGATCAGAGTGAGGGAGAGGAGAGAGGGGCGTCAGCGCATGGGAGAGAAGGGTGCGAGAGGAGGAGTGCGGGACATGGGTGAGACCGGCGACGTGCGGGCCGTTGGATCCAGCAACATCCAACGGTGATTTATCCACGATCCGCGTGAGAGGTCTCTGGACCAATCAGAACGCAGTATACAAGGTGTGATATTTTGACCATTTAAATTGGTCGTAATCGACTAAAAATAAGGTGCTAAATCATGTTAGCTATTTTATTATGACCTGAAAAATTGAAAAAAAAACTTCTCATTGTGTCAGCAAATTTGACTTTAGTTTTCAGGAATAATCACAAATTGAAATAGGAGAAATATTTTTTTAAAGAGTTATGAGAAATGAGTTCTTTTAAATCATTTTTCCTTTTGAGTGCCCAAAATAAGTTTTTTTGTGAAGGACTAACCATATATTTGTTGCCAAATTGTACCAAATCAATTCTAGGTACATAAGTATCTATTTAATCAGAGAAACACCAAAAAAATACCAAGATTCAACCACTAGCTAGGAACGGTCATTCCCGCCGTTTTGACCGCATTTTGAAACGGGCATAAAAAATTCCAAAAAAATCAAAAAATTGGAAAACCTTCGCATTGTGTCATTATATATGACCAAGTTACCAGGAAAAATAATAAACTTGTAATACGGCAATTCTTTTTAAAAAGTGTTCTCAGAAATGAGCTATCATGCGTGAAGATTCATGGCTTTCAAGCCAAATGATCAATCCTATGGCCACATTCATGGCATAGTTTGTTCAAATGATCTCATATTGTGCACAAGGGTGCATCTTGGAATGGAAAACAATGTTGCCTAAGGGAGTTTTCACTTTCTTTGGACGAAAAAATCATTTTCCATTTTTCGAGTGCCCAAAAGGAGGGTTTTTTGTGAAGGACCTCCCAAATATTTGTTGCAAAATTGGACCAAATCATTTTTCCAAAATACTAGGACATATTTAATGCACAATTTACCAAATGGTTGGGTGTCAACAAATTTCATCCACCTCTCGTGAAAAAGACAAATTTCCGTCGATTCAGTTGGAAGAGGGTCAAATTTGAACTGTAGCTGCCTTGTATTTTGCTCCTTATTTTTTACAAAAATCATTTCTAGGTACATAAGTATCTATTTAATTAGAGAAACACCAAAAAAATACCAAGATTCAACCACTAGCTAGGAACGGTCATTCCCGCCGTTTTGACCCCATTTTGAAACGGGCATAAAAAATTCAAAAAAATCAAAAAATTGGAAAACCTTCGCATTGTCTCATTATATATGACCAAGTTTCTAGGAAAAATAATAAACTTGTAATAAGACAATTCTTTTTAAAAAGTGTTCTCAGAAATGAGCTATCATGCGTGAAGATTCATGGCTTTCAAGCCAAATTATCAATCGTATGGTCACATTCATGGCATAGTTTGTTCAAATGATCTCATATTGTGCACAAGGGTGCATCTTGGAATGGCAAAAAATGTTGCCTAAGGGAGTTTTCACTTTCTTTGGACGAAAAAATCATTTTCCATTTTTTGAGTGCCAAAAAGGAGTTTTTTTTGTGAAGGACCTCCCAAATATTTGTTGCAAAATAGGACCAAATCATTTTTCTAAAATACTAGAACATATTTAATGCACAATTGACAAAATGGTTGGGTGTAAAAATTTTTGATCCACCTCTCGTGAAAAAGACAAATTTCCGCCGATTCAGTTGGAAGCGGGTCAAATTTGAACTCAGCTGCCTCATAGTTTGCTATTTATTTTTTCCAAAAATCATTTCTAGTTACATAAGTACCTATTTAATCATAAATACATGGTTTGGTGGCGATACGTCGAGGTTTGGGCGGTGGTCGAGGGCCCCAACTCTAGAGCGCGTAAACTCGCATGATCGCCGTGTGGTCACCGCGTGACGTTGCCATGTGTTCTGGGAGGCCTAGGCATGTCTAGTGGGTTGGGCAGTCCCCAGGTAGGTGCTAGGAAGAAAATTACAACATAAGATTCTCACGAGGAGACCGATCGATGCTCAAACATGATTTAGCAGCCAAGTGTTTGATTAGCGGTACGGGAAATGCACATGGCTAATGGGCGTGAGTTTTGGTTGAGAATGATCAGTTAGTAAGACCGTCTTCACAAATTTTCAGCTCAAAAGGAGGAGTCAAGGTGGTACTTGCTTTGCAAAGTACCACACTGGACATAAATACGAATGTTGAAGCTGGGCTCAAAATAATGAATGGATTGAGCTGGCATTTGGTGGAGGATAGTTATTTGGGCATAGGAAAGCACTGTAGAAAATGGATACCATTTGGACATGCCAAAGTGGTACTTCCTTCACAAAGTGTTTTTTTGAACCGAATAGGAAAATGAATATTTTTGAATTATTTTTGAACTAGGCAAGGAAGGTTTTTTACATATGTGACGAAGATATGACCCAAAGAAATTATGAGATTTTTTGGGGAATTTTGGGAATGACAGAAATATAGGTTGCTTCACAACCTAGGGCAAAAACTGCCACATGGACATGACACATAGGCAAAACTGATGAGGTGGCGCCTAGTCGTAGCAACCCACCACAATTTACAAGGTTATTACCATATATATTGGTCATGATCAGCTAGAAATATGGCAGCGGACCAGTGCTATCTGCTTTATGACCATTTCGTGTAAGGAAATTATGACCTTTCTAACCAAAATGGTCGTTATAGTTTAGGGTTTGGAGCCCCCCCCCC
>LR738712.1:245545577-245619122 GCA_902687465.1 Secale cereale
CCCCCGAACAGCTTTTGACCAATCGGTCTGAAATGGTCATAGATCTATGACCAATTCTTTCAGGGTCACTAACAGAAGGTCACTAGTTGACATATTTCTTGTAGTGAACGGTCGCAAACTAGTAATGATCGCTAAAGATCCTGAACTACCTACAAGTAAGACATAACCCCACCGTGTTCTCTTCTCAAAGTGAAAAGAGACAGTCACGGTTACTCACACAGTTCGTGTGTTTTACTTCGGATCCTCTGTCAAGTTTTCTACAACCGGACAATAACAAATTCCAATATGCCACATAACCGCGGGCACGACTTTCGAAAGATCATAACCCTGCAGGGGTGTCCCAACTTAGCCCATCACAAGTTCTCACGATCAGCAGAGATAATAATAATATTACCCCTTATCTTAGGGAAGGCCCGTTCAGACTCGGAATTCCCGGTGCACAAGACATTTCGACAATGATAAAACAAATCCAGCAAGACCTCCCGGCGTGCCGACACCCTGATAGTAGCCGCGCGTATCTCGTCTCAGGCCACGACCGGATGGGTGATGCTACTAGAGCTAACCCTCGAGTTTTCCAGTGGTGGCCCCGCAGGACCCCCGTTTGGGACCAACACCATCAGCACTGGCCCCCTGTATGTAGAAGAATCCTCGGATAGCACTAACTCCCTATGCAATTAATTAATTAAGTTTTTATTATGTTGCAAATAAAACCAATGTTGGGCCTTGCTGGAGGAGTTTTATTCAAAGACGAACTGTCAAGGGGTCCCCATATACCCAACCGCGTTAGGAACGCAAAATCAAGGAACATAACACCGGTTTATCGGCAGCTAAGCTGGCATGAGTGGAACAAAACACCGAGCAAAAGGCCAAACCTTCCACCCATTGCCAAGTATATAGGTGTGTTAAATAATAATAATAATAGATATTATGATATTCCAACAACAAGTTCCAACAAGGAACAATCTTTATCTTCACCTGCAACTGGCAACGCTATAAGAGGGGCTGAGCAAGTGGGTAACATAGCCAAAAAAATGGTTTGCTGGGATGGTGTCAAAGGTTAGAGGTTTCATGGCAATAAGGAGAGGCTGACAATAAATGATGGGTAGCGCGACATATAACGGTAGCATCGAGACAGCTAGCATGGCAATGATAGTAAAGGTATCCAAGGGGATGGTCATCTTGCCTGAGATCCCGCAAGGAAGAAGAACGAGTCCATGAAGTAGACGAAGAAGAAGCCTTGAAAATGAATCAAGTGTAGACGAACGAATCCTCACGATTGCAACGGAATAAGAACTAGCGAGAAGAAGCACACAACATGGTAAACACACCACTAAAAATCATGACAAGATGCTCAACCAAGTATGATGCAAGACAAGTCTATATGATGCAAAACATGGCAAGGGATGAAGCACACGAGAACAACACAAAACAACAAGTTTAAATGAGGCCGGAACCAACATATAATAATTCCGGTAAGTCCTCTTATGCACATTTCGAAATTGGTCCAGATCTGAACAAACCTTAAGTTAAAGTTGTTAAAAAGCAAGTTAACATGCACCATGATGATCTACTCGAAATTCTACTCAAATTACATATAAAGTTTGTTTAATTCAGAGCTACGGCCTAGAAGATGTGAGCAAAACAAGACAAGCATGGCAATTATACAAGATGCATTCAAACAACAAGCAAACACACTCCAAGCATGTAAACAACATGATATTATGCTTATACATACAAAAACACACAGGTTTCATATATAGCATGCTCAAAACGGAGCAACCGTTCATCACATACACATGAAACAAGATATAACAACAAGCTGTCCGAAAACAGCTACGTAGCAACTTTGGAGCAAGGTATATATATGCTACATCACCCAAACATGATAACAAGAGGCATGGATGTGAAATAGACATGATACTTAACAAGCATGAACTTAGATGTCGGGGGAAACTGTCCGCCACGAACACCTATGGGATCGGAGCCCCTTGTCTGTGCGGTACGAGGGCGGAGGGAGCACGAAGAGCAGATCGAGGCAGACGCGCGGGCAGTTTTTACCCAGGTTCGGGCCGCACGGATGCGTAAAACCCTACTCCTGCTTGGTTGTGTATTGAGTTGAGCGCTCGGGAGCTTGAAGAAGCAGCTACACCGTGCGTGAGAGTAATCTAGGTTTCGAACCCCCCTCCACGTTGTGCATGGGCCTCCTTTTATAGTGCAAGGGGTCACCGACAGGTGTCAACGTAGGAGAAAGGGGTAAAAATGTAAAAGAGGTGGTAGTTGTAATAGTGCGGGAACAGTGGAGCTACAGTACAGAACAGTGGTCTATACCTACTTTAACAGTGGGGGACAAGGGCATTTAATGCCCGTCGCCGTCGACCCCAAAAGCTCCCGCCGTTGCGTCTCCGTCTGCCACGGCGATGGATCCTCTGCCGTGGAGTGCCGCCGTGTCCCCCAGGCTGCACAGCCATCCGCCACGCGTCCCTGGAGTGGCCCCAGGGCGACGCGTGGGCCGATGAGCTGGAGCGCGGGCACACAGCGCACCTCCCCCGGCAAGCACCTTGCCGGGGATCTCGACCTTGCCGGGCCCGGAAGCTTGCCGCTCCCCGAGCCCTTGCCGGGTCTTCTAAGATAAAATCTTCTATTCGTCCTGACAAGCTCCTCTTGCCAGGGCCTCGTGCTAGTTAAGCAATCTCGAGCCTGGGACGGCCTTCCCGGCAAGCTCCTCTTGCCGGGGTCTTGGTCTTCTGTCTTGTATACTTTGTTTTTGAAAGGCTAGATAAGGGGCAGGAAGGTTTCCGGCAAGCGCGTGATGAACCCTGCCGCGGGGAGCTGCCGCTGCCCGTGCACAAGTTGGGGTACTAGGGTACCCCTACCTTAGTACACCGACAGGAGCCCCCGGGCCTGGGCCACACACGGTGCCGAGCGCTGTTGGGCCAGGCCCAAAACAGTGCACGGGCACCCGCGGCCCGCGGCGCGCCGAATCCACTTCCATATCCGCCGCACCCCACGGCAACGGCACGCGTCGATTGCGGCGCCGTGGGATGGGACGTGCCCACGATTTCTTTAATGGGAAGGGCGAAACGCCCCCCACTCTCCCATAAAAGCAGAGAGAGCGGCGCGGTTCCCCTCCCTGCGCACTCATTGCCATCGTCTTCTTCCTCAGATTCCTCTGCGCTTCGCCTCTACTCCTCCGCCACCACCAAGCTCTTCGTCCCCTTCCTTCCCCCGCATCCGCCATGGCCCCAAAGACCGACAAGGCGAAGTCGGAGAAGTCCAAGCGGGAGAAGTCAGATCAGGCGGCGAAGCTCGCCGCGTACCGGAAGGAGCACATTGTCTTCGCGCCGAAGCTCGGCGTGCGGGAACTTTGGAACAAATATTATTTGTTCTGGGCCAAGGAGACCCCAGCGCACCCCCGCACGCGCGTCTACCCGGCCGTCGCCAAGGACCACTACCCCGGCGGGTATTACTTTTTCGCAGCCTTCTTCCACTGCGGTCTGTGTCCTCCCTTCTCAAACTTTTTCTGCGATATCATGAATACTTATGGCCTCCACCTCCTCGACTTCACTCCCAACGCCATCCTCACCATGTCCGTTTTCGCACACATGTGCGAAAACTTCGTAGGAATCCAGCCCAACGTAGCTCTCTTTAGGCACTTTTTCATCCCCAGAGTAGAGGCCGACGCCCCCCTCTCCGGAGGAATCTCTTGGGTGTTCAGGCTGAATAAGAAACCTGCCTACTTGCCGGGGGAGCTCCGCGGCAAGTGGGAAGAGTGGCGTGCGGAGTGGTGCTGGGTCGTCGAGGAGCGGCCGCAACACTTCACCGCGCCGCGCACATCGCCCATCGTGCGCGGCAGGGATTGGAGTAACTTCGATTCCGACGACTCCAAGCTGGATATCGCTCTCGTCAGAATCATGCGTCTTCGTTTGGCGCCGCTGTCTGTCGCTGAAGTGGGCAAGGACTTTCTTCGTCGCCGGATCGCCCCCCTCCAAGACCGGAAGAGGCCGGCGTGGCAATATGGCGGCCCGGCAGACATCATGAGGCTGCGCCCCGGCCTCAATTTTAACTTCACAACACTCGAGCTGCGGGGTATGGTCAGGGAACTTTTCAAGTTCGACCCGGCCCACCCCGAGTACTTCCGCGCTCCCCGGGGAGTGGTGCCGCTCTGCGCCAGCAGCGCCCGGGATCGCCTTGTCGCTATGATGCCCGCGTGCGACTCTCATGGATTGGAGCGCACGTGGATTGCGCCCAAGCCTATCGACGTCCTCGAGTTCTACGACAACCTTGCGGAGGTGTTGGAGAAGACGGACGATCTCAAGCTGCACACGCGGGCCACCACTGACCAAGAGATTGCTTACATGGCTTCTCGCGCTGAAGAAGTCGCCGCAGCCGCGGCGGCGGGAAACTTTGGATACACACCCGCGGAGGCGGAAGCCGCGGATGCCTCCAGCCAGGCGGATAAGGAGGAGATTCGCAAGCTGCTAGAGCTCCCTCCCGACGCGCTCGCCGGGGTCCCCTCGCTGAGGCACTCCGGGATCAATGGGATCGCGACGGAGGCCGCGGCAATGGAGGGCACAGCCGGAGGAAGCAGGGGTGCCGCGAGGAGTGAAGGCGCCGGACGAAGCGGGGCCACCAAGGGGAAGGGGCCTGCAGTGCAAGGCGCTGGGGCCAGCGAACTGGCCGAGGGAGAGGAGGGGGAGGAGGAAGACACCGGCGGATCCACCGAGCTCTACGCCGACGACCTCTCCTCGTCGGAAAGCTCCCCGCCCCCGGCGAGCCCGAGGCAGTCCCCATTGAAGCGTCTCCGCAAGGCGGCGACGGGGGAGCAGGCGCGAGCGCCCCGGCAACAGCCAGCTCGCCGGGCAGCTCCCCGGCCGAGCCAAGACGTGCCAAGGGCGACCGGCGTGCCGGCCACGGCAGAGGCCCCGCGCGCGCGGACCACGACAGAGGCGTCCCGCAGGCCGGCACCGAGCCGGCAAGGATCTTCTCGGAGCGGAGCAGCTGCTCCGCCCACTTCTCGGGCGCCGGCCACCACAGGGGCTGGGCCTACGCAGCCCCCAGCCCCGGTGGCCCCGAAACGCGCGAGGGAATCTTCATCCTCCGCTCCTCGCGCCGACGCGCCCACCGTGGAGTTTGACTTCTCCGCGCTGAGCGAGGACGACGAGGAGGACCAAGAGTAAGGACCCGAGACCTTACTCCTTCTTGATTTTTATATCTCGATTGTTGCTGACGCTTGACTTTGCTTGTTGCTTGTGATTGCAGGACCTTGGAGCAGCGCGCGAAGAGGGTCAGGGTGCCCACAGTCGAGGTCGTAGAAGACCCATCCGTCGCGGAAGCAGGGATCGCACCGGAGCCGAGCTTGCCGGACCCGAGTGCCGCTCCGGGGAGTAGCCCCCAGCGCAGCCCCCAGCGTAAGTTAGAGGTTTACTGTCTTCGCTCGTCGGGGCGCGCTTAGGGCTTTGATCTCTCTTTCCTTCCTTTTTTTTTTTTTTTTTTGAATGTCTTGGTTCTTCTATCTTCTCTTGTGCAGAGGTGGAGCCGCAGCGGGAAGAGCGCCCGGAGACCGTCACCGAGGAGCCGCAGGCCCCGCCGTCCCCGGCAAGGCAGAACTCTCCGGCAAGGGAGAGCGCTCCGCCAAGGGCGGGTACTCCGCCAAAGCAGAGTACCCCGCCAAGGGCGAGCAGCCCGGCGAGGACGGCCACTCCGCCAAGGCCGAGCTCCCCGGCAAGGGAGCCCGCCGCAGAGGACGTCCGCCAAGGTACGTTCTGTACTTGGTTTTCTTGACTTTGCTTCTTTTTGGATCTTTGCTTGATTTTGAACTTCTTTTTCTTCTTCTAGATCTTCCTCCTCCTCCTCCCGCGCCGATGGAGACCGAGGTCATCAATATCGAGGATGAGGAGGGCGCGCAGGGCGGCGGCGATGACGTTCCCGTCGTCGTGGAGGTGGCCGAGGCCACCGAGGAGGCGACCGAGGCCACCGAGCCGGCCGCGCAGGAGGCCACTCCGGCCGCTGACGCCGCGACCGGGGAGGGGGACGGCGACCGCACCGCCGACCCGGAGGTGGCGGGAGCACCGGATGCTACGCCGGCCGCCGGCCCCTCCACCGGCGAAAAGCAGGCGTACTATCTTCGTGCCCCCAATGGCGTCTTTATCCAAGTGCCTTGGGGGTCTTCATCAAGAGCTCCCGCGGAGGGCGAGGCGTTTGACGGAGAAGTCCTCGCCTCCGCGGGTCTGACAGTCGTCGAGGCGCCCGGCGAAGGAGATGGGCCCGAGGAGGAAAAGCTTCTCCACCAACTCCTGGCCCTTTACCGGGCCAGGCAGGCGAAGCTTGCCTCCCGGGAAGCCCTTGCTGCCCAGGCCGCCGCCGAAATGGAGAAGCGTGCGGCGGAGCTCAGCGCTGCCCACAAGGCGGGCCTCCGCGAGGTGGCGGAGGAGCGCGAGCGTCTCGCCGGTGAATATCAAGAGTGGCTTTTGGAGAAAGCCGAGGCTGAAGAACAGCAACGGCTCGCCGGGGTGGAGATGTCCCGGCGAGAAGGAGAGCTCGCGCAGCGGAAGGTGGATCTCGACTCCCATGAGGAGGACCTTGCCGCTCGCGAGGCTGCCCTTGGCGGGGAGCTGAAGGAGGCGAAAGCCGCTGCTGCTGCCGCGGAAGACGCCAAGAAGGAGCTTGCCGCCAAGGTTGAACGACTAGAGGCGGCGATGAAGGTGAGCACCGAGAAGGTTGCCGCGCTCATTACTGAGCGCGAGAAGGACGCCCACACCAACGCGGAGCTCCAAGTGAATCTGTCCAAGAGGGGCGATGAGCTTAAGGCCGCCAAGGACTCCATCGAGGACTTGGAGCTGAAAGTCTCAACTCTGAGGGATTCAATTGACGCCGCCAAGCTTCGAGAAGACAAGCTGAAGGAGGAGCTCCGCAAGGAGCGGACCTTGGTGGACAGCGCCAACAAGGCATCCGAGCTCTTCCGCAAGAACATTGAGCTGTGGACCGAAGAGCTGGTTTCTTCTGCATCAAACATTGACCAGGAGTTGCTTGCCTTGAAGGTCGAACATCTTATCTACTCGCCGGATCCAGACCTCCCGCACAGCGCCAAGCTCAGCCTCTTCTTCAGAGGCGTCGCTCCGGCCCTTGCAGGTCTCCGGAACCGCATCCCCGCGCAGCTGGCCGAGGAGTCGCGCCGTCTCTGCGCAGGAACTCTGGAGCGGGTCTTGACGAAGATCGTGTACCGCAATCCGGGGATCAACCTCAAGAACGTTCTTTGCAGCTTGCCGGCAGATGCAGACACGGAGGCCCTGAAGGAGCAGGTCAGCCACATCATCGCCAAGGTGGCAAAGCTTGGCAGGAAGGAGGGCGACCGCGTAGACTAGGGCCCCATTTATCTTTATCTTTTCGTTGCTGCACATTATGTTACGAACTCATTAGTCCATTGCGACAAGTTGTCCTTGTAAGATATTTGCTTTACTTCAATCAATCAGTGCAATGTTATCTTCCTTGTTCCAATCTTTGACTTTGTATGTTCCTCACCCTACGCTCCCGGGGAGCTTGCCGGAAAGGGGCCCTTGCCGCGAGCGCTGAGCGCTGAGCAGCCTGCTGGCCGAGGTCCTCGCCGGCAAGCAACCTCGCCGCAGCAAGTCGCAACGCACTTAGCTTGCTGAGTGTACTCGGAAACGAAGCAAGGGCGCGACACTTGTCGCAGCTCACTTAAATCGTTGAGTGGACTCGAAGACAAGATAAGGGTGCGGCAAGCCACGGGTAGGTTCCTCCGCGCACAGGTTTTCCATATAAAGTGTGATTGTTCAAGGAAGACAACCAAAAATTAAAATTTGAACTGGTCAAATTCTAACAACTTATCTTTCACATGCTGCTTGCTCATGTTGTTTGCTTTCCGGTGAGGCTCTTCTTTCTTGAACGGCACTTAGTTCCTCCTCTACCTCCTTCCCCCCCGGCAAACTTGTGCGCGAGGAACGTTCCTTCTGCTTAAGAGAAAAAGGAAAAGGAGAGGGAAACAAGCATATTGCCTCTCGGCGTAATAGTGCTTACCGAATGTCTAAGTGTTGCATCAAATGCCAAATAAAACATGCGAATAGCAAAGAGAAGCATGCGAAAGGCAATCGATGCGAAAACACGAAATCTTTACTGATGCACGGGGTCTGCGCCCGGCTTTGTACAAAGGGTTACATGCAACAGCGGCAAGGCTTGTACAAAAAGGTGGTTGCCGGAACGGATCACGGCAACCGCGCCTTAGGGGTGAAACTTGCGAAGATGCTCTATGTTCCAGGAGTTGCTCACCGGTAAGCCTTCTTCGGTCTCGAGGCGGACAGCGCCGGGCCTCGTAACTTGTCTCACCCGATAAGGGCCTTCCCACTTCGGCGTCAACTTGTTGGAATTCTTGGCGGACTGAACACGCCGAAGAACAAGGTCGCCTTCCTCGAGACTCCTGGCCTTGACTTTGCGGCTATGGTAGCGGCGCAAAGCTTGCTGGTATCGAGCAGCTCGTACAGCAGCCTGGAGACGTCCCTCCTCAAGGAGCAATGCGTCATCTTGCCGCAGTTGCTCTTGCTCGAGCTCATCATAAGCGAGCACTCGAGGAGATCCGTATACGAGTTCCGTGGGGAGAACTGCTTCTGCTCCATAGACTAGAGCAAAAGGTGTCTGCCCGGTGGCTCGACTCGGTGTCGTTCTGATTGACCAAAGAGCCGCCGGGAGCTCCTCTATCCAATTCCTTCCGCACTTTCGCAGCCTGTCAAAGGTCCTTGTCTTGAGTCCGCGCAGCACTTCAGCATTTGCCCTCTCCGCTTGACCGTTGCTCCTCGGGTGAGCAACAGAAGCGAAACAGACCTTGGCGCCAAGGTCTTGGACGTACTGCATGAAGGTGCGACTAGTGAATTGTGTACCGTTGTCGGTGATGATCCTGTTAGGGATCCCGAAACGGCAAACAATCGACCTGAAGAACCTGACTGCTGACTGTGCTGTCACCTTTCTCACTGGCTCCACTTCTGGCCACTTTGTGAACTTGTCGATTGCAACGTACAAGTACTCAAAGCCCCCGACAGCGCGAGGGAAAGGGCCGAGGATATCGAGCCCCCAGACCGAGAAGGGCCATGACAAAGGGATTGTTTGGAGAGCTTGAGCTGGCTGATGTATTTGCTTTGCATGGAACTGGCACGCTTCACACTTGGTTACTAGTGCAGTTGCATCTTGGAGGGCTTCTTGCCAAAAGAATCCTTGCCGGAAAGCTTTCCCGGCAAGTGCCCTTGCGCCAATGTGGTGGCCGCATATGCCTCCGTGTATTTCTGCCAACAGCTTCTGTCCATCTTCCCTGGAGATGCACTTCAACCTGACACCGTTGAGTCTTCTTCTGTACAGCTCGTTATCCACAAACTGATACATACTTGACTGCCTGGTTATCTTCTCTATCTCTTGTGGGTCGTCGGGAAGTTCTCCAGTTTGTAGAAAACGGACGATCTGCTGTGCCCATGCCGGAACCCGGGGCTCGACGGCAAGGACTAAAGGCTCGAGGGCCGCTGCGGGAACCCCAGCTTCTACGGCAAAGACCTCTGGTCCTGTCGGAGCTGTCGGTCCCCCGGCAAGCTCGCCGGGGCGAGGCTTGCCGGGAACGCTTGCTTCAACTGCACAAGCCCGAGGGCTTGCAGGAGCAAACTGTTCCTCAGCGTTGTCGTTGATCCTGGGAACCTTGGCGGCGGGTTGAGGAAGATCCGCCGGCAAGTAGTCGCCGGAGACCAACTTTCTCTTCTTGGACTGTCCAATCGATGGTGTAACTGATGGTTGAGTCAGCTTGAGCAAAAAGGTCCCTGGTTCCACAGGTAACTTCATCGCAGCACACTTTGAAAGGCCATCTGCAATTTCATTTTGAGTTCTCGGGATGTGCTCCATTTGCAGACCTTCAAAGTGTTCTTCAAGCTTCCTCACTTCATCTACATATGCTTCCATCAAAGGGCTCTGGTAGCTCTTGTTGACTTGTCGGACCACCAACTGAGAATCGCCCCGCACAATCAGCTTCCTGATCCCAAGTTCGGCCGCAATCCTGAGGCCGGCAAGCAAGCCTTCATATTCTGCGGTGTTGTTTGTCGCCTGCTCCCTGGGAAAGTGCATCTGGATAACATATTTGAGGTGTTCTCCGGTGGGCGCGATGAGTACCACGCCAGCACCGGCGCCTTGCAACGAGAAGGCACCGTCAAAATACATTACCCATTCACTTGTCGCTTCTTGCACGGGTACGCTCGTTTCTTGAACTTCTTCTTCTGGCGTTGGGGTCCACTCAGCAATGAACTCTGCCAAAGCTCGGCTCTGAATGGTTGAAGTACTTTCAAATTTGAGTCCGAAGCTTGACAGTTCCAGTGCCCACTCGACGATCCTGCCTGTTGCCTCCGGATTGTGTGATATCCTCTTCAACGGAAAGCGAGTGACCACTGTTATCTCATGGGCTTGGAAGTAGTGGCGCAGCTTCCTCGAGGCCATGAGGAGGCCGAAAAGCAATTTTTGCACACCGGAGTACCTTGATCTAGCTCCCTGGAGAAGGGAACTTACAAAATATACTGGGCGCTGCACCATCTTCTTCCGCACCTCTCCTTGTTCCTGCGCAGAGTCTTCCTTGTCGGGGCCAGAGCTTGTCGGGACAGCCCCCTGCTTGTCGCTAGATTCGCTTGCCGGTGACGCTGGCTCCTTGTCGGACTCCCTCTCCGCTACCAACGCAGCACTAACCACCTGGTTGGTTGCCGCTAAGTATAGCAACAACTTTTCCTGTGGTTTAGGTGCGACAAGTATAGGAGTGGAGGACAGGTACCGTTTCAAATCCTGCAACGCCGCCTCCGCTTCCGGAGTCCACTTCATGGGACCTACCTTCTTCAAGATTTTGAAGAAAGGTAGGGCGCGTTCCGCGGATTTTGAAATGAACCTACTGAGGGCAGCAACGCAACCTGCAAGCCTTCTGACATCCTTGACGCGCTTCGGGGCTTCTATCTGCTCGATGGCTTTGATCTTGTCGGGATTGGCTTCAATCCCCCTTTGTGATACAAAGAACCCGAGAAGCTTGCCGGAGGGAACTCCAAAGACGCACTTCTCGGGGTTCAGCTTGAGCTGTATCCTGCGCAGGTTCTGAAACGTTTCTTCTAAGTCTTGAATCAGTGTTTCTTTGCTCTTGCTCTTCACCACGATGTCATCCATGTAGGCTTCTACATTCCTGTGGATCTGTGGCTCAAAAGCAGTGTACACTACCCTAGCAAAAGTGGAGCCTGCATTTTTCAGTCCAAATGGCATGCGGATAAAGCAATATGTGCCACATGGAGTGATAAATGCAGTCTTCTCTTCATCTTCCTTAGCCATGAAAATCTGGT
This sequence comes from Secale cereale, assembly GCA_902687465.1. NCBI lineage: Eukaryota > Viridiplantae > Streptophyta > Magnoliopsida > Poales > Poaceae > Secale > Secale cereale. The sequence goes on from LR738712.1 coordinate 245,556,926, forward strand.
GATAGCCTGAGTATGCATCAAGAAAACAGAGTAGCTCACATCCGGCAGTGGAGTCAACGATCTGGTCAATGCGCGGCAAAGGGAAGGGATCCTTGGGACATGCTTTATTGACATCAGTGAAGTCTATACACAGTCTCCACTTCCCGTTGGCTTTGCGCACGACGACTGGGTTTGCCAACCACGTCGGATGGATCACACCTCTAACTAGGCCTGCTGCCTCTAGTTTCTTGATCTCCTCGTTGATGAACTCTTGGCGCTCCACGGCTTGCTTCCTCACTTTTTGCTTGATGGGCCGCGCATGAGGGCAGACAGCAAGCTTGTGCTCAATCACCTTCCTGGGAACCCCGGGGATGTCAGATGGTTGCCAAGCAAACACATCGACATTCGCCCGCAGGAAGGCGACGAGCGCGCTTTCCTATTTGCTGTCAAGGGTGGCGCTGATGGTGAAGGTACCACCAGTGCCATCCTCCTTTGCGGACACCTTCTTGGTTGCCGGAGGAGCAGCCATTCCTTTCTTGCTCTTGCCGGTGGAGCTCGATGGAACGTCCTCGACGGCGGCGCAGCACTCCGAAGAGGTGCGGTTGCCGGAGTGTGTCCCAGAGCACTTGCCGGACTTGGTCTTCGTCTTCTTCCCCCCGGGAGCTTCAGCGGCAAGAGTATCCTTCTCTGCCGCAGCTGCCGCATCCCGGTAAATCTTGTCGGCGCAAATAAGCGCATCTTTCTTGTCGCTGTGGACAGTGATGACGCTTATCGGCCCCGGCATCTTCAGCACGTTGTAGGCATAGTGGGAAGCTGCCATGAACTTGGCGAGGGCGGGACGGCCGAGTATCCCATTGTAGGGCAATGGAATATCAGCAACGTCAAAGGTGATGCGCTCAGTTCTGAAGTTGAGCTCCCCGCCAAAGGTCACCGGCAGAGTAATCTTTCCCTTGGGCTTGCTCCTTCCCGGGTTGATTCCTTGGAATGAACCGGTCTCTTCGAGCTCGCCGTCTTGAATCTGGAGTTTCTTGATCACAGCAGAGGAGATCAAGTTCAGCCCGGCCCCGCCGTCAACCAACATTTTGGTGACCTTGAGGTTGCGGATGGTGGGTGAGACCAGCATCGGCAAGCACCCGACCGCAGTGGTGCGGTCAGGGTGATCCTCAAGGTCAAAAACGATGGGCGTGCTGGACCATTTGAGGAGCCTGCGCGACTCCACGGGCGGCTCGGCTGCATTCACCTCACGCACCCACTGTTTCAGCTGGCGGTGGGAGGTGTGCAGGGAGGCGCCACCGTCGACGCACAGGACTTCCGTGGCCTTCTGGAACTCCTGCTCGCTGTTCTCGTCGTCCTCCATGTCTTCATCGTCGTCTTCGTCGTTGTCGCGGCCCCGGGGAGGTCGATCTCCTTGCCGCTGCTTGGCCTTGCCGCGGCGTCCTCCCCGGCCATTGAACGGCCGCTTCTTGCTGGGCTCTTCCCCGCCACCTTGGGCCTTCTCCTTGTCGCGCCTCTCGTACTCAGCCTTTTGCTGCTCGACGAGGTACTCGACGCGCTTACAGTTGGAGAGGTCGTGACCCTTGGTGCGGTGAATCTTACAGTATTGCTTGTCGGAGCTACCCGGCTTGTCGGCCGCCGCCGCAGGGGCAGGCTCCTTGCCGGAGCCGCCAGCCTGCGCTTGCTTGGCGGGGGCCTCCTTGCCGGACTTCTCGACGGCAAGCACTTCCTTCTTGCCCTTCTTCCTGTTGTTCCGCCGCCGGCTCTTCTTTGCCGGGGCGGCGTCGTCGCTGTCGCTTCCCCCTGCGCCAGCATCCTCCCCTGGGAGTTTCCTCCCCTCTTCTGCACGGGCGCACTTGTCGGCAAGAGCGTAGAGCTCGCTGACGTCCCTGATCTTGGTCATCGCCATCTCCTCACGCATGCGGCGGTTACGCACGTTCTGATGGAACGCGCTGATAACCGCAGCAGGGTGAACGTCGGGGATGTTGTGCTGTACCCGGCTGAAACGTTGGATATACTTGCGCAGGGGTTCGCCTTCCTTCTGGGCCAAAATGTGGAGATCGCTCTCCTGGCCATGGGGTTTGTGGCCGCCGGTGAAGGCGCCAACAAACTGATGGCAGAGGTCGGCCCAAGAAGAGATAGAGCCTTCCGGCAAGTGCATGAGCCACGAACGGACGTTCGGCTTCAGCACAAGCGGGAAGTAGTTGGCTAGGATCTTCTCGTCGCGCCCCCCGGCAGCTTGCACTGCTATGGTGTAGACGCTGAGAAACTCCGAGGGGTGCGTCTTGCCGTCGTACTTCTCCGGTACGTCGGGCTTAAAGTTCTTCATGCTGGGCCACTGGACGCGCCGCAGCTCGCGGGTGAACGCAGGGCAGCCTGCCGCGTACGGCAAGTCGCCTGGTTCACCGGGCGCGGGTGCGTCGACAGCGTTCCCAGCTCTCTTGTCGGATTGTCGCCGAGCTTCTCGGCGGCGCTCGATCGTGGTCCGAGCGTCTTCATCTCGCCGGTCGTCGAGGACCTGGCGCTGGTCCCGACGGGCCCGCGGGTCCGACGAGGCTGTGGAGCCGTCGTCGGGGTTGTTCCGGCGGGGCGGCGTCTTCTGCTTCTGCGGCGGGGAGTGCACGCTTGTCGCACCCCCGGCAGTCTTGTCGCCGATAGCCTTCGTCTTCTCGGCCTGCCGCAGCCGTGAGGCCGACGGCTGCTGCGGAGAGTCGTTGTTGGCGAAGTCTATCAGGCTCCGGATAGTGGCCCTCCATTCCTCGGCCTTGTCGGCCGCTGGAGGAAAATCGAGGAGCAGCTGCGCCCTTGCGAGCGCTTCTGCCGGAGTAGTGGGGAACGCGGGCGAGCGGTGCGAGGAGCGGGATACGCTCGGACTTCTAACGACGTTAGAAGGAGCGGGGTCCCGTGCCGGCGCCTTCGCTTTGCTTGTGCCCGGACGGGGGTCCGGGGCGTCCCGCGAACCTCCAGTATGGCCTTGTCCCAGCAAGCGGATACCACCTCCCGTGGCATGGCGCTGCGGGGTCGTCGTATGTTGCGATGGACGTGGCGCGTCCACGGAGACCGAGGTCCGGTCGTCCGTCCTGTTCTTGGATCTGGTGGCACCGTGAGTGTCCTCGCCGGCAACCACCCTTCCGACGGCGTCTCCCCCGCCCACCGTTGGCTCTGGTGGCGGTGGATGAGACGCAGACGGGCCCCCGACCTCCGAAGGCTTCTTCTTCGGGGCCATGGAGTTGTCGCTGATGAAGTTGTTGACGAAACTTGGAGAGGTTAATGAAGATTGCGCCCGCGCGAACGCCGGATCAGGTTCGCACAACCTCGACGCCCCCTACCTGGCGCGCCAAAGATGCCGGGGGAAACTGTCCGCCACGAACACCTATGGGATCGGAGCCCCTTGTCTGTGCGGTACGAGGGCGGAGGGAGCACGAAGAGCAGATCGAGGCAGACGCGCGGGCAGTTTTTACCCAGGTTCGGGCCGCACGGATGCGTAAAACCCTACTCCTGCTTGGTTGTGTATTGAGTTGAGCGCTCGGGAGCTTGAAGAAGCAGCTACACCGTGCGTGAGAGTAATCTAGGTTTCGAACCCCCCTCCACGTTGTGCATGGGCCTCCTTTTATAGTGCAAGGGGTCACCGACAGGTGTCAACGTAGGAGAAAGGGGTAAAAATGTAAAAGAGGTGGTAGTTGTAATAGTGCGGGAACAGTGGAGCTACAGTACAGAACAGTGGTCTATACCTACTTTAACAGTGGGGGACAAGGGCATTTAATGCCCGTCGCCGTCGACCCCAAAAGCTCCCGCCGTTGCGTCTCCGTCTGCCACGGCGATGGATCCTCTGCCGTGGAGTGCCGCCGTGTCCCCCAGGCTGCACAGCCATCCGCCACGCGTCCCTGGAGTGGCCCCAGGGCGACGCGTGGGCCGATGAGCTGGAGCGCGGGCACACAGCGCACCTCCCCCGGCAAGCACCTTGCCGGGGATCTCGACCTTGCCGGGCCCGGAAGCTTGCCGCTCCCCGAGCCCTTGCCGGGTCTTCTAAGATAAAATCTTCTATTCGTCCTGACAAGCTCCTCTTGCCAGGGCCTCGTGCTAGTTAAGCAATCTCGAGCCTGGGACGGCCTTCCCGGCAAGCTCCTCTTGCCGGGGTCTTGGTCTTCTGTCTTGTATACTTTGTTTTTGAAAGGCTAGATAAGGGGCAGGAAGGTTTCCGGCAAGCGCGTGATGAACCCTGCCGCGGGGAGCTGCCGCTGCCCGTGCACAAGTTGGGGTACTAGGGTACCCCTACCTTAGTACACCGACATTAGAGTACACCCAAAAACTTGCTGGAATTCAATTAAACAAGCATGGCAAGATATAACAAATTTATCCGGACTTAGTCAAAATCTGGGAAGGCAAAAAACATCATCAAGATGCTACCTTCGGAGGCACAAAACAACAAGGATATCAATTCTACTAAGCATATAAAGATCATGGACATGTATTAGGAATAGCATACACCAAACAACTCCATTGGAACAATTCCATAGGAGGCATGGATCAATAACAACAAGCTTCACCAAATTGATCATGCTGATAACAGTCTGGCAGATACATTTATAGAACTTGAGAGCGAGAAATAAATAAGCTACAACAGGTCATATGTGCAAACAAAGGCATGGATGGATAGAGCATAACATCCACAACAAGACATGATCATTGGGAATATCAAAACAAGCATAGATTTGAGTGGGGCATCAAGCAAACATGACATCAGGTTAACAGTTTTCAGACTTAGCAGTTTTCAACAAGTCTGAGGAAACAACAACAGCGAGTAGGCTACTTTACAATCTTGTTGAAAACACCACAAGGAATATCATGGAAAGTGGATTGCACCACATCGAAGATGGCATCAATGTGCTTCTAAAACATATTGACATGTGGCATAAAAGACAATCACATCAATAGCTATGAACAAGACAAAACAGCATCTCATAACAAGTTTCAGCACTTAACAGCCACATGCACTTTTGCAACAGTGATTAACATGGCAATATGGCACCTAACATGAATGCTACAGCAACCATCTTGTAGAGCACTTCACAATGAACATTTTGACATATCATACACTCCATTTGGACCAACATGCACAAAGATATCATCACCACAAGTATGCAACAAAATTACAGTTATCAGCAGTTTTAAACATATAGCACTCTTGCAACGATGATTAGGGCCTCAAGATGAACTCAAACAAGCATGTCACAGTGGGACAAAATGAAGAGCATATCACAACGATAATTTGGACATACCATTTGCTCAATTTGGATCACCACACAAAAAGTTACATCAACTCAAAGTATGCTACATGATGACAGTTCTTAGGGACTTGGCAGTTTTTTTTCAGAGGAAAAGTGAGCGCCAGTTGACAAAAAACACACAGGCGAGGGACATGGGGGCTGCTCACCATGGGCTCGGCTCATCCGATGAAGAGGCAGGCCGGCTGGATGCGGGCCTTGCGGATCTGGGCCGCAAGGAGGGAGGTGGAGCCGGGCCGCTCGGTTGGGCCGGCGCTAGGGCCACGTAGCATCGCGAGCGGGACTAGCAGCTCCTCTGCTCGTCCCCGAGCGGGTACACGGTGGCGGCGGCACCGCCGGCTGTGGCTGGGCCTCCGGCGAGACGCGACGGCAGCGCGGAGGCCGGGAACGGGCAGCGGAGGTCGGGGCCGTTCGGATCCCGACGGCGGATGACGAGGAGGTGGCCGAGGTGAGGTGGACTGGTGGGAACTCGAGCACGACGGCGGCGGTTCCCTGCGGAGCGACAGCGGGGTCACGAGGTCGTGGGGGACGACGGGACGACGGCAGGAGTCGGCGGGGTAGCACGGGCATCGGCGGATCTGCACGACGATGGCGCTGCGGGGCAAGCGGGCGGCGCGGTTGACCGGCGGCGGGGACGAAGCGGAGGGAGGCACGGGGCGAGCGGGAGGCAGCGGGGCGCGGCGCGGCGCTGGGCCCGGTCGAGGACCGGGTTGGGCCGCGGTGTGGTGGGAGGCTAGGAGGCAACGTGGCGGATCGGGAGTGGAGGATGAGGCGCTCCGGTGGCTGGGGATCCAATGGCTATGCGCCAAGTGGCGGTTGAGAGGTGGCTGATGGTGGATTTGGAGGTGGAGGTGGCTGGTGGCATGTATTTCGAGGTAGGGGGAGGCTAGACGTAGGGGAAGGTTAGGGGATGCCAATTTTGGAAGGAAGGGAGGTATATATAGGGCAGGTGCTAGGGTTAGGGGGTTTAGGGCGTTTCAGAGCCTCCGATCTCGATCGGACGGCTCCGGTCGGAGGAAGGGGTAGGTTGGGCCTAGGTGGAATTAGTGGGCTGTGTGGAAGAGGTCTTGGGCTGCAAGGAGAGAAGGAAAAAGAGGCCCGCGGGGTTTTCGGAGACCGAAAACGTCCGACGAATTAACCGGCGACTAGTGCCGCTATATTTAACGGTTGAGCTATCAAACGAGCTCTGAATGCGATTAAATTTGGCAGGCGGCCTATCTACTCTATAATAAGACCACACGACAAGTTTCACCCCATTCCGAGAACATTTTCCAGCCACTTATAAAATAAATATTCGGAGGTGCCGTGGCGTGTGCGAGTCTGTCTAGGCTTAGAACGGACAACGGAAAGGACGGGCGGACTCGGAGGGATGCAAGTTTTGAAAATATGCTGATGCAATGCACACGATGACATGGCAAGATGCAACACACAAGTAGATGCCATGGCAACGACGGCGAATAACTGGCTGACACCTGGCGCACCGGTCTAGGGGTGTCACAACGGTGCACCCAGTTTTCCACATCTCCCAACTACGACAAACTCTCCTACCAAGCACAACGGCATCCTCTACTCTTCCATCGCAAGAAGAAGACCTCACAGTGCCTGTTATTGTTCTGCAGTCAAGATGGCGCAAGAAGAGCGGCGCCATGACGGAGCAGGTGCAAGTCCGGTGGTCAATTCCATCGATCGGCACCACCTGGGAGGACAAAGAAGCACTCCAAGCTCGGTTCCCGCATGCAGAGGCTTGGGGACAAGCCTCTTCCGAAGGAGAAGGGGGTGTTAGAGCCCCTGACCGGCAGACCCCACCTACCAGGAGGACCTGGCGCACGGCCCTGGCGCGTTCCCAAGGCCAACCCATGCTACATCAGCCCAGAGTGGAGGAACCATCAGCCCAAGAGCCAGGAGGTACTTAAGCCAGCGACGGGGGCAGGCTAGGGCATCCAGTGGATCAGGCGAACGGCACCAGGCGGCTACCAACCCTCGATCCCCTTTCTTCCTCCTCACCAAACCTAGCTACCTTCCGCGGGAGAATTGATTTTGACCCCGCCCCCCAGTTCGCTCGCCTTTGCTCTTAGACCCTCTTGTTCGCATGCCTTGCTCTGAACCCCTCAAGTGGCTTGATTTCTTGCTGATTGCCCCCCTGGCGGTATTATCTGTTCAATTAGAGACTAGTCAATGAAAACTGGCCTTATTATATTTGGAGAAATTGGCAAATCTGCAGCGTGCAGTTTCCCTCAACGCGACTACGCGTCGCGAGACAGAGAGGACGACCCGTGCTGACCCGTTCGTTCTTTCCAGGAGCTGCCTCAAGCCGCCAGAGCCGCTGCATCCGTCCTGTCGCCCCTGGCTGCTCTGTCCGCCGCCCTCCATTGCTGCCTCCGGCCGAGCTTCTCCCCGGTCCGCCGCCCTCAATTGTTGCCTCGAGATGGAGAAGGAGTTGTGCATAGTGAGCCAGGAGTAGTTCTTGAACGGGAGGCCCGTGCTCCGCGCCGCCAACGAGATGGAGGAGCGCGCGTGAGGGGGTCGACAGGGGTCGGTGGCGGAGCACTCGTCGCCTTCCCGCGCGACGGCTGCGACGCCTATGGCGACGAAGAGGAGGATGAGGAGGACGAAGGCGAGCCAGAGAAGGGCGGCGGCCATGGCGTCGGTTGCTGCTGTGGCAGCTTGCAACCTCTGCCTAAACATGGCATCCGTTTTGACATGATTTGAGTGCGATGGGCTAGATTTGTTTCTATTTCATGATTATGTACTAACACATTCGTTAACCATGCGAAAGGGGTTATCAACAACATCTAGACATAACTTGGGGGTTCACAGCAAGGCATGTGAACAAGGGGGTCTAGAGCAAAGGCGAGCGAACAAAGGAGGTCAAAATCAATTCTCCCACCTTCCGCAATTCATGTAACTGCCACTGAAATTTGTATCAGTGAGTGAGATTGCCACTTCCTCCTTGAGTACTAGTTCGTCCCTAACACGGTGACAGATGGAATCTGTCGCCGGAGAAGAACACAGTGGCGGCGCGGTTCAGCTTCGTCGGTGAGCTCGCGGTGGTGGCTTATAGAGCTTGGGAAACACTGAACGACATGAGGGGCTTCATGCAGAACTCGAAAATATCGTCAGTGGAAACGAGGGCGACCTCTGCTGACAAGGCATACGGCTGAAGATGAGACCGTTCAACGGTGATCTTCGGGTGACGCGGTAGTGAAGGCAGCGTCCAGCGCACGGTGCCGGTGATGATGGGAACATCTGCGATGATGGGGACAGCAGGAACTGCGGTGGCCCTCCGGGATGGTTTGGAGCGGCACGACTCTGAGCGTACCCTCGTTTGAGGTCCGGTGGCGGAGGAGTTGTCCGGAGAAGATGCTTCGATGGCAGAACTTCAGCGAGGTCCATGACCACTAACGGGATCATTCTGGCCGAGGCGGAATCGTCACCGAGGCTCTTTGGGCGGGCGGAAGTCACTGAGATCCATGTGCTCGATTTCGAGGAGGAATTGGAGATGCGCAAGTTGGAATCGGACGAGGAGATCAAGAGGAATCGATCGGTGGTCGTGTCTTGGAGAAAGGAGTTTGCACCCTCGCCAATCGCGGAGGCATATTTGGCCATGGAGGCAGGCTCGAGCAACGGATCCTCGCAGGGTCAGCAAGCACAAAAACGGTGCCGACCTCGAGCGGCGCTGGTTGGAATCAGATGAGGGGTTCTAGGGGGATCTCCGGTAAGGATGGCAATTTTATCCATGGACATGGATATCCATGGATATCCGACCCGAATGGATAGGGTTTGGATATGCTTTTGTGTCCATGGGCAGCGCCCAAACCCGACCCAATTACTCGTGGGTAGGGCATGGATATAATCTTGTACCCATGGGTATATCCAAACCCGACCCGAAAGTATGACTTAATGGGCAAAAATCTGCTATCCCTACCCCGCGGTCGCATGTCCCACTGCAATTTTACACTTTGTTATCCAAAACATGCAAAAGAAATTACACAATCCCCGTCATAACTTTTATTAGTTGACATTCAATCCCGTTTGTAACATACCCAACACCCTTCCCTTATTTTTATCTCCTTGATAAGACTCGTCATTCTCATATGTTAGAAAAATACTAAATGATCTCATGTTGTTAGTGGACGTTGATTTACCATAAGTGAAGTCTAGCATGCCATGAAGTGAAGAATGGAAGAGCTTATGTTACCATTGTGTTATGTCTTATTTATATGGCTAGAGAGGACCCAATGGATATCCAGTGGGTATGGATATCCATCGGGTTTGGACATGGACATAATTTTTCACCCATGCATTTTTTCATGGGCGGGCAAAAACTGTCTTCATGGATATGGATATGGATTTGATATTGTTCAACCCGATCCAAACCCGACCCATTGCCATCCTTAATCTCCGGGTGTACTCGATTATGAGAAAGAGTCAGGGATTGAGCGAATCCGTCGATTCGACTGCCCTTCAGCCCAAAGTCGTACAGGAAGAGGAGTTCGTCCAGAGAGGTAGGAGATTCCAGGGCGGAGCCCGCGTGTAAGGGGCAGAAGAAGAGAAAGGAAAGGCAGATGGGATCTCGGCGGTTGGTAGGCTGATGGTAGGCCTTCTGCTGCGTTATTGCGCGCGTGAGCTCCAGAAAGGAAGTGGACTGCTGGGTAGTTGGAAGAGCAACTAGTTAACAAGCGCTTCTTCGAAAGCCACACAGTGATCAGCCGTTCGTGTCGCGCTCTGGTGCTTTCTTCGATTTTTTTATTTTTTTGCACATCTTTTTGGCTTTTAAAATTGTTTTTTTTTTAGTTTTTTTGACGTTTTGGTTTTTCATCGGTTTTCCTTAACTTTTCGATAAAAAAAATCGATTTTTTTTTGCGAAAAAACTCATTTTTTCAAGGTAGTCACGGTTTTGCTTCCGTCAGAGGCATGGTTGTGCTTTCGCGAGAGTCACGGCCGTGCCTCTTGTAAAGGGAAAAAATGCGTTTTCTGTTTTTTCCTTTCGCGAGAGTCACGGTTTTGCTTCCGCGGGAGGCATAGTTGTGCTTTCGCGAGAGTCACGGCCGTGCCTCTCGGAAAGGGAAAAAATATGTTTTCTGTTTTTTTTCATTTCGCGAGAGTCAAGGTTTTGCTTCCGCGAGAGGCACTGTTGTGCTTTCGCGAGAGTCACGAGTGTGCCTCTCGAAAATAAAAAAACACGTTTTTTCCTTTCGCGAGAGTCATGGTTTTGCTTCCGCGGGAGACACGGTTGGGCTTTCGTGAGAGTCACGGCCGTGCCTCCCCGGAAACGGAAAAAAAATATGTTTTCCCTTTTTTTTCTCTTCCGCGAGAGTCACGGTTTTGCTTCCGCAAGAGGCACGGTTGTGATTTTGCGAGAGGCACTGGTGTGCCTTTTTCGGAAAGGGAAAAAACCAGTGCGGCCTGTTCGGCTTTTTCGTCCAGTTTTTTTGTGAAAAAAAGGTCGTCGAAACCTATCAACATGTGATCTAGTTTTCAAGATCTCGATGCGAGGGATTCAACGGTGAAAACGGTTCGAGATTTGCACGCACGGTTTAAGAGATAAAATGTTTTAAATAAACGGATCTACAAAAAAAAGGAAAACACCCATCTTGCGACAAGTGGTGCACATACAGAGCGCCACTTGTCGCAACCTGGGGTTTGGGGTGATCTTTACAACGAGTACTCCTCAATTAGTGATTTCGGATAGTTGGGTAGAATTAGCGTAGAATAGGTCAAGGACTTCCTATATTTATTTTATTTAGAGAAATGATTATGGCTCCAAAATGATCCAAATCATATTCTTAAAAACCAAAACATCCACAGAAAAAATATAGTTATATAGAGCCTAGTGAACATTTTTCCTGAGTAAAACTTATATTTAAAAAACAAAAAATATTTTTATAAATTGTTCTATAAAAATATTTTTGAAATCCAGATAAAAATGCCAATAACAGTTAAAACATTTCCATTTCTTTCTATTGAAGGAGTCATATTACCTTCTCTCCTAATATTTTCTTTGAGTTGGAATTGTTTTAAATTTGAGAATGCAAATGGGAGAATATTCAATTATTCACCAATATTATTATTTGAGGAAGTCATGTCATCCTCTCTCATGTACGAATTGGAAATATTCTAAATATCCAATAAATCAAAAATAAGATGCATATGAATGATTGGGAAAGTCATTATATTCCCTCTTTCTTGAATATACATTTTAACACCAAAAGTTTCAAACCCTAGTCAAGAATTAACTAACAATGAGCGACACAAGCAAGTTTTTTCCCTATTTAAATAATTAACATTCCAAAACTGTAAATTTTGGGAGGTTACATGATGTAGACAATATATATTCATGTAGGAATAGACTCCATCTCGTTATCCTCAATAGCAACGATACATGCGCGTCATATCTCTTTGTCACTGAGATTGAGCACCGCAAGATCGAACCCATTACAAAGAAGCTCTTCCCATGGCAAGATAAGTCGATCTAGTTGGTTAAACCAAACCAAAATATTGAAGAAGAAATACGAGGCTATAATAATCATGTATGAATTGATCTGATCATTAACTCACAATTTATCGGGTCCAAACAAGCACACCGCAAAAAAGAGTTGCATCAAATAGGTCTCTAAGAACATCGAGGAGAAGATTATATTGTAGATCAAAAAGAGAGAAGCCTTATAGATACAAACTACGGATCGTAGGTCTGTGGTAAACTACTCGCGCGTCATCGGAGGAGCACCAATGAGGATGATGAACTCCTGTGTGATCGTGTTCCCTAACGGCAGAGTGCCGGAAAAGGCCTCTAGATTGGATATCGTGGTTCTAGAACTTGCGGCGGCTGGAAAAATATTTCGTCGGCTCCTCTAGGGTTATAGGAATATTGTGATATTTATAGAGCTGCAGGTTAGTGGATATGGTCCCATTGGGTTCCACCGCCCATCAGGGTGCCTGGGCCTCCTGGCGCGCCCTGGTGCCTAGTGGGCCCCACGGGCCATCTCCTGTGTGGTCTCTTGGCTCCCTTAGTGTCTTCTTTCCAGAAAAAATCTCCAAAAAGTTTTGTTGCATTTGGAGTTCGTTTGATATTGATATTCTGCAAAGTAAACAACAAGCAGAAAACATCAACTGGCACTGGGCACTATGTCAATAGGTTATTCCCAAAAAATGAAATAAAGTTACTAGAAAATGCATATAAAACATTCAAGATTGATACTATAACAATATGGAACAATAAAATATTATAGATACGTTGGAGACATATCAGCATCCCCAAGCTTAATTCCTTCTCGTCCTCAAGTAGGTAAATGATAAAAACATAATTTTTGATGTGGAATGATGCCTAACATATTCATCATATTCTTTTCTTTGTAGCGTGGTCATTGGGACATTAGATGATTCAAAAAAATAGTCTATAATTTGTCATGATGACCTTAATACTCAAGCATAACAACAAGCAACCATGTGTTTCAAAATATCAATGCTAAAGAAAGCTATCTCTAGCCCATTATGCTCAATCATTGATCTAATCATGAAAGACATCACAATATTAGCTACATCCATCACACAAGTATCATAATAGTGTTTCCTAGTTGGTGCTTTATAAGAGAAGATGGAGACTCAAGAAAAATATAAATTGCTTAAAAGTAAATAGATGTGCCCTTCGCAGAGGGAAGCAGCGATTTATAGAGGTGCGAGAGCTCAAAGCTAAAACTGAGAGCGAACATTATTTTGAGAGGCATGATTTTCCTGTCAACGAAAACGACCAAGAATTTCCAATATCTTCCATGCTAGATAAATTATAGGCGGTTCCCAAACATAAAATAAAGTTTATTTCCTTTTCCACCATTCTTTCACAATCCATGGCTATCCGTATCCACAGGTGCCTTCCTGACCAACACATAACAAAGAATTAATTATAGTATTTTTTGCATTTTTGGACTGGGCATCCCCTATTACCTGCCACATTCTCCTGCAATGACAAGTGAATAAACACTCATCTTGAGAATAACATACTTAGCATGGAAAATATTGGCCACCCCTGCCACTTCATGAGCAGACGAGCACACAAAAGAGAAACTAATTTTGAAAATTAGAGTTGGCACATATAAATTTAGTTCGAACGATATGGAAATAACGCATATAGGTAGGTCTGGTGGACTCTTTAGGAACAACTTGTGTTTAAGGAGTTGGATGCACAAGTAGTATTCCCACATAGAACTAGTGGAGGCTATCTAATGGATTGACAAGCGACCAACCATGAAATGAAAATGATCATAAACGAGCATTAAACAAAACTAACACCGAATAATGCAGCACAAGTATGATATAACTTCATTCCATAACTATTGACTTTACGTGGATGCATAGGGAATCACAAACCTTAACACCAATATTCTTTTTAAAGCATAATTACTCACCAGCATGACTCACATATCAGAACATTCATGTCGCAATTTTTTTGCAATGAATCAAGTTTAATATCGAATGATCTTCATGAAAGATTTTATTACATCCCTCTTAATATCCATCACATTGGGATCAAATAGATTTTTTAAGCATATTACCATTGCCAATAACAAGATCTCAAGCAAATTTAAGTGAAGCACGAGAGCATAAATATTTCTTCAAAATTTTCAACTCTCAAAATAATATAGGTGAAGCATGAGAGGATTTTCGAAAAAATTCTACTAACTCTGAAAATGATCTAAGTGAAGCATGAGAGCATATTTCTTTAGAAGAATAGCACCATCGTACTCAAAAAGATATAAGTGAAGTACTAGAGCAATTCCATAGCTAATATTTTTTAAGTGAAGCACATAGAGCAATTCTAACAAATCAAGATATCATTATGGCTCTATCAAATAGGTGTGCCAAGCAAGGATGATTGTGTCAAACAAAAATTCGAAACAAGAAAAGACTAATATAACACAAGACACTCTAAGCAAAACTCATGATATGTGACAAATAAAAATATAGTCCCATGTAAAATTATCGATGGTCGTTAGAAGAAAGAGGGGATGTGCTAATTCTTGAGCTTGAGTTGATTTTTCCCTTGAAGAGGAAATGGTGATGCAGCGAAGTAGAGATAAGTATTTCTCTAAGTTAAGAACCAAGGTATCAATCCAGTAGGAGGCACAAGAAAGTCCCCAATATATGCACCTGCACAAACTAACAAACACTTGCACCCGACGCGAAAAAGGGGTTGTTAATCCCTTCACAGTCACTAGCAAGAGTGAAATCTAATAGAGATAGATTTAAAATAAAAGTAAAAGGCAAAATGAAGTAAACACAAATAAATCGTAGCAAGGTATTTTTGGGTTTTTGGTTTTATAGATCTCAAAATATATGACAGAAAATAGACCCGGGACTACTACAGGTTGGTCCAAACATGACGGTCCAATCAGTGTCCCTTCGATGAAACTGTGTGCGATGCATTAATCACAAACGGTAATGTAATAAAACTGTAAAAAAAGATACAAAATGTTTGCGATAGCGGTGACATCAAACACGGTTCAGATTAGAGTTGCGTGTGCGATACGTGACAAATGGTCAATCCAGAAGAACTCTTTGCGATGAGGCAGAACAACAGAAACTGGCAGCCAGATCAGGGTGTGTGTGCGATATACAACATACAGTTCACTAGGATGAACTGTGTGTGTGATTAGGAAACACAATAGAAACGGTTAGCCAGATCAAGGTGTGTGCGATGGAGGACATACAATTCACTCAAATGAACTGTTTGTGATGAGCCAAGACAACATAAAAAGTTCAACTAAACAAGATGTGTGTGATATGCGGCAAACATGTCCATAATCAGAAATGTGTGCGAAGATCAATAATAACACAGACAATTGATGCTAATAAGCCGTATGATTTGCTCTGTCTACAGAAGAATAGCATATCTATAGTGTGGGTCAATTATGATAACACCCTTAAGACCCTTATTCTGCTAACACCTATCCTTATTCTGCTAACACCCCGGCTCGAAACCCACCCCACTCCTCCAGGGTTCCCACACTCGAGCCCACCCGATGCACCTCCTCCCACCTTCGAGTCCCCTCCATCCCCAACGCCTTGACCTCACAAACTCCCTCCCCCGCGCCGCCCCTCATGCCTCACACTAGACCAACCCCAATCCCCATCACCTTCTACCACCGTCATCGCGCCGGCTAGGCACCCTACACCGACCCGCCTTCAACCCACACCTACCCCAACCGACGCCACCCATCCTTCTCCTCCGCAAAGCCCCACCTCCTTCCCACCGCGCCTCCCCTCTCCAGCTACCAACCTCCTGCCCTGTGCCACATCGAGGAGGCGCAACTCAGCGATGGTGCTGGAGGCTACATGCCCGAGATCTGGGATGCGACCGGTCGTCCGTGCCGACATCTTCCCCCGACGCCCCCTTCCCTCTCGATCGGCGCTGCTCTCCAACCACTGGACACACCCGCGACGTTGTGTTGGATGGCCGACGACTAACCTACCTCCACTGCGGAGGTCGGATCCGGGCTAGGAGTGGGCGGTAGTCTCGTGTGTGCTCAAGGAGGCTGGATCCCACGCCTCTTCCTTGTCCCAGTGTGGCTGCGAGCGACCGTCACCTCCCATCCCGCGAGCATCACGGCGACCACGCCGTTGAGTACCTGGACTGCGTCCTACGACCGTAGCGTCCTTCCTTTCTCCCTCCAACAATGGCGGCGTGGTGCACACGGGCGTGCAGTTCCGCCCACATGAGCATGCAGCTCGACCAAACGGGTGCGTGTTGTTCGGTCCACTCCTCTGAATGCTGATGGGGTGCCACGGGATCGACCCCCAACGTCGGCGGCCACCCGTTTTGCCTCTGCAAACCACCACGTAGTAGCCGGCGAGGGTGGGCCATAGTCTATCCAGATCTCCCCTCAATGGACGCTCTCCTTCCGCTCGATGAACTGCATCATAATCGTCATCGCTGCTGTGCCATTCACTTCTATTGCTACACCTGTCCAGTTCGGCTTGGATTTCACAAGTGACACATCCGGCTGACCTCCATCCCCTTCTTTTTTGTGCAGCTTGGAGACACGCCACATGTAGTTCGCTGCTCCTTTTGTGTGTGGTTAGTCCAAGCACGGGGCTGCACCACCATGGCTCGCCGGTGGTACTGCATTCAGCAAATCCGCCAAAAAAGGGGGTAGTGCGGTGGTGCATCAGGTGTAGTGCGGTGGCCCGTCAGCTGTAGTGCGGTGGCACATTAACGAACCTCTTGTGAACAAAAAATGTGCAGCTCAAAAAGTTCAGTGATGCAGTATGCACTGCCCAGCTATGTAGTACAGTTGTATTTTTTGAGAATTGTTTTATAGTGCACTTAGTTTGTATAAAAAATATGTTTCATTATCCCTATGTACGAAGTGCAATTTGTTTCATGTGCTTTAAAAATAAGTCAACTACATCAAAGCATGCAGTTCTTTTGGTCCTCGGGTGTGGTTCATTTTTTAGAGTGATGTTGTTCACTTGTGCCATGCTAAAACTTAGGGCAACAACAAAGATTGTAATGACGTTCACTTTGATATATGTCACGGTTCACTTGGCTCCACTCTACGGTCCACTCCCGTTCATAGAAGAATTGAAAGAAAAGACAACAAAAACTCATGTGAGAAAAATTTACGTTCGACAAAATAAATCATGAAGTTCACTTGAATGTCAGATGCTGTGCGATTTTCAGTCTAAAACTGTGTGGTTTCTGTCTGATGCAGTACATACGATGATTTTGGTGTCGCGAAAAACAGAGTGTCCTTTTTTCGATAAAATCAAAACTGCTCTTAAACCGTAAGGAATTAGAGAGAGCGTTCTACATGAAAAGGTCGTGTCTCGTCAATATATCTCCAACCGCGTATGACTTGAATTATTTCGACCAGCGGTTTGTAAAAATTTCGCGAAAAACGGCCGCTGCCTCTCGTAGTCAGCCGCACGATTTTCAAAATTATCTAAACACCGTAAGAAATCTCAAAAAAATTCAACATATGAAATATGCGCCTCGTTCGTAGCTTTTCAACGGCGTATTACATGCCTCATTCCAACAAACGGTTAGAAAACTAGAGCAAAAACAATATCGATTTTTTTAAAAAATTCCATGATTTAGTAAATTTGAAACTACTCTTAAACTGTATCAAATTAGATAAAATAATAGATATGAAAAAGATGCGCCTCGACGATATGTTTCCAACGTTGTATCATTTCCTTCATTCAGGCGAGTGGTTTAGAAAAAACGCGAAAAAACGGTCGCTGCCACTCGTCATGCGCCACACAGTTTTCAAAACTGTTCTTAAACCGTGAGGAATCTCGTAAAGTGTTCAACATGGTGAGTTGTGCCTAATCAATAGCTTCTCAACAGTATATTAAACGCCTCGTTCTAATACACGTTTTAAAAACTGGAGCGGAAATAGTACCGAAGAAACACCGCATGCAGTTTTTTTCGACATGACGTTCACTTGCATGAGTACTGCAGCACTATTGGTTCAAACAATGACGTGCTCTTGTGTTGAGCGTGCAGTTCGGAAGTGTCGGTGCGGAAGCATTATCGGAATAACTATATATATATATATAGTACAATATATAACACTTCCGAACTGCACGTTCAACGTGAGGCACTGCACTTTCTGTTGCAAAAGTACTACACTACTGAGGCGAGTGAACTTCCCATCGCAAAAAACCGCACACAATGTTTTTTGGGTACTATTTTCACTCTAGTTTTTAAACCGTTTGTCATAACGTGGCATGTAATATACTATTGAAAAGCTATGGATTAGGTGGTATATCACCATGTTGAACACTTTACGAGATTCCTCGCGGTTTAAGAGTAGTTTCAAAAATAGTGCGACCCAGGACGAGTGGCAGCGAGCGTTTTTTTGCATTTGTTTCTAAACCACTCGTCGGAATGAAGCAAATGGTACATCTTCGGAAAGGTATCATTGAGGCGCATCTTTTTCATATCTATTATTTTCTCTAATTCGGTATGGTTTAAGAGCAGTTTCAAATTTACTAAATCGCGAAATTCCGTTTGTCGATTTTTTTCAAATTTTTCATACTGTTATCGCTCCAGATTTCTAATTGTTTGTCGCAACGATGCGTGTAATATACCGTTGAAAAGCTATGGACGAGACACAACTTTCATATGTTGTAATGTTTTTGAGATTCCTTACGGTTTTAAGGTAATTTAGAAAATCGTGCGGCAGGTTACAAGTGGCAGCGGCCGTCTTTTCGTAAAAAATTTCAAACCGCTCATCGAAATGGTCCAAACTATACGTTGTTGGAAAGATATCGTCTAGACGCAACTTTTTCATGTAGAACGTGCCCTCTAATTCCTTACGGTTTAAGCGCAGTTCTAAGAATAACAAAACGCGGACACTCTGTTTTTTGCGACACCCAAAATCGACATGTGTACTGCATTAGACAGAAAACCGTACTGCTTCAGACTGAAAATTGCATTCTTATTATTTCTTGTTAATATTTTTTTCTTTTTATAATTTCATCTCAGCTGCTAGGCCGAGTGTAGTGAACCGCACGCGAGGAGGAAGTGCACTACAAGTGCTGATGCATTTATTTTTCTGACATTTTCTTTTACAATTTCTTCTCAGCTGCTAGGCCGAATGTAGTGAACCGCATGGAGGATGAAGTGTACCGCAAGTGCTGATGCAATTCACTTTTTTTGAACACACGACGCCGCACAAGAACGAATGCAGTTTCCATCGGAGGAAGTGAACCACACCTCAAAATAAAAATCAAAGTACATGCATTTTTCATCATTTTCTGACTTTTTTTCAAGTCATCTAGACTACACGGTCCATTATTTACAAAGCAAGCTACCAATGTTTTTTAACAGTGAAAACAACATCATGCTTTCAACATTCTCTTTTTAGAAAATAGGTCAAAAAATAAAACACAAAAATAAAACATCATGCTTTCAACCCGAGTCGCGCAAGCCGCAAGGAGTGCACTAACAAACTGCATCTATTTTATATACCTTTACATTTTTTCTCGCACATTCAAGAACAAAGTGAAAAAAATGATATTCTTTTCTTCCGTAGGTGCCCGGTGAACTGCATGTCCACGCCCGCACGACGGCCAAACCTTCACGCACCCGAGGAGAAGAAAACATCCAGGCACACTGCATCACCGGGGCAAGTGAGCCGCATCGAGAAGCGGGGTGAACTGGCACCACACAGCTAGCTTGCACACGCGTCCTTCCCCTCTTTCGCGTTACAGTCTTAAAGAATCAATCAAGAGAGATTGAGAATGATCTATAACAAAGGAAGAGGGGGTTGGGATCACGCCGGGATGGACAGTGATGGGTATGCAGTTCGCAATCGCCCGTCGTGCATTTCACTCGATGACATAGGAGTGTTTTGCCATGCGCCGGCTCCAGCGAACTGCACATCCGCGATCACGTGAACCTCACTGTTGTATCAGCGAACCGCACGGCTGCAACCCGGCGAGCCGCACACGCTGATGAGGGAACCACACAGCTACAGTTTCAAGCGGACCGGCGACGCTCATAGAGGAAATGTGATGAAGGGGGCGGGGCGAACTGCTCGGGGATGTAGAAGAGAGCAGCATTGCACCGCCAAGAAGACTGCATGCACGCTCTTCGCGAACTAAACATGGAGCTGTGGATTGCAGGTCGGCGTCCCATAGTCCAGTGGTCAGGGACGACCGAATCTGTGACCGCTAGAGCTCTGTCGAACTACACAGAGGGGTGGAGGGGAGGCGAGGCAGGTGGCCCCATTGTCCGGACCCAGCGTCGGAATCCAGCGCCCTCGGAACGTCCATCACTTCAAGATGGAGTCTGAGGCTGGCATCACGCGCGCAACGGCCATTGAACTCGTTGTGGACGGGTGGCGGCTGATGCAGCCTCTGACTCCATCGGGCAGAAGGAGGAAGCGGCGGACGGGTGGCGGTCGATGCAGCCGTGCTTTGCTGGAGGTTTTCAGCGTGCTAGTTTGGACGGTCGAGGACCATCAAAGTTTGTTGGCACGAGGCGGGGCGAGTCGGATCTGGGCCATCGCGGCTCCCAGGCGACGGCCATCACGCGGATCCGATGAAAATCGGGGTCGCCGGATGAGAAGGATGGCGAGGGGGGAGGAAGGTGGTGGAGGGAGGTGGTGGCTCTTGTGGAGGAGGCGAGGTTGGATCTATGCCGTAGTGGCCCTGGGCCATCCCGAAGTAAGAAAAGAAGGGTGGTGGCGTCGACTATCGGATCTCAGGTGAGGTCGAGATGACCGGTGGATGGCCGGGCCGGCAGTTCGGGAAGTTCGGGTGGGTTGTGTGGGGCCCTTATGGAGGCTGCTGTGATCCAAATAACTATATATATATATATATATATATATATATATATATATATATATATATATATATATATATATATATAGAGAGAGAGAGAGAGAGAGAGAGAGAGAGAAGCACTATTCTAATCCTGGGATTAGAATAACTATTTGGATCACAGCGCCCTATATAGGGCCGATTGGATGTTCCCGAGATCCCAACAAGCCCACCCCCGATTGGCACAAACGAAAAAAAAATCCAAACGCACCTGCTCCCCACGATATGTTCCCCTAGTGTCCCCCGATCCCACATCTGCCTTCCCTCCCTGGCCCGCCCCGTCGCTAGCCCTGACCTCCAATCGTTCCGCCGTCAGTCCCGATGCCCAAACGTGTCGTGGTAGAGGCCCGACCTCCCATCGTGCCTCCATGCCCGACCTCCCTACGCCGCCGCTCCCCACTACCCCTAGCTCTCTATGCCGCCCCCGCTACCACTAGCTCTCTGCGCTGCCGCCTTGGCCCTACCTCCGGCGTCGACCTCCGACGCCGCTGCCGCCCCAACCTCTGGCGCCGCTACCGCCCCAACATCCGGCGCCATCTCTCCCCTGGCCCAACCTCCGGCGTCCCCTCGCCCATGGCAGTGGCGGCGTCCATGACGACGCTCTCCAGCTTCGCGCCGCCGCCACCGTCACCCTCTGCTAGGTCTGCTCCTGCCCGCTTCCCCGAGCGCGTCCTCCAGAGGTAACCCGCCCTCTGAAAACCTGCCCTTTCCTGCATTTGATACCAATTTATCCATGTAAGTTCAGTATTCTGCAGGGCTGAGGATGTTGGCTACGTCTCACCCACCGAGGTGCAGGAACATTCCCTCCATGACGCAACCTCCTCTCGGTGGGGCTCTGTCGCAGCATCGCCCAAAACTGTTCAACGCCGCCTCCTGGGTCATTCAAGGACACATCCCCAGGCCGTTCAACGATATTTTTTGTGCTTCTCGAACTTCACCCAGCCTCCAGGCGGCCTCTGCATAGCTCATCATAGCCCCTGCTTTTCGGTGCTCCGATGCCAACTTGTGCTTCCTGCATCTTCGCCCTACAGAAAAAAGAAGTGCTCAAATTTAGCAATTACTTGCAGCAATTCAATTTATGCTGGGGAAGAAAAAAAACAGCAATAGGTTGCAAATGTTGTGTTTTGTGATTGTTGCAGGCTTGCAGCAATTTACAGGTGGGTTCAAAGAAAAAACTGTACCTAGACTACATGACTCATGCAATATACATTGAACAAAATTAGGTTGGCAAAAATGCTTTGTCTTGTTTGATGATAAATATTTGTTTCAGAAAAATGTGTGAACTTCCCTCTAGTCCGGTGCGACCTTCCATCTACTCTGCCGCGACCTTCCATCCCTAGTGTCGGGATGCTCCTCCTCCACAGCCCCATCCCCAGCTTGCCCAGAACATCTTCCTCCTGCCTATCCACTTCATCTCCCCCTCCTTCTCTCTTCTCCCCATTTTCTCCTCCATCTCGTTTGATGATAAAAAATTGTTTCAAAAAATTTGATCTTTTTGCTCCCTGTAATGTCAAAACCTTGGTGATTTCTTTGTGATCTGCTACACTATAATTTGACCAAAGGTTTGCATATATCCATATGAGAGGTTGCACACACAAAAAAGGAAAATTTTGGGTTTAGAAATTGACACTAGTATCACGTTGTCTTGATGACACAATTTGTTCAAAGATAGATGCATGTTCTTGCTTGGTCGTCTTTGCTAGGTGCCGGGCCGCCACAATCTCCATGTGTACGGAGGGCAGCACAACGGGGGCTGTCATCCTCGACCTTCAATTACTGGTCAGCAATGGCAGTGCGAATAGAAATGTCAGCATTTGGCCCTATAGAAGTTCAGTTTGTTTATTTTCTGAAGTTTTTAAAGTGGACAATAATCATGCATATTTTGCAGGGCCCTATGAAGTACAGGTTGTTTTGCTTCTGAAATTCAACTTGTTGATTTTCTAAATTTCACTTTGTTGATTTTCTGAAGTTCAGTTTTTTGAGTTTTTGAAGGGAAAGGTAGCTTCACTTGCACTCTATCTAGTCCTCTTCTGAAGTTCATCTTGTTGATTTTCTGAAGTTCAGTTTGTTGATTTCCTATGTGGTTATGTCCTCGACTCCTCCTCAGTTCAGAGCTAGAGGCGGATCTTCATCTTCCCTGCTGCTCTCTCGCAATTGTTTGTAAGTAATCCTTGTTCTACTCTTGCCTTGTAGTAATGCTGGATGGGTTCCCCTCTTGGTTTGGTTTTTTCTCTTGCCTAGTCTTTGTTTCTAACTTTCTCTTCAATTATTTGCACCAAAAAACTGCTACACGTTTCTGTGTCTAAGTAGTGTTTGTGTTAATTCCTAAGAAGGGAGCAATGGTGTAGGATGAAGAAAATGTTAAAGCATGGTGCACACTTCAAATGTTTATGCCTAGCTAGAAACCTCATAATACAAATTGTTGGTTGGTGGTTTCATACTTTCATGTGCATATACTTGTGCTCTTTTCACTAGAGAAGAAAACATGATCTTTCAAATGCAAAAAATATATTGCTTGCATTAATTGAAAAAAGGCTAAGATCTTTCTTGTCCTGCAAGAAATCTTATGGAGTTTTTTTCTCAATTAACTTGCGTGGACCTTCAATGGTTCATCCTAAACCTACCACCTCTTGAGCCTGAATGGAAAATGTCTCAGTGCAAGTGTGTGCAGTACCAAGAAGTTCTACCATGGGTCTAAGTCAAGTTCATATTTTGTGTTCAGTAAAAAGATCTTAGTGCGAGTGTGTGAAGTACCTGGAAGTTCTACTACAGGTCTACGCCAAGTTCAACAACATTGCCGCCGGGAAAATGTTCAAACAAAAATTGCTTGGTTTGGAAAAATGTTCGAACAATGTAGGTGGCTAGGTCGTCTATTCAAAGGAGTTTGTTTCAGCAAGGTCGAAGTTTATCGCGTGTTCTTGGGTCGAACTTCACATAAAGAAATGGTAGAAGGTCGATTGTGAATGTGATCCCACCTTGTAACATATGGTCATATGCATGTGGTGATTCAGAAATGCTGCCGAGGACAGAGAGTGGATACGCCAAGGAGCCAATGCGTGAGCTAGTTACATCATGATTTGGACCATGTTCCCAACCTGCATGTGTTACATTGCTTAGTTGTCAGCAGCCACATGTTCACATGGTTGACATCAACAAAACTTCAGTTTTTTGTGGACGTTCTGAATTAACATGTTTTAATTGGACTTTCTGGACTAACTACCGATGTTACGTCATTGCTACTCAATTTCTAGTCTATGTACACATGGCAAGCACACTAGTAGCGCCACACACACATTTCTCCCTACGCACGTGTGGGATTTTTCCCTAATAACTAGCATGCTTGGTGAAATGTGTGAAGTCCTGCTACTACCAACAGAGAAAGAAAAACGCGACTAAACCTCATTTTGAGATAAATGGAGCCAATTTAGTCCATAGTGTGTCGCCACCCATTTCTTTTGTAGGATCGCCGTGTGTGCGTGCATGTGGTGCTTGTGTGTGCGTGTGCGTTCAGTGTGCTCGTGCTATGGGTATGTCTTTTCCTTTATTTTCTGAATAAATCGAAAGATCATACATACAAAAAATCTCCAAATATCTTCGGTATATGTTCTAAAAAAGCTCAGCATATATTTCACCGTTTCTAGAAAACAAAACAAAAAAACAAGAAGTTTGAATTTTGAAAAATAGAGAAGTTCAAAAATCAGAAAAAGACTTTCAACGTTTCTATAATTAAGAAACTCTAGATGTTCATATTTATAAAAAAACTAGGATATTTATATTACTAGAATAAATAATCTAAGAAGTCCAAATTACAAAAATAGAGAAGTTTGATATTTATAAAAAAACCTCAGATTTTCCTTGTTACTAAAGAAAAAAAATGACGAAGTTCAAATTAAAAAAGATGAGTAGTTCGATGTATACGGGAAGCTCAAATTACTATTGTTTCCAAGAAAATAAAACTATGAAGTTCAATTTACAAAAAATGTTTGATGCTTATTTAAAAACATATTTCCTTTTTAAGAGTATGACTAAGTAGTTGAAAACTCAGATTTGTTGCAAGAAGTTCTCTGTCCGGGGAACTTAAAAAATTCTTGCCAGAGAGGTTCACCTTGTATTTTCATGTTCAAAAACACAAGAAAGAAATTGTTTTTTTTTGCATTTTAAAATAATTCTCTCAATCCACAAAGAAGTTAAGTTATTATTTGGGAGCAATTCGGTTTGAAAAATAAAATAAAAAATTTAAATTATAAAAATGGGAAAAGTTCATTTACGACATGGTCTGTGTTTAATATGAGAAAAATGAATTAAAAGGCAAGGTCCAATTTTGTTGTTGTTATAAGTTCAAGTCCTCGGTCAAAGAAAGTAAAAAAAAATTGTGAGAGAGGTTTGTTCAAAATGAATATCATTTATGTAACACCGTCGAATGGATGAGAAAATTACGAACGAAAATATGTCATAGAAGTTCGACGTGAAAACAGCAGGAAGTTCGAGTACTACACTAAATTAATTTCAGATGAAAAGCTTTTAAAATCATCATGAGTATGAAAAAATGATCAACACGGAAAAGTTGCGTGTTTACAACAACTTTCCATCGATATAGAACTTGCTCAATTCCGGTGAGTGGATGGAGAGCTACGGGCAAAAACGCATGTGAAGAGTGAAGTTCAAGTAGACATGCCGAGAAGTTCAAGTTCTTCATGCGATGCATTTTCAAAGAATCTGTTTCGCGATAAAGGCAGAACAAATGATCTCGCCATATTCACAATTACTTGGAAACGGCTAGGAATCAGAGAAAACCGTCAACATGAAAAAGTTTCGCTTTTTCCGAAGCTTTTCAATGTTATATTATTTGCCCCATTCCGATAAAGTTTGTAGAAATTACGGCGAAAATACATTTTTTGCCATTTTCGAAATTGACTTAAAATTGTAAAGAATTGGGAGAAACAATATATATACAAAAAAGTTTCGCATTTGTTCAAGATTTTCAACGCCATATCATTTGCATCTTTCGGACGCACGGTTAAAAATGAACTTGAAAATACGAACTCGATAGGACTTGTACCGTTTTCTAAATTACTCTTAAATCGTTCATAATTAGGAAAAACTTTCGACATGAAAAAGTAGCGCATTTTCATAAGCTTTCCAACGCCATATCATTTGTCTCAATTGGATTAGCCGTTTACAAATCACATCAAAAATATGAACTCAGATGTTCGGTTTGCGGAATTTTACGTTTTTCCAGATTACTCTTTAACCATAGGGAATTAGATAAAACTTTCAACATGTGGAAGGAGCATTTTTGCAGCAGCTTTCCAATGCCATATTATTTGCCTCATTCCGATAAACGGTTTAGAAATGCGATTGAAAATACGATTAACGTTTTTTGTGTGAAGAAAAAACGGTTTTCAAAACTGCTCTTAAACCACTTACATTTTGACAGAAATTAAGTTGAGTCATGATACTGGTGTCCATAGCTTTTCAACGGTATATCGCCAGCCCTGTTTGGGCAATGTTGGCGGAAGTTCAACCTAGTTCAGGGGGAAGTTCAACGTACTACTATCTGGCAGGTTAGGTTGTGATCAGAATATTATTCTCATCTTGTGATAATATATATATATATATATATATATATATATATATATATATATATATATATATATATATATATATATATATATATATATATATATATATATATATATATATAGTCTACAATAGCTTGCCACAGAACTAGTTAAGGCTCACTAAGCTTTTAACGGTGTAAATATTATGGAAAAAATTGAAATACATACTAGAGCACCACTATAACGTAACAAGAAGATCCAACGGTGTGATCGTGCAAATATGTATTTATGTGTCCTCGGCAAAAAGATAATCATTTCCGCTCACCGCAGCATATATATATACTGAACTATTTGATTTTTTTGTCCAGGACACATACAGTCATAATTTGTCAATCCCTCCGTTGGATCATGTTATATTATAGGTTTGTTGCTACAGTATTTTTTACAAGATTTTTAGAAACATTTACACCGTCAAAAACCTTAACTAGTTCTGTGGCAAGCTATTGTAGAAAATCCTACATAAGTGACTATACAGATCATTCGCACACACCTCAATAAACAATTGCATGCATTCTAAACTAGGAAAAACGATCGTCTAGTCATCTACTTCTTGTGACGCTCCCGCCACTGCTCTATAGCTCGATCCATCGTCTGGTGCAGGAAGAATACACTTCCTAATGTCAACGATCCGCCTGTACATCTTGTAGCTTGTGTACGCGTCCTTGGCCGCGTTCTTGATGTGTTGTTCATGTAGTCTATGATGCGAGACACTGTGCTAGGCGTTCTTGTCCTTCTTGCTCTCATCCTTCATCTTCATGTAGTAGGGGTTGATGATGACCGAGGCGAGATCAACCAGGGACTTCTATTTGTTGTTGTCGCTACCCCAGACCTTGTAGTGGTCCTAGATGTTGACAAGATTCTAGCATTTCAAACCCGAAACCTTGAGTGCTTTTAGATCGTTGGTGGTGTCCACCATAGTGAAACTGTAGTCAAAGCTGTCGATAAACCTGGAGAAACGCTCGCAAGGCCTTGTGGCCAGGTGGTAGTGGTAATAGAGGATGTCATGCCGCACGCACAACTGGGAAACAGAAATCTTCTGATCGTCCCCGACACGACCACTTGTTAACTCAAGATCAAAGCTGACCACTTGGTACATGTCCTCAGCAAGTAACGGCTCCATAGTTTGGATGGAGCTCTGCACCAAGACCTGCTCGTTCGTGTACACCACCTATAATGCCCCAGATGTAACACTTTCCCTATATGGAAATATATAAACTTTGGCTTCATCAATTCCTTTCCGGGCACTTCTTTCATTTCGGGTTATTCGTTTTGTTGTATGCATGTGCGCATTTCATCCATGTCATGTTGTCATGTGCATTGCATTGCATTTGTGTTGTCATTTGCATCCGGTCCCACTCGTATCTTCCCGTTGTCCGTTTCGAGTTCCGACGCTCTCACACGTGCCCGTGGCATCCCCGAGTCCTTCTTTCGTGTTTGGCCGTGTAACGTTTCCGGAATGACGCGAGACTTGTCGTGCGATGTTGTTTTGGTACGTGTAGGCCGCCTGTCAAGTTTCGTCGCGTTTGGAGTTCGTTTGGTACTCCAACAGTTAACCTAGTGGGCTAAAAGTACCTCTTTTTTGAGGCCCAAGACCCCCTCCACAAGAGCCCACCAACCTAGCACAACCCTTCCCATCATCTCGGTCGTCGAATTGTGATTGCGTGGCCGAAAACCGCTCCCCATTTGGAGTCTCCTAGCTCCTTGTGCCTATAAAAACGTCCCCATGCCCATTTTTTTCGCCCAAAAGCCCTAGCCTCCTCCTAGCTCCAACCCCACCTCGGAATCCGCGCCGGGCGGACGTGTCCGACCCGTGCCGGACAGATCCGCCACCTCACAGTTCCGCCTCCGCCGCCACGCGGGCCCGAAGGCCCGTTCCCGGCCCGCCGCCGCCGCCTTCCGGGCCTCTCCGCCCCGACCCCGCACCTCGCCAGTACTGACCGCGCCGCCGCCGGCCGGGCACGCCACCGCCGCCTCCCCGAAAAGTAGCTGCGCCGCCGCCGGGCTGGCTGCAGCCGCGCGCCGCCGCGGGCCACCAGCTCTGCGACCGGGCTCTCCTTCGACCCGCCGCCCGTCAAGCCTCACCGCCGGCCCGAGCTCAGGCCACCGCCGGCGCCCGTCGTCCGCCGCCCGAGGACCCCCGCCGGCCCACCTCCATCGCCGAGGCTGCCGGCCGCCGCCGATCCATCCCGGGCCGCCGCGGGATCTCAATCCGATCTGAGCCGCCCGGTGCTGCTAACCCTAACGGGTCCCACTCCGACCCGCGGACCCGCTTCGCCCGGCGCCCGTTGACCCGGCCCATCCACCCGTTTGACCCGATCTATTGAGGTTGACCCTTGTTTCTTCACCAAGTCCTTTTTGCATTTTGTCGTCTGATGCATTATTGTGATGGCTATAACTTTTACTGTGCTTGTCCGATTTGTGCATATAATATGTCAAAATGACCGTTGTGAAGTGCTCTATGTTTTGTTCCATTGTGTCATGCATATTTCATTCCATCTAGATGTCTTAATCTTCATGACAAGAGTGCTACTTGATATAAACTGCTGCTACTAGTTATTTTCATGCCATGTTTGAGATGTGATAACTTGGTGCATGTTTATCAAAATGAAGCAAATGATATGTCCAAATGTTCATCATGAGATGCTCTACATGTTGGTTGCTATAGGATGCATGTTAGAGTTCATATTGACATGTTTATCTCTGTTGCAAAAGTGCATGTGGCTGTTAGGTTTTGTAACTTGTTACGAGATGCCTAGTTGAGGAGCTCATTGCTATTGTTGTGTTTGTCCCCATGTTGCATGCTCATATGTTTTAGATTCCCCATCATGTGATCTTTGCTGTGGTGCAAACCTTTTGCCATGATATGCCTTGAGATGACTTAAAAATGCTCACAAACATGCCATGATAATGTTACTGTTTTAACACTGGGTGAAGTTTCACCAAGTCTGGAATCTGTAATATCCTCATGCTATGTTTGCTTGCTGTTCTAGGCAAATCCATGTTAGTTTTGGGGTGGCCATTCATTATTCCTTGTTGTATATGTTGTTGCCTATCCATCCATGCCCTCACATGCTCTTTTGGATTGCTGTAGCATATTTAATTCTTGCTCTCAAGTTGCTATAAAATATTGCTGTCAGGTTTTTAGTGTCATGATCAAAATGTTGTAGCTTGTTGCTATTGATCCATGCCTCCTATGGAGTTGCTCCAATGGAGTTGTTTGCTGTAGGATATGTCTACTTCATGTCCATGCTTCTTGTCACCATGTTTGAGTGCTGTAGAGTATATATTTCTTGCCCCAAAATTGCTATGCGGCTGTTAATTTCAGCTTTGCATTGTTTCTTGTTTCGGGTGTATCTCTTAGTCCGTTGCTCCGTTTTGAGCGTGCCCTACATGAAACTTGTGTGATTTTGCATGTAGAATCATAATATAATCTTGTTAACATGTTTGGAGTATGTTTGCTTGGTGTTTGGGTGCATCTTGCACCGTTGCCATGCTTATCTTGTTTTGATCATATCTTCTAGACCGTAGCTCCGTTTTAAACAAACTTTATATGAAACTTGACTAGAATTTTGTGTAGATTGTCTTGGTGCATGTTAACTTGCTGTTTAAGAACTTTAACTAAAGGTTTGTACAGATCTGGACTAATTTCAAACTATGCTTATGAGGACTTACCGGACTTGTCTTAAGTAGTTTCCGGCCTCATTTAAACATGTTGTTTCTCTATGCTTCCTACCTTTCCATGTTTTGCATCCTAAATAGACTTGTCTTGCATCCTACTTGCTTGAGTAAATTGTCTTGTTCTTGTGCTGTTTCTCTGTGCTTCCTATGTTGTCATGTTGTGCATCCTAAGTGCCTCTGCAGTGCATCCTAAGTGCATCATACATGCATCATGTAGTTTGCGCATTGCACATTGCTTGATTTCGTGCCTCGTGTGTTCTTGTGTTGAGTAGAACCGGAAGCCGAGATCGAGTACGAGAACGAGATTATTACCGAGGTTGAGAACGAGGAGCCGTCTTACGATCCCATCGATGACTCGACATGCAAGATGACTTGACCCAGATATCATTACTATCTTTGCCTATTGCTAGAAGTCTCGCTCTTTAGCTTATTGCCTCGATGCCCATGTTTGTCTGTCAACCTCCTATTGTAACCATGAATCTGTCTAACCACCCTACCTATGCAAACCTTTGATTGGCTACGTAGGCTTCGCTCAGCCCCTCTTATAGCATTGCTAGTTGCAGGAGAAGATTTGAAGATTCTTGCTTCATGTTGAAGCTTGTTGGGATATCACACTATATAAATTCTTAAATGAAATCATCTATATATTGGCAATGGGTGGAAGGCTAAGCCTCTTGCTTGGTTATTTGTTCCACTCATGCCGCCCTAGGAACCGTATAAACCGGTGTTATGTTCCTTGATTATGCGTTCCTCACACGGTTAGGGTTATGGGACCCCCTCGATAAACCGCTTAGCGCTAAGTCTTTTCCATCAAGTCCCAACATTGGTACTATTTGCCTAACAACTAAAAAACTTGCATAGGGAGTAATTAACCCTCTTCCTAATCAACAACCCGGGCCAGTGCTCCACATGAGTGTTGGTCCAAACTGGGGAGTCTGCGGGGCCACCTCGAGGAAACTCAAGGGCTGGTAAAAACCTATAGAATCGCCCATCCGATCGTGGCCTGAGACGAGATACGCGCGGCTACTATCAGGGTGTCGGCACGCCGGGAGGATTTGCTGGATTAGTCTTACCTTAGTCGGAGTATCTTGAGCACGGGATTCCGAGAATACTCGGGTCTTCCCACCTTGGAGTTGCGACTCCGCGGATCGTGGGCTTGTAATGGGCCAAGTTGGAACACCCCTGCAGAGTTTTGAACTTTCGAAAGCCGTGCCCGCGGTTATGTGGCAGATGGGAATTTGTTAATATCCGGTTGTAGAAAACTTGACACCATGTTCAGAACACACTACCAGCGTGAGTAACCGTGACAGTCATTTTCCGAAAAGGTGTTCGGGAAGTGAACACGGTGGGGTTATGATTGACGTGCTTAGATAGGATCACTTCATGATCACTTTAACGCTCGTGGCACTTCTCTTCTCGCTCTTATCACGTAAGCTAGTGCTAGTGCAGCTGCAACCTTTATTCTTTCTTCAGCCTTGTTCCACACCCAAGGTTTAGATAGTTCTGTTACCCGGGAACGGGATTGCTGAGTCCTCAGTGGCTCACAGATTCTACACCACACCAGATGCAGGTACTCAGGTGAACTACTCAGGTGACGACACAGAGCTGTACTGGGAGTACGATGAAGAACGTAGCCGATACTATGTGCACTATCCCGATGATGAGTAGTGGTTTCTACTAGGGGCGATTCAGACCTATGGCTTTATGTTTTTTTGGTATCTTTCATTTGGATCTTCACCCGTAGTCGGGTTGTGATGTTATTTGGATGATGTTTGAGTATGTAATGATTTGTGTGACGTGGCGAGTGTAAGCCAACTATCTTTTTGCTTTTCATCCCTATTTTACATGAGATGTGCAAAGATACCGAACTTGAGATCATTCCAGAATGGGATTATACCTTTAAGTCGTGCCTCGACACATAGGAGGTATAGTCCCATCCTGGGCATTACAAGTTGGTATCAGAGCCTTATCCGACCTAGAAGCCCCCACTGATTGATCGAATCATTGACGGTTGAGTCTAGGCACACACTTAAAATGTTTTGAGTCCTATATATATATCGGAGAGTAGGATTTCTTTTGATCCTCATCTCTTTTCACTCTGGTGAGGACTCCTGACGATTACTCTTGCCTCTTCTACTCTCAAAAATTCACTAATTTTTTTAGGAATCTTGCGAGTATTGTTTGGATTGTTCCGATGTCTTTGTGACGAGAACATTGTTCTCGATGCCTCCTGTCATTTAGGGGTTGTGGCAGTGTCCCGGGGAGTTGAGCTCCGAGGTGTTGTCGTCACAAATATATCGCATCAGTTCTGGAATACTTAAGACGGCCGACATCGAAAACTCTCCTATGTGGTTAGTGGCAAGATAACCCCAACATCACCCAGTACTGGGGAGGTAGTTCGGGTGTATTGCCATAGCTTGTATAGTAGATGCGTTTCGAAGGTTCGAGGTAGACGGTTTCCGGAAATAACTGGTTATGTGTTGATGGATGGATACAGCTGGATGTAGGATTAGAGTTGAGTGCGTGATGCTTCCCCTGTATCCCCAACACCTGATTGCATAACTGGAAACTTTCGGAAATTAATAGGTGGGTTCATCTAGTAGCTCATAGGCATTCTTCCAACGAATGCATGATATGGAGTTTGGGGTTCTACATTGAGTGAAGTAGTTTTATGGCCGTTGTTCCGATCGGGAGTTGCATCTTAAAGGGTCCTTGGCTATGCTGATCCGGGGATTGCAAAACCCTTTTGTAACACGTTCCATAAGCTTTCAGCACGAATATGTTGAACGAAGCTTCTATCTTGTATTTGTTCTATCTGCTCCTTGTTGTTTTTTATTTACCTTTTGTTCTCCCAAGTGGCTTCTCGTGAAGATTGTTGTTACTATTAAACTGAGAATTACATTCGTTCATCTTGTCGAATGTTACTGTGAAGACTTATGTTGCAATTTTAGTCATTGATTCAGCTTATATATTCTTTCAATCAATGGCTAATAGTTGTCATCTCATTCAGGATGGCTCCTCAAAGGGTTCCCAACGCTAACCCAGAGGGTGAAGAGGTTCCTGATCGTCCTCCTCCGTCTGAGGCCTGCTGAGAAATTATGCAAGTGACAAATCAGAACACCCAGATGCTTTTGCAAATGGTGCAGAACATTCAAGCAAATGAAGCAAATCAGGGTGCTCATGGGAACCAAGGCCAAGGCAATTTTTTCAACCAACCTCACTTTCCTACGCTCAACCAGTTCTTGGCAAACCAACCGAAAGCATTCAGTTACTGTGTTGACCCTCTAGATGCTGAAGACTGGATAACATATATCAAGAAGCATTTCGAGTGCAGTAACGTCAGGCCCGAGGACTATGTGAAGTTTGCCGCCTTCCAACTCAAGGACCAAGCCGCTGATTGGTGGCAGTAGTACAAAGACTCCAGAGCAGGGCGTGTAATCTCCTGGGATGACTTCTGCAAAGACTTTCGTTCTCATCACATTCCAACAAGTGTCATCAAAGGTATGCGTGAGCAATACCGCAACCTGAAGCAAGGCTCAATGTCTGTCTACCAATATAATGTCAAGTTCGAGAACCTTGCCCGCTATGCCAAGCAAGACATCCCAGATGCCAAGAGCAAGATATATCAGTTCCATGGTGGTCTGAAGGATGAACTCCAACTAGCTCTCACCTTGTTCGAGCCTGATGAGTTTGATCAATTCTATAACATGGCACTTAAGCAAGAGGCAGCCCAGCTCAAGGTGGAAGCTTCCAAAAAGAGGATCAGAGACGCTGTTCACTCCTCCTCTTCTTCTCAAGTGGTCGCAAAGCAACAGAAGTTTTGGCTTCCACCTCCTCCAGTGATCCGAGCTCCCTACAACAACAACAAGAATCCTGGTGACCGTGGTTTTTCCCACCCACCCAACCCAAGCAACTAGTCAAAGAATCATTTTCAAGCTTCCAAGTCAAGTGCTCCTTATCACCGTCCTCTCTGAGAAGTGGTTTGCAACAAGTGCACTCATAAGGGTCATTGTGCTAACAAGTGCCCCAACCCAAGGTGCCTTCCACCTCCTCCACCTGTCAGCACTGCTACTGTCAAGCATAATCCAAAGGCAGTAAGAGTGAATCTGATGAATGCAGCTCAAGCAGAGAATTCTTCAGATGTGATACTTGGTAACCTTCCAGTTAACTCTATTCCTGCAAAAGTGTTGTTTGATTCGGGTGCATCATGTTCTTTCATGTCATATCCATTTGCATCCAAGCACAATGTTGTCACCAAGAATCTACCCAAGAAGTTGCAAGTTACTTCTCCTGGGAAACTCATGACTTCTAGTGTGTATGCTCCGGATGTATCTATTCGCATGGGTGATTACCGCTTTGTGGCTATACCGGTTGGTCTCGGCAACTCCGACATTGATCTTATTCTTGGGATGGATTGGCTTTCACAACATGATGCTCACATCGATTGTGCAAACAAGGAAGTCAAGCTTACTCATCCCAACGAATGCGTGATTATCTTCGCCTCTCGAGATAACACAATCAGGCTATTCTCTCTCAATGACAAAGGCGAGATTAATGCCATCTCTCAAACTCCGGTGGTCAATAAATATGAAGATGTTTTCCCTGAAGAGCTTCCAGGAATGCCTCCGCATCGTCAAGTTGAATTCGTCATTGAACTCGAGCCTGGTACTGAGCCAGCATGCCGGCGTCCGTACAAGCTCTCCCCTGAAGAGTTGAAGGAGTTGAAGAAACATCTCGATGAGCAAGAGCGTATGGGTCTGATCAGGCCTAGCACTTTTCAGTGGGGCTGTGGTGTCTTATTTGTGAAGAAGAAAGATGGCACGGAGCGCCTTTGCGTTGATTATCGGCCATTGAACAAGAAGACAATAAAGAACAAGTATCCGCTCCCCAACATCAATGAATTGTTCGAGCAGCTCAAAGGAGCAAAATTGTTCTCTAAGCTCGATCTCCGGATGGGTTATCACCAGATCCGCATCCGCGAAGAAGATATTCACAAGACTGCATTCAGAACAAGCTACGGATCCTATGAATATACAGTCATGTCTTTTGGCCTCACTAATGCTCCACCCACCTTCTCGAGAATGATGCACTACATTTTCAACCCCTACACCAACGAATTTGTTTTTGTGTATCTGGATGACATCTTGGTATTCTCCAAGAATGAAGAGGATCACGAAAAGCACCTCCGTCTGGTTCTCGACAGACTCCGTGAACATAAGTTCTATGCCAAGTTCTCCAAGTGCGAATTCTGGCTCGATAAGGTCTTGTATCTGGGCCATATCATCTCCGCTGACGGTATTGCAGTCAACCCCGAGACAGTTGAAGCGATTGTCAACTGGGAACCTCCTTAGAACGTCAAGTAACTCCAAAGCTTTCTTGGTCTTGCTAGCTATTGCAGAAGGTTCGTTGAGAACTTCTCCAAGATTGCCAAGCCTCTCTCCAACTTGCTGCAGAAGAATTTCAAGTACAACTGGTCTCCAGATTGTGATGTGGCATTCAAAACTCTCAAAGAAAAGCTCATCTCTGCCCCGGTTCTTACTCCTCCAGATGAGTCCAAGCCCTACGAAGTATTCGGTGATGCTTCTCTTCAAGGACTTGGTGCTGTGCTAATGCAGGACAAGAAGATTGTGGCATACACTTCTCGTCAATTGAAGCCAAGTGAGAAGAACTACCCCGCACATGATCTAGAGCTAGCAGCTGTGGTACACGCCTTGATCACATGGAGACACCTTCTGTTGGGCAGAAAAGTCGACATCTTCACCGATCACAAGAGCTTGAAGTACATCTTCACACAGCCGAACTTGAACCTTCGCCAGACTCGTTGGGTTGAGATGATCCAAGAGTATGATCCAAGCATCGAATACACACCTAGCAAGGCCAATGTCATTGCAGATGCCTTGAGCAGAAAGGCATATTGCAAACGTCTCCTTATCAAGCCGTTTTAGCCTGAGCTTTGTGAAGCATTTAGGAAGCTAAACCTCCAAGTTGTTCCGCAAGGCTTTCTTGCAAATCTTCAAGTTGATCCAAGTTGTTCCGCAAGGCCCAACTCAGTGATGCTATGGTGCAGAAAGTGAAACATGGTATTGCAAAGGGTACTCCCAAATGCAAGTGCTATCGCGTTGATGAGAGAGATACCTTGTTCTTTGAGGACAGACTTGTGGTTCCCAAGGGTGATCTCAGGAAGCTCATAATGAACGAAGCACATGACTCCCTCCTCTCAATTCATCCTGGAAGTTCCAAGATGTACCAAGACCTCAAGCAATCTTACTGGTGGACTCGCATGAAAAGGGAGATTGCCCAATTCGTGAATGAATGTGATGTCTGCAGAAGAGTGAAGGCAGAGCATCAACGTCCAGCCGGTCTTCTCCAACCTCTTCCTATTCCCGAGTGGAAATTCGACCACATTGAAATGGATTTCGTCACTGGGTTTCCTAAGTCCAAGAAGGGTAATGATTCTATCTTTGTGGTGATTGACAAGCTAACCAAAGTAGCTCACTTCCTTCCAGTCAAAGAATCCATCAATGCAGCTCAGGTGGCAGAGTTGTACACTTCCACAATTGTGTCCTTACATGGCATTCCTCAAGTTATCTCCTCAGACCGTGGAAGTTTGTTCACATCCATGTTCTGGGACTCCTTTCAGTCTGCCATGGGCACTAAGATCCGTTTCAGCACTGCGTTTCACCCTCAGACTAGTGGTCAAGTCGAAAGAGTGAACCAGATCCTAGAAGACATGCTCACAGCTTGTGTCATCTATTTTGGCATCAAGTGGGAAGATTGTCTCCCGTTTGCCTTATTCTCTTACAACAACAATTTCCAAGCAAGTGCCGGCAAAGCTCCGTTTGAAATCCTCTATGGCAGAAAGTGCCGTACTCCTCTCAACTGATCCGAGACTGGTGAACGTCAACTTCTTGGCAATGACTTGATCTCAGAAGCCGAAGAAATGCGCAAAGTCATACGTGAGAATCTCAAGGCCGCTCAGTCGTGTCAGAAGAGTTACTATGACGGCAAGCATCGTGATTTGGCCTTCAACATTGGCGATCATGTCTATCTCCGTGTTTCTCCTATGAAAGGCACCCAAATATTCGGTATCAAAGGCAAGCTTGCTCCTAGATATGTGGGCCCTTTCAAGATCCTTGGGAAAAGAGGCGATCTAGCCTATCAACTTGAGCTCCCCTCCAACTTCGCCAATGTTCATGATGTGTTTCACGTGTCTCAACTCCGCAAGTGCTTCAAGGCTCCTGAACGCACTATTCCGTTTGAGGAGATTGATCTTCAACAAGACTTGTCTTACCGAGAGCACCCCGTTGCTATTTTCGAAGAAACCGAGCGCAAGACCCAACAAGTCAATCAAGTTCTTGAAAGTTAAGTGGTCACACCATACCGACCGAGAAGCTACGTGGGAACGAGAAGATCACCTTCGTTCCGAGTACCCTTCCTTCTTCTAGTCCTAGATCTGAGGACGAGATCTTTTCGTAGTAGAGGAGAGTTTGTAATGCCCCATATGTAACAATTTCCCTATATGGCAATATATAAACTTTGGCTTCATCAATTCCTTTCCGGGCTCTTCTTTCATTTCGGGTTATTCGTTTTCTCGTGTGCATGTGTGCATTTCATCCATGTCATGTTGTCATGTGCATTGCATTGCATTTGTGTTGTCATTTGCATCCGGTCCCACTCGTCTCTTCCCATTGTCCGTTTCGAGTTCCGACGCTCTCACAGGTGCCCATGGCATCCCCGAGTCCTTCTTTCATGTTTGGCCATGTAACGTTTCCGGAATGATGCGAGACTTGTCGTGCGATGTTGTTTTGGTACGTGTAGGCCGCCTGTCAAGTTTCGTCATGTTTGGAGTTCGTTTGGTACTCCAACAGTTAACCTAGTGGACTAAAAGTACCTCTTCTTTGAGGCCCAAGACCCCCAGCACAACAGCCCACCAACCCAGCACAACCCTTCCCATCATCTCGGTCGTCGAATTGTGATCGCATGGCCGAAAACCGCTCCCCATTTGGAGTCTCCAAGCTCCTTGTGCTTATAAAAACGTCCCCATGCCAATTTTTTCGCCCAAAAACCCTAGCCTCCTCCTAGCGCTAGCCCCGCCTCGGAATCCGCGCCGGGTGGACGTGTCCGACCCGGGCCGGACATATCCGGCACCGCACATTTCCGCCTCCGCCCCCGCGCGGGCCCGAAGGCCCGTTCCTGGCCCGCCGCCGCCGCCTTCCGGGCCTCTCCGCCCCGACCCCGCACCTCGCCAGTACTTACCGCGCCGCCGCCGGCCGGGCACGCCGCCGTCGCCTCCCCGGCAAGCAGCCGCGCCGCTGCCAGGCCGGCTGCAGCCGCGCGCCGCCGCGGGCCACAAGCTCTGCCGCCGGGCTATCCTTCGAGCCGCCGCCCGTCAAGCCTCGCCGCCGGCGCCCGTCATCCGCCGCCCGAGGACCCCCGCCGGCCCACCTCCATCGCCGAGGCCGCCGGCCGCCGCCGATCCAGCCCGGGCCGCCGCGGGATCTCGATCCGATCTGAGCCGCCCGGTGCTGCTAACCCTGACGGGTCCCGCTCCGACCCGCGGACCCGCTTCGCCCGGCGCCCGTTGACCCGGCCCGTCCACCCGTTTGCCCGATCCAGTGAGGTTGACCCTTGTTTCTTCACTAACTCCCATTTGCATTTTGTTGTCTGATGCATTATTGTGATGGCTATAAATTTTACTGTGCTTGTCCGATTTGTGCATATAATATGTCAAAATGACCGTGGTGAAGTGCTCTATGTTTTGTTCCATTGTGTCATGCATGTTTGAGTCCATCTAGATGTCTTAATCTTCATGACAAGAGTGCTACTTGATATAAACTACTGCTACTAGTTATTTTCATGTCATGTTTGAGATGTGATAACTTGGTGCATGTTTATCCAAATGAAGCAAATGATATGTCCAAATGTTCATCATGAGATGCTCTACATGTTGGTTGCTATAGGATGCATGTTAGAGTTCATATTGCCAAGTTTATCTCTGTTGCAAAAGTGCATCTGGATGTTAGGTTTTGTAACTTGTTACGAGATGCCTAGTTGAGGAGCTTATTGCTATTGTTGTGTTTGTCCGCATGTTGCATGCTCATATGTTTTAGATTCCCCATCATGTGATCCTTGCTGTGGTGCAAACATTTTGCCATGATATGCCTTGAGATGACTTAAACATGCTCACCAACATGCCATGATAATGTTACTGTTTTAACACTTAGTGAAATTTCACTAAGTCTGGAATCTGTAATATCCTGATGCTATGTTTGCTTGCTGTTCTAGGCAAATCCATGTTAGTTTTGGGGTGGCCATTGATCATTCCTTGTTGTATATGTTGTTGCCTATCCATCCATGCCCTAACATGCTCTTTTGGATTGCTGTAGC
The DNA here is from genome assembly GCA_902687465.1 of Secale cereale. NCBI lineage: Eukaryota > Viridiplantae > Streptophyta > Magnoliopsida > Poales > Poaceae > Secale > Secale cereale. The sequence continues at coordinate 245,596,200 of LR738712.1, forward strand.
ATATTTAATTCTTGCTCCCAAGTTGCTATAAAATATTGCTGTCAGGTTTTTAGTGTCATGATCAAAATGTTGTAGCTTGTTGCTCTTGATCCATGCCTCCTATGGAGTTGCTCCAATGGAGTTGTTTGTTGTAGGATATGTCTACTTCATGTCCATGCTTCTTGTGACCATGTTTGAATGCTGTAGAGTATATATTTATTGCCCCAAAGTTGCTATGTGGCTGTTAATTTCAGCTGTGCATTGTTTCTTGTTTCGGGTGTATCTTTTAGTTCGTTGCTCCGTTTTGAGCGTGCCCTACATGAAACTTGTGTGATTTTGCATGTAGAATCATAATATCATCTTGTTAACATGTTTGGAGTATGTTTGCTTGGTGTTTGGGTGCATCTTGCACCGTTGCCATGCTTATCTTGTTTTGATCATATCTTCTGGACCGTAGCTCCGTTTTAAACAAACTTTATATGAAACTTGACTAGAATTTCATGTAGATTATCTTGGGGCATGTTAACTTTCTGTTTAACAACTTTAACTAAAGGTTTGTACAGATCTGGACTAATTTCAAACTATGCTTATGAGGACTAACCAGACTTGTCTTAAGTAGTTTCCGGCCTCATTTAAACCTATTGTTTTCTGTGTTGTTTCTCTGTGCTTCCTACCTTGCCATGTTTTGCATCCTAAATAGACTTATCTTGCATCCTACTTGCTTGAGTAAATTGTCTTGTTCTTGTGCTATTTCTCTATGCTTCCTATGTTGTCATGTTGTGCATCCTAAGTGCATCTGCAGTGCATCCTAAGTGCATCATACATGCATCATGTAGTTTGCGCATTGCACCTTGTTTGATTTTGTGCCTCGTGTGTGTAACATCCCAAATTTTCAATTTGGAATGTTATACATTAGATCCTCATGCATATCATATTTTCTTGCTTTTGGTGATCTGAGAAAATCCTAAGCAACTCAAGGACCCTCGGAGAAAGTTGGGGATTTCTAAATTTTCATATTTGAGGTTTCTCAAATTTTGAAAATAGGATCGTTTGATTTTATTTATTTTATCTTCAAGTATTTCTATCATAAATATAAGAGAGAGGGAGTAAAATGACTCTCCCAAAAATAAGAAATACGGAAGATTTAATAAGAAAAATCAAACAAGTTTTATTTGGATTAGGAAAAATTGCATGTTTTCAAAAATGCATTTTAGTGCCAAGAAAATGTTCATCTTGTTCTAAATATATTTTTTAGACGGCGAAAATTTGTTTTGGCAATTTCTAGATTTTAATTTATTTTCTAGAGTTTTTTTAGGGTCGGCGTATTTTAATTTAAAAAAAAATAGGGGGACCGACCCGACTGGGCCGAAGCCCAGCCGAGCAGGCCCATCGCCGCCGCGTTGCCTTCCCCGCGTCACCACCCCGTGGCCGCGTCGGACTCTGCCACCGCCGCCGCCATGGCCTTGCCCCCTCCCCAAGCTAGCACCACCCTCCTATATAAAGCTAGCACCCTCCCTCCAACCACCACCGCCGCACCCTGCCCCTCGCCGCATGCCACCGCCGCCAGCCCCGCCGCCGCGCACCGCACGCCGCCACCGCTGCCGCTCCTCGCCGCCAGCCACCGCGCCGAGCCGCCGCCGCCGCTGCCGCCCTTCGCCGCCACCACCCCGCAGCCCGCCGCCGCCCGCCGGAAGCCGGAAGCCGCCACCGCCGGTTGTTCCGATGAGGTAGCCGCCGCCCGGTTTTCTTTTAGAAAACCGTTGGTTTTTTCTAAGAACCCTAGTTGTTTTTTTAGAATCGGTTTTATTAGATCGGTTTTCTGTTTTTATTTTCTGGTTTAGTTAAGTAGTAAACGTTCACCCGTCCGTTCGTTCTAACGAACGAATTCGTCGTTTAGTCTCAGCTGACGAACGTCCGTTCGTTAAGCTGTTTTAGTTTTCTTTTTCGCTGTTATTTTCTGATCGCGATCTCTAATCCGATCTTCATTTTAGTTTATCTTTTCGCTCGTTTATCGGAATCAGGTGATTCAAGCGCCTGGAGTTTCGTATCGAAATTCTCTTTCTGTTTAAACTAGTCGCTCAAGCGTTTGCCTCTGCTAAATTTGGACTTAGGTACAGATTGGTTCGGTAGTTGTTTTCTCTTTCGCCGTCCGTCTTTTGTTGTTTTTCTTTTGCCGTTCTTTTGCAAACCGGAGTTCTTAAGTTGAACTTTCTGGTTAGATCTCTTATTCGAGTTTTACCCGTGCATTAGTTAAGTACTTATTGTGTGCTTGTTTGTTTGCGATAGAGTACACGGAGTGCGCCGCTTGCTACTTTGAATCTCTAGGTTTTGCGGATCATCAGCAAGGCAAGTAACACTTTGATCATACTTTCCAATTACCCAGTTTTCATTGCATTAGTCCAAACCCTCACACATTGCATGAGTAGGATTAATTAACTTGTGGGACTGTGTCACAACCCTAGTTCTGGTATGCACTAGGCTAGTCTTGATGTTTGCATCATATTTAAATTTCAAATGAATTTGAATTGAGGACTTGTGAAACCCTCAGAAACCCTTATGAAGAATGACCCAAATAAAAATTGCTCCAAAAGGTGCCAAGAAAATGTTCATGTTGCTCTCTGAAAATATTGGTTAGAGATAAAAATCAAACCAATATTATTAGGAGCTCATAAATATTTATTTTGGGCTTTTGGAATTAATACAATAATTATTTACATTGGATATATATATATATATATGTCCAATAATTCTGGAATTTGTGTGGGGCTTTGGATTACTCCTTCTAGTCCCTACAAAAAAATGTCAGAAGTTTTTAAATGTTTTAGTTTAAATCAAACAAATGTCAGAAAAATAGAAAAGAAAAATAAAAAGGGAAGGACTTACTTGTGCCACCCTGGTGGCCCAACTGCTTGGCCCAGCAGCCGGCCCAGGTGACTGGCAGCGCCACTCACCCCCAACATCGCGCTAGGAGGCCGCGGGCGCGTGCCCGACGCGTGCACCGCCGTGCCGCGCCACCTCCTGCCTGCCTGCTTCTTCCCTTCGTCGCCTGGCTGTTTCTGGACGAGCCATGCACCCCCCTGACCCTCTCGCACTCTCCCTGGACCCTTCCCCTCTCCTCTGCCCTCTCCCCCGCACAACCCGAGCGGAGCTCGTCGCCGCCGCTCGCTGTTGACGCGCCCAGAGCCACCTCCTTGCCGTAAGAACGTGTCCCGCAGCTCCGTTGCCAACCGTCGCTTCTCCACGCTGAAGGAACCGGACTTTGAGGCCCGGAATCATCGCCCTCGAGCTCATCACCGCCGCATCTGGCCGCCGGTGGTCGCCGTCAATTCGTGCGCTGGAGGTCCTCCCTGAGCCCGTTTGTCTGCTCTGCGAGTTCGCCGTGAGCTCCTCCTTCTTTCCCCCCAGTCCCCTCACTCTCGCGCATGCTTTAGCCCCGATCCCCTCCGTGACCGCAAGCTCACCGCCGCCGGCGATGCCGCTGCCGTGGCCACAGCCATGCACGCTCAAAACCGAGCATGCCACCGCACTAGGTACTTCAATAGGAGCCCATAGCACCTCTCCGTTGGCCTCCCCGTGCCCTGAAGCGCCGTTTTCGACGAGGCCCGAACTCCTGGGCCGCCGCGAGCTTCGTCTCGGCCAGCTCCAGCGCACCCGCACCCTCCCGTTGGCGTGAATGGATGCGGGCGAGCCTCCGCTGCCTGCAGATGGCCTCGGCCGTCCATTTGGACGCGGGGGCCCAATCCCGACGCCCTCCGCCACGTTTGCTGCCGCCAGCGGCTAAACGCCGGCGTGTTAGCCGGGGGTTTGACCAGGATTTGACCCCCTTGGTCAATGACAGGTGGGCCCCCACCCCTCCAGTTAGTTGACCAGACTAGGTTAGTTAATTATTTTAGTTAATTAGATTAGCCACTGACATGTGGGCCCTGCCCTGCTGACTTTCTGTTAGGATTAGTTTAGTGTTAATTAACTCAGTTAATTAACTGAGTCACTGACCAGTGGACCCCACTGTCAGGTTTGACTCTGGTCAGCTGGTTGACCTGCTGACGTCATGCTTGGGTCATGCTGATGCAGTATTCCAGTTCTGGAATTTATATAAATCTTAAATGATTTATTTATTTCAGAAATTGGGTTAATCTTCAAAAAATCACATAAATTCAACCGTAGCTCAGAATGAAATAATTTATATATGAAAGATTATTAGAAAAATTCAATCTATCCATTTGTACCATTTTCTTGCATGAAAAATGAAGTTATACCTACTTTTTATATGAAAACACATAAATGGCATTTAAAAATGCTTATTTTAGAGTTGCATTTGAACCCTTGGTTCAAATGGAATTCAACCAAATAAAATGCTAGTTGCATTAGCTCAAACAACATCATATCTTCATGCCATGTTCATGCATCATATTGTTGCATATGCTTGTGTTTGATTGCTGGCACCGTCCTTCTCGATAGGTCCTGCTCTGGAGACCGTTCCAGAGTACCTGTCAGAGGAGCAGTGCTCTACACGTTGTTATACCAGGCAAGAAAACCCCTTTGTTCATTCCGATACAATCCTACTCTCTCGCTCCTGCTCCCTGTCATTGCATTAGGACAACAACGATTCAACTGCTACTTTATGCTGCGGTAGCTGAACCCATTCCTCTGCATGACCTATCATTGCCACAGTAAATAGTTGAAACCCACTAGTATGTGTAGGAGTTGATTGAAGTCATGTTGTGATCTTACCATGCATTGCTTGCTATTGCTTAGAGTATGACAGGTCTGATTCATTGGGAATGAATTGGAGTGCAGTGATATGTTCTAATGCTGAGCGTTAAGTGTGTGAACATGATTTGGTAAAGGTAGCGGTGAGAGGCCATGTAGGAGTACATGGTGGGTTGTCTCACTGGAACCATCCTTAAGCACTGAGTTTTGTGTATGTTGTCCAATGACTAGCTACTACCACACATTGGGTTCTGGTAACTCGACCCCTCTCGGCTTATTAATCAACTTGATCTCTGTCCAGGAGTCGCAACTAGTTTCTGGTGTTTGTAGGTAGTGTTATTTCTCTACCAAGTGGCACCTGGCAGGGTGGGCTTGGGACATACTAGGCACGCGTGGCCCGATGTACCGAGTGGCACCCGGATGGTGGGCTCGGGAACCCTGTACACATCGTTTGGGGCCGTGATGGAAACCTCGGCCGGACTCCCTTGCGGATGGAACCCGAATAGGCGATAAACCTGGACTAGAGTCTTGTGTGGTTAGTCAGGTCGTGGCCGACACCCTCGCCAGGCTTCCGCTTGAAGGTTGCCGAGATACACGACGTGTACATGGCGGTAAGTGGCGAGAGAGTGTGTGAAGAAGTACACCCCTACAGGGTTTATCATGATCTATTCGAATAGCCGGGTCCACGGTTATGGACTTTTTGGATGCTTACGTGGTACATAGACAACTTGAAGTGGATACTCCAAAAATACTCAAGACAAGTGTGAGTGCTATGGATGGCCTTCTCGTAGGGTGACAGGGATGAATTGATAGTGGTGTATTTGATGGTGATTAGTGGACTCGTGTGCGCCACCTCAAAAGAGTTATCAGTAATCGTAGTACAGGATAGCCACTGAGTCAAAGCTGGCTTGCTGCAACTAAACCCCACTATGCCTTCTTGATACCAATGCATGTATGATAGGATCTGATGTAAGTCTTGCTAAGTACCTTTGTACTCATGTTTGTTCAATTTATGTTTTGCAGATGAGACTTCTGTCTCTCTAGTAATTCCGCTTGGACTTTGACAAGTAGCTTGTTACCTCAGCTACGATCTTGGACGAGTGTTGTAGATAGTCAGGCTCTTCAGCCTTTTTCATTTGTAGATGTCTGTACTCAGACATGTATGCTTCCGCTTGTTGCTTGTATGCTCTGAATGTTGGGTCATGAGACCCATGTTTGTAATATCTGGCTCCTCGGAGCCTAATGAATAAATACTTGTTTCATAAAGTCTTGTTGTGATGCCATGTTGTATTTGCACATATCGAGCATATTGTGTGTATGTTAATGAAATGCTTGGTATGTGTGGGATCCGACACCTAGTTGTTTACCCTTGGTAGCCTATCTTACAAGGAAATATCTCCTAGTGCTTCCACTGAGCCTTGGTAGCTTGCTACTGCTCCGGAACACTTAGGCTGACCGGCATGTGTCCTTCTTCGTTCCTGTGTCTGTCCCTTAGGGGAAATGTCACGCGTTATTCCTTTAAGTCCTTGTAGCTTGCTACGACTTGGGTTCAGACGTTGAAGACCGACACGTTCGTTGCTGGGTCATGTATGCCTGTCTCTGTAATTTAGTGCCACTTTTGGTTTATAACTGGTCATGTCGGCCCGGGTTCTCTTTCATATGGGTGCTAGCGACACTATCATATACGTGAGCCAAAATGCGCAAACGGTCCCGGGCTAGGTAAGGTGGCACCTGTGGGGATACCGTGCGTGAGGCCGCAAAGTGATATGGTGTGTTACATGCTAAACCGGTGTGACTTAGGATCGGGTCCCGACAACGTTGGTATCAGAGCCTGACTGCCTGTAGGATTACCAAGCCAAACTGGTCGAAGTTGAGTCTAGAATTTTTTTAGTTATATAAGGGAATTGATTGTGGAAGGGAACGTAAGGCTCTTTTACTCCTTATACCTCATGTCTTCTGATCTGAGTCATCCTACCTTTCCTACGGGGTTAAGGAACTAGGCTTCTTTTCCGTCTATCAGGATCACGTGTTACTATTCCGTAGTTCCTTAGGATTGGTTGATGAGAGTCCTACTCCTGTTTTCAAGTTCTTCCTGTGTAGATTGTTTAGTACTATCACAGAACCTTGAGTGATGATGTTGAGTTATTGTACTACCCTTTGTTAGCAGGATGTATCATTCTGAGCATTTACTGCCGTTATGCTGCCGGAATTATCCTAGGAGTTCGAGAGATAACAATTTCTTGTCCTACCTTCTACGGCCTGGTTAATGCTGATTCCGTCCTTGGTTTCATTTCTTAGGATGTCGTCAGTTACCCGAGGTTCAGTTGCTTGTAGAAAGAACCACAGAGGTGGTAGGGATGAGGAGGATCCTCCCGACCAGCCTTCGTTGGCAGAGTTAATGCTAGAGATGGAGAGGAACAAGCGTGAGTCTAACCGCTTGTTGGCACGTATTGAGGAGAACACCACACATCAATGCAAAGAGTCAGTAACCATCCATGACTTCATTCGTCTAAAACCACCCACCTTCCATCATCCCATTGAGCCACTTGATGTAGATGACTGGCTCCGTAGTATCACTCACAAGCTGCGTTCTGCAAACGTAGCTGAAGAGGACAAGGTCATCTATGCCACATATCACCTGGAAGGTCCTTCTAGTCTCTGGTGGCAGAACTATGAGGCCATGATTCCAGCTGACCAGATTCCTACCTGGAGAGTTTTCACCGAGGCTTTTCACGAGCATCACATTCCTCAAGCTCTCATCGATCGCAAGAGAGAAGAGTTCTGTAGTCTTACCCAGGCTAATGGCTATTGATGCTTATAGTAGAGAGTTTGAGAACCTTGCCCGCTATGCTACAGAAGAAGTGTCCACGGACGCCAAGAAGCAGGCTAGGTTCCGGAAAGGTCTCAACCCCAAGTTGCGTCGTGATCTTCACTTGCATCATTGCCATTCATTCGAGGCTCTGGTGAACAAGGCCATCAATGCAGAGACCGCTCAGCTCACTTACGAGGAGTCTCGTAAGCACACCCGTGATTTGGGATCTTGCTCCGGCACTAGTTCCCAGAAGCGCCGGATTTGGGTTCCAAACTCCGCTCTTCCACCCAGACATCCTCCGAGGCCATCTTATGAGGTGCCTCATCTAGCTCAGTCTTATGCTCCACCCAAGCCCATTGGTAAACCGCTTGTCAATGCGGGTCCACGACCTATCTCAGGGACTTGCTTCACATGCGGAACACCAGGACACTATGCCCGTGACTGCTCTCAGGCCAGTCTTGCTCCACCCCAGCCCGAGAAGTCCGTTCTTCGTAGTAAGCCACCACGCAAGACGATCAATGCCAATTCGGCTACCACTAAACATGGACGTGTGCATCACGTCTCAGCTAAAGACGCTCCTGATGATCCAAATGTCGTTCTTGGTACACTCCTTGTCAATTGCCATCCGGCTTCGGTTCTGTTCGATACCGGAGCATCTCACTCCTTCATTTCTGAAGGCTATGCCCGTTTGCACAACATGTTATTTTGTGATATGCCAACTCCGCTCGAAATCCAAACCCCAGGGTCTAGATGGCAAACTACCATAATAAGCCATGGTAATGGAATCCTTGTTGACAGACTTGTATTCCTAGCCTCACTTATATCCCTCAAGTCTTCGGAGATTAACATCATCTTGGGTATGGACTGGATGACAGCTCATCATGCCAAGATTGATTGTTACACTAGGTTTGTTCAGCTTACACATCCATCTGGCAAGATAGTCACTGTCTCCACTAGAGTTCCAAAGCGTCAACTCTATTCTCTTAATGCTAGCCCCCTTCCAGATCTTGAAGATATCCCGGTAGTCCGAGACTTTTCGGATGTCTTTCCAGAAGAACTACCAGGTGTTCCACCTGACAGGGATGTAGAGTTTGTCATAGATCTTATCCCAGGAACTGTTCCAATTTCTAGGAGACCTTACAAGATGGCACCCCTAGAACTAGCTGAGCTTAAGAAACAACTTGATGAGTCCTTGCAAAAGGGTTTCATCCGTCCTAGTTCTTCTCATTGGGCTTGTCCCATCCTCTTCGTCAAGAAGAAGGATGGCACGGAACGGATGGTTGTAGATTATCGTCCCGTTAATTTGGTCACGATAAAGAACAAGTATCCGCTCCCCAGGATCAACGACCTGTATGATCAGCTCGCTGGATCCTCAGTCTTCTCCAAGATGGATTTGAGGTTAGGCTACCATCAAATCAAGATCAGAAACGGAGACATTCCTAAGAGGGCTTTTGTCACTCGTTATGGTCAGTACGAGTACACCGTCATGTCTTTCGGTCTAACCAATGCTCCAGCCACATTCTCCCGCTTGATGAACTCGACCTTCATGGAGTACTTAGATAAGTTCTTCGTGGTTTACCTCGATGATATTCTTATTTAATCGAAGAACGAGGAAGAGCATGCCGAACACCTTAGACTTGTGTTGGAAAAACTCAGAGAGCACCGCCTTTATGCCAAGTTCTCCAAGTGCGAATTTTGGTTGCCAGAAGTGACCTATCTCGGCCACGTAATCTCTGGTAAGGGCATTGATGTCAACCCCGAGAGAGTTCAGGCCGTCCTTGATTGGACTCCACCTGAAACAGTTAAACAAGTTAGGAGTTTCCTTGGTCTAGCCAGTTATTGTCGCCGCTTTGTTGAAAACTTCTCTAAAGTGGCCAAACCTCTCACAGAACTTCTCAAGAAAGATAAAAAGTTTGAGTGGACCCCAGAGTGTGAGCACAGTTTTCAGGAACTGAAAAGACGCCTGACTTCTGCTCCCATACTTGTGCCACCGGATTGCACTAAGGACTTTGTTATCTACTGTGATGCCTCACGACAGGGACTAGGTTGCATTCTTATGCAGGATCGTCATGTGATTGCCTATGCATCTCGACAGTTGCATCCACATGAGGAAAATTGTCCTACACACGATCTAGAGCTTGCAGCTGTAGTCTATGCACTTAAGACCTGTCGACATTACCTTCTTGGTAATCGTTGCCAGATCTACATCGATCACCAGAGTCTCAAGTATATCTTCACCCAGCCAGATTTGAACCTTAGACAAAGACGTTGGTTGGAGTTGATCTCAGATTACGACTTAGGGATTACTTATATCCCAGGCAAGGCCAATGTCATGGCTGATGCTTTAAGTCGTAAGACATATTGCAACAATCTCATATTGCAGCAGGGCCAACCACTTCTCCATGAGGAATTATGTAAGCTTAACCTTCACATTGCTCCTCACGGATTCCTTTCAACCTTGGTGGCGAAACCTACTCTTATGGATCATATCATAGAAGCCCGGAAGCATGATTCGGGGATTACCCGGATCAAGAGAAATATTGCCAAGGGTATTGGTGGATGTTTCTCTATGGATGATCGGGGTGTTGTGTTCTTTGAGAATCGCTTGGTGGTTCCCAAGAAGCAACATTTGCGACAACTGATCCTTAAGGAGGCTCATGAATCTCCTCTCACGATTCATCCCGGTAGTACTAAGATGTATCAGGACCTACGCCAGAGGTTCTGGTGGACTAGGATGAAGAGAGAAATTGCGGAGTTCATTGCTAAATGTGACGTTTGTCGTCGCGTTAAGGCAGAACAGCAAAGACCTGCTGGAACCCTTCAGCCTTTAGCTATTCACGAGTGGAAATGGGATAAAGTCGGTATGGACTTCATCACCGGCTTTCCGAGGACCAAGAGAGGGAATAATGCTATCTTCGTAGTCATTGATCGTCTATCCAAAGTGGCTCACTTCCTACCTGTTCGAGAGAGTATCACCGCTAGTCAGCTCGCTGACTTGTATATTTCTCGAATAGTGTCACTTCATGGTGTCCCACTAGAGATCAATTCAGATCGTGGTAGTCTTTTCACTTCTCATTTCTGGGAGAGTTTCCAGACTGCCATGGGCACCCATCTTTCTTTCAGTACCGCTTTCCACCCTCAATCAAGTGGTCAGGTGGAACGGGTCAACCAAATTCTCGAGGACATGCTTAGAGCTTGCGTTATCTCATTCGGTATGGATTGGTAGAAATGTCTTCCTTTCACAGAGTTTGCTTATAACAATAGCTATCAATCCAGTCTCAAGAAAGCTCCTTTTGAAATACTCTATGGACGAAGATGTCGAACACCTTTGAACTGGTCAGAAACCGGTGAAAGACAATTCTTTGGACCGGATATGATCCAGGAAGCAGAAGAGCAAGTTCGCATCATTTGTGAGAATTTAAAAACAGCTCAATCTCGTCAAAAGAGCCAGTATGATCGTCATCATAAGGAAGTGGCTTATGAAGTTGGCGACAAAGCTTACCTTCGGGTTACTCCTTTGAAGGGTACCCATCGTTTTGGTATCAAGGGCAAGTTGGCTCCTCGTTACATTGGTCCTTTTCGCATTCTCGCTAAACGAGGAGAGGTTGCCTACCAGTTAGAACTACCCCCACATCTTTCTCGAGTACATGATGTCTTCCACGTCTCTCAACTCAGGCGTTGCTTCTCGTGTCCCATCCGCGAAGTGGACCACGAAACGCTTGATCTCCAAGATAACCTCCCATATCGAGAGTATCCCGTTCGCATTCTGGATCAAGCAGAGCGTGTCACTCGACGACATAACATCAAGTTTCTCAAGGTTCAGTGGTCTCATCATTCCGAGAGAGAAGCTACTTGGGAGCGAGAAGATCGCCTCCGACTGGAGTACCCCACCTTCTTTCCGCCGACTCCTGAATCTCGGGACGAGATTCTATCGAGTGGGGGCGAGTTGTCACAACCCTAGTTCTGGTATGCACTAGGCTAGTCTTGATGTTTGCATCATATTTAAATTTCAAATGAATTTGAATTGAGGACTTGTGAAACCCTCAGAAACGCTTATGAAAAATGACCCAAATAAAAATTGCTCCAAAAGGTGCCAAGAAAATGTTCATGTTGCTCTCTGAAAATGTTGGTTAGAGATGAAAACCAAACCAATATTATTAGGAGCTCATAAATATTTATTTTGGGCTTTTGGAATTAATACAATAATTATTTGCATAGGATATATATATATATATATATATATATGTATGTATGTATATATATATATATACATATATATAAATATATTTATTATATTTTATATATGTCCAATAATTCTAGATTTTGTGTGGGGCTTTGGATTACTCCTTCTAGTCCCTACAAAAAAAATGTCAGAAGTTTTTAAATGTTTTAGTTTAAATCAAACAAATGTCAGAAAAATAGAAAAGAAAAATAAAAAGGGAAGGACTTACCTGTGCCACCCTGGTGGCCCAACTGCTTGGCCCAGCAGCCGGCCCAGGTGACTGGCAGCACCAGTCACCCCCAACCTCGCGCCAGGAGGCCGCGGGCGCGTGCCCGACACGTGCACCGCCGCGCCGCGCCACCTCCTGCCTGCCTGCTTCTTCCCTTCGTCGCCTGGCTGTTTCTAGACGAGCCACACACCCCCCGACCCTCTCGCACTCTCCCTGGACCCTTCCCCTCTCCTCTGCCCTCTCCCCCGCACAACCCGAGCGGAGCTCGTCGCCGCCGCTCGCGGTTGACGCGCCCAGAGCCACCACCTTGCCGTAAGAACATGTCCCACAGCTCCGTCGCCAACCGTCGCTTCTCCACGCTGAAGGAACCGGACTCGGAGGCCCGGAATCATCGCCCTCGAGCTCATCACCGCCGCATCTGGCCGCCGATGGTCGCCGTCAATTCGTGCGCTGGAGGTCGTCCCCGAGCCCGTTTGTCTGCTCTGCGAGTTCGCCGTGAGCTCCTCCTTCTTTCCCCCCTGTCCCCTCACTCTCGCGCGTGCTTTAGCCCCGATCCCCTCCGTGACCGCAAGCTCACGCCGTCGGCGATGCTGCCGCCGTGGCCACAGCCACGCACGCTCAAAACCGAGCACGCCACCGCACTAGGTACTTCACCAGGAGCCCATAGCACCCCTCCGTTGGCCTCCCCGTGCCCTCAAGCGCCGTTTCTGACGAGGCCCGAACTCCGGCGCCGCCGCGAGCTTCGTCCCGGCCAGCTCCGGCGCCCCCGCACCCTCCTGTCGGCGTGAATGGATGCGGGCGAGCCTCCGCTGCCTGCAGATGGCCTCGGCCGTCCATTTGGACGCCGGGGGCCCAATCCCGACGCCCTCCGCCGTGTTTGCTGCCGCCGGCGGCTAAACGCCGGCGTGTTAGCCGGGGGTTTGACCAGGATTTGACCCCCTGGGTCAATGACAGGTGGGCACCCACCCCTCCAGTTAGTTGACCAGAGTAGGTTAGTTAATTAGATTAGACACTGACATGTGGGCCCTGCCCTGCTGACTTTCTGTTAGGATTAGTTTAGTGTTAATTAACTCAGTTAATTAACTGAGTCACTGACCAGTGGACCCCACTGTCAGGTTTGACTCTGGTCAGCTGGTTGACCTACTAACGTCATGCTTGGGTCATGCTGACGTAGTATTCCAGTTCTGGAATTTAAATAAATCTTAAATGATTTATTTACTTCAGAAATTGGTTTAATCTTCAAAAAATCACAGAAATTCAACCGTAGCTCAGAATGAAATAATTTATATATGAAAAATTATCAGAAAAATTCAATCTATCCATCTGTACCTTTTTCATGCATGAAAAATGAAGTTATACCTACTGTTTATATGAAAACACATAAATGGCATTTAAAAATGCTTATTTTAGAGTTGCATTTGAACCCTTGGTTCAAATGGAATTCAACCAAATAAAATGCTAGTTGCATTAGCTCAAACAACAGCATATCTTCATGGCATGTTCATGCATCATATTGTTGCATATGCTTGTGTTTGATTGCTGGCACCGTCCTTCTCGATAGGTTCTGCTCTGGAGACCGTTCCAGAGTACCTGTCAGAGGAGCAGTGCTCTACACGTTGTTATACCAGGCAAGAAAACCCCTTTGTTCATTCCGATACAATCCTACTCTCTCGCTCCTGCTCCCTGTCATTGCATTAGGACAACAACGATTCAACTGCTACTTTATGCTGCGGTAGCTGAACCCATTCCTCTGCATGACCTGTCATTGCCACGGTAAATAGTTGAAACCCACTAGTATGTGTAGGAGTTGATTGAAGTCATGTTGTGATCTTACCATGCCTTGCTTGCTATTGCTTAGACTATGTCAGGTCTGATTCATTGGGAATGAATTGGAGTGCAGTGATATGTTCTGATGCTGAGCGTTAAGTGTGTGAACACGATTTGGTAAAGGTAGCGGTGAGAGGCCATGTAGGAGTACATGGTGGGTTGTCTCACTGGAACCGTCCTTAAGCACTAAGTTCTGTGTATGTTGTCCAATGACTAGCTACTACCACATATTGGGTTCCGGTAACTCGACCCCTCTCGGCTTATTAATCAACTTGATCTCTGTCCAGGAGTCGCAACTAGTTTCTGGTGTTTGTAGGTAGTTTTATTTCTCTACCTAGTGGCACCCGGCAGGGTGGGCTTGGGACAGACTAGGCACGCGTGGCCCGGTGTACCGAGTGGCACCCGGATGGTGGGCTCGGGAACCCTGTACACATCGTTTGGGGCCGTGATGGAAACCTCGGCCGGACTCCCTTGCGGATGGAACCCGAATAGGCGATAAACCTGGACTAGAGTCTTGTGTGGTTAGTCGGGTCATGGCCGACACCCTCGCCAGGCTTCCGCTTGAAGGTTGCCGAGATACACGACGTGTACATGGCGGTAAGTGGCGAGAGCGTGTGTGAAGAAGTACACCCCTGCAGGGTTTATCATGATCTATTCGAATAGCCGGGTCCATGGTTATGGACTTCTTGGATGCTTACGTGGTACATAGACAACTTGAAGTGGATACTCTAAAAATACTCAAGACAAGTGTGAGTGCTATGGATGGCCTTCTCGTAGGGTGACGGGGATGAATCCATAGTGGTGTATTTGATGGTGATTAGTGGACTTGTGTGCGCCACCTCAAACGAGTTATCAGCAATCGTAGTACATGATAGCCACTGAGTCAAAGCTGGCTTGCTGCAACTAAACCCCACTATGCCTTCTTGATACTAATGAATGTATGATAGGATCTGATGTAAGTCTCGCTGAGTACCTTTGTACTCATGTTTGTTCAATTTATGTTTTGCAGATGAGACTTCTGTCTCTCTAGTAGTTCCGCTTGGACTTCGACAAGTAGCTTGTTACCTCAGCTACGATCTTGGACAAGGGTTGTAGATAGTCAGGCTCTTCAGCCTTTTTCATTTGTAGATATCTGTACTCAGACATGTATGCTTCCGCTTGTTGCTTGTATGCTCTGAATGTTGGGTCGTGAGACCCATGTTTGTAATATCTGGCTCCTCGGAGCCTAATGAATAAATACTTGTTTCATAAAGTCTTGTTGTGATGCCATGTTGTATTTGCACATATCGAGCATATTGTGTGTATGTTAATGAAATGCTTGGTATGTGTGGGATCCGACACCTAGTTGTTTACCCTTGGTAGCCTATCTTACAGGGAAATGTCTCCTAGTGCTTCCACTAAGCTTTGGTAGCTTGTTACTGCTCCGGAACACTTAGGCTGACCGGCATGTGTCCTTCTTTGTTCCTGTGTCTGTCCCTTAGGGGAAATGTCACGCGTTGTTCCTTTAATTCCTTGTAGCTTGCTACGACTTGGGTTCATACGTTGATGACCGACACGTTCGTTGCTGGGTCATGTATGCCTGTCTCTGTAATTTAGTGCCACTTTTGGTTTATAACTGGTCATGTCGGCCCGGGTTCTCTGTCATATGGGTGCTAGCGACACTATCATATATGTGAGCCAAAATGCGCAAACGGTCCCGAGCCAGGTAAGGTGGCACCCGTGGGGATACCGTGCGTGAGGCCGCAAAGTGATATGGTGTGTTACATGCTAGACCGGTGTGACTTAGGCTTGGGGTCCCGACAGACTGGGAAGTAGATTGAGGTAGTACCTATTACCTGCATTACATTCAAACCTTTGGGAGTTACTTCTACGTTTGCTGTTAGGCCATGCTATGCTCGTAGACGTGGATTGGGTGAGTGTATCCATGACAGATGTGAGTTTGTTAATTAATGGTTCAACTTAAGGTGGCAACTTTAACACACATCTTGGTGGATTGAGGCATCTGGATATTCCAGGGATTGCCTGTTTTTCTTTTGGACCGCCACCCAGGCTCAAAGGGATCATGAGATTATTCATACTAGAAACTTCCGTGTGCAGCCCCAATGCTATTATGGGCTCTAGCATAGTATGAGTAAGTCATGCGAACTCTTACAGTGGTGGACTAGCAGATGTAGGGGATGTAGGTTGGTATGGTCCACCCGGTCGTAAGGGCTAGTGCTTCTGAAAGACTGTGTCTCGGTCATCCGTTTCTCAAACATCATGCAGTGCGAGAAATCAAACGGAAGAGATCGGGTCTTGTGGGGAAAAGTGCACAAACCTCTACAGAGTGTACAAACTGATCATGATTAGCCGTGTCCCCGGTTACGGACATCTTGAGTATCTAGTACATGGATATCATGTGAATCTCATCATGTTACTATAAATTAATATTGTTGGGTTTAATGATGAACTTTAATTGGGGTTGAGAGGATGTCTATCTTCTCAACGATGTTTCAACTACCATGATAGTTAAACTAAAATTTATTCCTTTGAAGTAGGGAAAAACTGTAACCATAGAGCTTTCCACCAGCCATATTGCATATAGTATAGCTTTATCTTCATTGCTCTCTTGTGTTACTTTGCCAGCATATTCCATGTGCTGACCCGTTTTTGGGCTGCAACGTTTCATGTTGCAGACTTTTCAGACGACGAGTAAGGTGCCTTTTAGGTCGTGGTTCTATACTCAGTGATGCCGTTGGAGTTGATGGACTCACTTATCTTCCAAGCCTTCCGCTGTTATCGTGTTAGATGGCCATCAGCCATTTTTTTGTAATAAGTTCATCGTTGGAACTATCGATGTAATAAGTGTGTGATTGCTACTCTGTTATAAATCCTTCAAGTACTGTGCGTGGCAGCATTACTGATCCAGGGATGACACTGATGCACAGAGATCAGACTATTTGAGGTCTGGTCTCTACAAGATGGTATCAGAGCACACGTTGACTATAGGACACGACCACTAAGCTAAAGCCCTAGAGCACTATTCACTCTTCTCTTTCCGACTCCTCATCTTTTCTACTCTTTTAGGATGGTGGATGTAAAGAACAAGTTCATGCAACCGGATGACGATACACCATTTGGACGACACCTGAAGGAAGTCACCAGATACCTAAATATTGGACTACCAAGTTTCACCGGAACCTACAATGCCACTCTACCTGAGGAGGAGCGTTGGTTGATTCAAGCTCAAGTTCCAGGAAGGACGTTCAAGCCCGTCACCACACTCATAGCATTTTCCTTTAATGCGCCTACATGGAGCCTAGGTAGGAGCATGGCAGCCCACATCGCTATGGGATTGATTGGAGAAGTCTACAAGCAGGAGCTAAAGGACACCATCTACCAGATTTGTGGACGCCGAGATGAGAATTGGGACATGATCAGCACCCGGAAGGATAGATCCATTGCAGCCTTCATCCAGGAGTTGAACCATCACATTCGTCGCCAAAAGCACTAGATGTGTGCAGGGATGATAGATTTGAAGAAAGCCCTAAATAGGAATTTGGATCTAGAGGAAGAACTCAAGACTACACGCGACGGATACGAGGAGGAGATGCAAATACTTGTGGAGAAGAATGATGACTTGACACGGAAGTTAGGGATACTCATGGGAGAAGAAGACGAGGAAGAAGAACCCAAGGAGATTCCACCGGAAGACTACATCATCATCGACAACACGGATTCGGAACCCGATGATAGAAAAGATGAAGACTATGAAGATGAAGCTGGAGCAGATATCATGGAATCCTCTGTCGATCAAAATTTCTAGAAGACTTCCCTTGACTAGTAGTTTTCCCATTTAGTAGACTTAGATCACTTTTGTAACGATTAGATCCGTGTAAGCCCTTGTTTGAAATTGATTTTGGTGTGATGAATTGTGTGTTTGCCTCATGAGCATATGGTAGTGATTTTCCCTTAGACCTCAATTCTGTTCTAATCTCTTCCCTCTACACCTATCAGATGCCTCCAAGACGTGAGCCCGGATTTGAGTTTCCCCCTGAGCTCACCCAGTTGATCCAGCAGCAGAACACCCCGATGCAACTACTTGTCCAGAATACTCAGAACAACCAGAACAACAACAACCCTCCACCACCACCACCCGTGGACAACCTGACACGTTTCTTAAGGTTGCAACCACCCGTGTTTGCTAGCAGCATCGAACCAATAATGGCTGATGACTGGCTACGCAAGATTGGAAGGGATTTGACCACCGCCAATTGCTCAGATGCTGAGAAGGTGCGATTTGCCGCACACCAGTTGTCTGGACAAGCTGCAGCATGGTGGGAGAATTACACAGCCACTTATCCCATAGCCAATGTGACCTGGGATCAGTTTCAGCAAGCTTTTCGTACCGCCCATGTCTCAACTGGAGCTATGAGTATGAAGAAGAAGGAGTTTCGCAATTTGTGCCAAGGCAACCGTACTGTGGCTCAGTACGTGGATGAGTTTAGTACCCTATCTCTTTATGCCCCAGATGATGTGGCCAAAAATGCCGCTAAGCAGGAGACTTTCATGGAAGGGCTGAATGATGAGATGAGTGTACAGTTGATGGTGGCAACTTTCAATAACTACCAGGAGCTGGTTGACCGCGCCCTAATGATTGAAAGGAAACATCAACAGATTGAAAGTCGCAAGAGGAAGTATGGGCAAGGAAAGTATAACTTTGGAGCACAGCAGAAACCCCGTTTTACCCCTAAAACGGTAGGACATTTTCAACATACCCATGGAGGAGGTAGCTCACACGATCACAATGGCCCTAAGAATGGAAATGGGAATGGAGCAAATGGTAACCAGAGCCGCCTACCCCGTCCACACCCACCAAGAAGGATTTTAGCCATGTCACTTGTTTCAAGTGCGGGAAGAATGGACATTATGCCACTGACTGCCCAGAAGCTAAGAATGGGAACTACAATGGAAGCGCCGCGAAGAAGCCCAACCCCTTCAACAAAGGACAAGTGAATCACGTTAGCGTGGAGGAGGTTGAAGCTCAGCCAGATGCAGTAATAGCTAAGTTTTTAGTTAAGTCCTTTACTGCACTCGTTCTTTTCGATACTGGTGCATCGCATTCATACATTTCAAGGGGATTTGTGGATAAGTATAAGCTGCCAACCCAAGCCCTTAGGTCGCCCATGTTAGTAACCTAACCAGGAGCGGAGTATATGGCTAAGTTATGGTGTGATCAGTTGCCATTAAGGATTGGTAACTACATTTTCCCTTCGGACCTAATAGTATTGGAATCTCAAGGATTGGATGTGATATTAGGCATGGATTGATTATCTAAGTATGAAGGGAATATTGAATGCGCCAGCAAGTCCATTTTGCTTACTACGCCAGAAGGAAGAAGGATCAAGTATGTATCTCGGCATGAGCCGAAGAGGAACAGATTAAATTCCCTATCAGGAGTTGTTCAGGAGGAAGTACCAGTGGTGAAGAATTTCCCTGACGTATTTCCAGAAGAACTGCCAGGAATGCCACCTGACAGAGATATAGAGTTTTTGATTGAGCTTTGGCCAGGCACCGGAGCAATTTCTAAGAGACCATATAGGATGCCCGCAAAGGATTTGGAGGAAATTAAGAAACAGATTAAGGTGTTACTGGATAAAGGATTCATACGCCCAAGTTCTTCGCCTTGGGGTTCACCAGTACTTCTAGTGGAGAAGAAGGATGGATCGTTAAGAATGGTTGTTGATTACCGAGGGCTGAACGAAGTAACAATCAAGAACAAGTACCCACTGCCGATGATCAATGATCTGTTCTATAGATTGCAAGGAGCTAAGGTATTTTACAAGATCGATCTGCGATCAGGGTACCATCAATTGAAGATCCGAGAGCAGGATATACCTAAGACGGCCTTTACCACTAGGTATGGGTTGTATGAGTATACCGTTATGTCTTTTGGTCTGACTAACGCACCAGCATACTTTATGAACCTGATGAACAAAGTGTTTATGGAGTACTTGGATAAGTTTGTCGTAGTGTTCATAGATGATATATTGATATTCTCGAAGGATGAAGAGGAGCATGCAGAGCATTTGCGTTTGGTATTGGAGAAGCTCCGAGAACATCAGTTATATGCCAAGTTTAGCAAATGTGAATTTTGGTTGAAGGAAGTCAGATTCCTCGGACACGTGATATCTGGAGAAGGAATAGCAGTAGATCCCGCCAAGGTGGACACTGTGACCCATTGGGAAGCACCGACAACAGTTGGAGAGATCCGAAGTTTTCTTGGACTTGCAGGATAGTACCGGAGATTTATCGAGAATGTCTCAAGGGTTGCAAAGCCAATGACGGAGTTGTTAAAGAAGGACACCAAGTTCAGCTGGACAGAAGAATGTGAGGCCAGTTTCCAGGAATTAAAGAAACGTTTGGTCTCATCACCTGTGTTGATTCTGCCGGATCAACATAAGGATTACGAGGTGTATTGCGACGCTTCACGTCAAGGACTTGGAGCCGTTCTTATGCAGGAAGGAAGAGTTGTATCGTATGCTTCACGACAGCTGAAACCTCATGAGTTGAACTATGCCACTCATGATTTGGAATTAGCAGCGGTAGTGCATGCATTGAAGACGTGGAGACACTTTCTCATTGGAAACCATTGTGAAGTATATACGGATCACAAGAGTTTGAAGTATATATTCACTCAGAAGGAGTTGAATCTCAGGCAAAGGAGATGGCTGGAACTCATTAAGGATTATGACATGAGATTCCACTATCATCCCGGAAAGGCTAACGTAGTAGTCGATGCGCTAAGCCGCAAGAGCCATGTCAATGCCCTAATGACGGAAGAGTTTCCAAAGGAGTTAGCCGAGGACTTACGAGAACTACGTTTGGAGATAGTTCCGAGAGGCTATGTAGCAACACTAGAGATCCAGTCTACCCTGATGGATAAAATCAGAGAAGCTCAGAAAACTGACGAAGAGGTTGCCTCTATAAAGGAGAGAATGAGCGAAGGAAAAGCCAAAGGATTTCGTGAGGATGAACACGACACCTTATGGTTTGAGGACCGCATTTATGTGCCTAATGACCCGGAGATCAGGAAGTTGATTCTACAGGAGGCCCATGATTCACCATACTCGATTCACCCAGGAAATACTAAGATGTATTTGGATTTGAAGGATATTTTCTGGTGGACCGGTATGAAGAAAGATATTGCCGAGTATGTAGCAGTTTGTGATGTATGTCAGAGAGTGAAGGCAGAACATCAGAAGCCGACAGGATTGTTACAACCATTGCCAATACCCGAATGGAAGTGGGATAAGATAGGTATGGATTTTATTACGGGACTACCCAGAACTCGTTCTGGCTATGACACAATTTGGGTCGTAGTCGATCGTTTAACAAAGGTAGCTAATTTCATCCCCGTAAAGACTACCTGTACCAGTGCAAAGTTGGCAAAGATATACATGACCCGAATTGTATGTCTGCATGGAGTTCCGAGGAGCATCGTATCAGATAGAGGAACCCAGTTTACCTCAAAGTTCTGGAATCAGTTACATGAAACTTTGGGTACCAGGCTAGAGTTTAGCACAACTTTTCACCCGCAGACAGATGGACAGACTGAAAGAGTCAATCAGATTTTGGAGGACATGCTGAGAGCCTGTGCATTAGATTATGGATCTAGTTGGGACGACAATTTGCCGTATGCCGAATTTTCTTACAACAATAGTTATCAATCCAGTTTGAAGATGGCCCCTTTCGAAGTGTTATACGGAAGGAGATGTAGGACTCCGTTATAGTGGGACGAAGTTGGAGACCGACAGTTATTTGGACCAGATTTGATCAAAGAGTCTGAGGAGAAGGTGAAGTTGATTCGAGATAGACTGAAAGTAGCTCAGTCCAGGCAGAAAAGTTATGCAGACTCAAAGCGCAAGGAGATAACCTATGAGATCGGAGACATAGCATACTTGAGAGTATCGCCTCTGCGAGGAGTTAAACGTTTTGGAGTTAAAGGAAAGCTATCCCCTAGATTTGTGGGACCTTACCGTGTTTTGGAACGCATGGGAGAGGTTGCCTACAAGTTGGAATTTCCCGAAGGATTGTCAGGAGTGCATGATGTGTTTCACGTTTCGCAGCTTCAGAAGTGCCATGCGGAGATGGCCGATATACCGCTTAGAGACACAGTACCCCTGGAAGCAATACAGTTGGACAGTGATCTAACCTAACAGTTGGCCTGTTAAGATCCTCGAATTTTCGAGTAGAGTTACCCACACCAAAGTTATCAAGTTTTGCAAAGTTCAGTGGAGTCACCACACCGAGGAAGAAGCCACCTGGGAACGAGAAGATGATCTACGCAAGGACCACCCTCACCTATTTTCTAGCCAACCCGAATCTCGAGGGCGAGATTCATCTTAAGGGGGGTAGGTTTGTAACATCCCAAATTTTCAATTTGGAATGTTATACATTAGATCATCATGCATATCATATTTTCTTGCTTTTGGTGATCCGAGAAAATCCTAAGCAACTCAAGGACCCTCGGAGAGAGTTGGGGATTTCTAAATTTTCATATTTGAGGTTTCTCAAATTTTGAAAATAGGATCATTTGATTTTATTTATTTTATCTTCAAGTATTTCTATAATAAATATAAGAAAGAGGGAGTAAAATGACTCTCCCAAAAATACGAAATACGGAAGATTTAATAAGAAAAGTCAAACAAGTTATATTTGGAGTTTTATTTGGATTTTATTTGAATTAGGAAAAATTGCATGTTTTCAAAAATGCATTTTAGTGCCAAGAAAATGTTCATCTTGTTCTAAATATTTTATTTAGACGGTGAATTTTTTTTGGCAATTTCTAGATTTTATTTTATGTTCTAGAGTTTTTTAGCGCCGGCGTATTTTAATTTAAAAAAATAGGGGGACCGACCCGACTGGGCCGAAGCCCAGCCGAGCAGGCCCATCGCCGCCGCGCCGCCACCCCATGGCCGCGTCGGACTCTGCCACCGCCGCCGCCATGGCCTTGCCCCCTCCCCAAGCTAGCACCCCCTCCTATATAAAGCTAGCACCCCCTCCAACCACCGCCGCCGCACCCTGCCCCTCGCCGCAAGCCATCGCCGCCGCGACGCCAGCCCTGCCGCCGTGCACCGCACGCCGCCGCCGCTACTGCTCCTC
>LR738712.1:245620788-245661973 GCA_902687465.1 Secale cereale
CGCCGCACCCTGCCCCTCGCCGCAAGCCATCGCCGCCGCGACGCCAGCCCTGCCGCCGTGCACCGCACGCCGCCGCCGCTACTGCTCCTCGCCGCCAGCCACCGCGCCGAGCCGCCGCCGCCGCTGCCGCCCTTCGCCGCCACCACCCCGCAGCCCGCCGCCGCCCGCCATCGCCGGAAGCCGCTGCCGCCGGTTGTTCCGATGAGGTAGCCGCCGCCCGCCATCGCCGGAAGACGCCGCCGCCGGTTGTTCCGACGAGGTAGCCGCCGCCCGGTTTTCTTTTAGAAAACCGTTGTTTTTTAAAGAACCCTAGTTGTTTTTTTAGAATCGGTTTTATTAGATCGGTTTTCTGTTTTTATTTTCTGGTTTAGTTAAGTAGTAAACGTTCACCCGTTTGTTCGTTTTAACGAACGAATTCGTCGTTTAGTCTCAGCTGACGAACATCTGTTCGTTAAGCTGTTTTAGTTTTATTTTTCGCAGTTATTTTCTGATCGCGATCTCTGATCCGATCTTCGTTTTAGTTTATCTTTTCGCTCGTTTATCGGAATCAGGTGATTCAAGCGCCTGGAGTTTCGTATCAAAATTCTCTTTCCGTTTAACCTAGTCGCTCAAGCGTTTGCCTCTGCTAAATTTGGACTTAGGTCCATATTGGTTCGGTAGTTGTTTTCTCTTTCGTCGTCCGTCTTTTGTTGTTTTTCTTTTGCCGTTCTTTTGCAAACCGCGGTTCTTAAGTTGAAATTTCTGGTTAGATCTCTTATTCGAGTTTTACCCGTGCATTAGTTAAGTACTTATTGTGTGCTTGTTTGTTTGCGATAGAGTACCCGGAGTGCGCCGCTTGCTACTTTGAATCTCTAGGTTTTGCGGATCATCAGCAAGGCAAGTAACACTTTGATCATACTTTCCAATTACCCAGCTTTCATTGCATTAGTCCAAACCCTCACACATTGCATGAGTAGTATTAATTAACTTGTGGGACTGGGAAGTAGATTTAGGTAGTACCTATTACCTGCATTACATTCAATCCTTTGGGAGTTACTTCTACGTTTGCTGTTAGGCCATGCTATGCTCGTAGACGTGGATTGGGTGAGTGTATCCATGACAGATGTGAGTTTGTTAATTAATGGTTCAACTTAAGGTGGCAACTTTAACACACATTTGGGTGGACTGAGGCATCTGGGTATTCCAGGGATTGCCTGCTTTTCTTTTGGACCGCCACCCAGGCTCAAAGGGATCATGAGATTATTCATACTAGAAACTTTCGTGTGCAGCCACAATGCTATTATGGGCTCTAGCATAGTATGAGTAAGTCGTGCGAACTCTTACAGTGGTGGACTAGCAGATGTAGGGGATGTAGGTTGGTATGGTCCACCCGGTCGTAAGGGCTAGTGCTTCTGAAAGACTGTGTCTCGGTCATCCGTTTCTCAAACATCATGCAGTGCGAGAAATCAAACGGAGGAGATCGGGTCTTGTGAGGAAAAGTGCACAAACCTCTGCAGAGTGTACAAACTGATCATGATTAGCCGTGTCCCTGGTTACGGACGTCTTGAGTATCTAGTACTTGGATATCATGTGAATCTCATCATGTTACTATAAATTAATATTGTTGGGTTTAATGATGAACTTTAATTGGATTTGAGAGGATGTCTATCTTCTCAACGATGTTTCAACTACTATGATAGTTAAACTAAAATTTATTCCTTTGAAGTAGGGAAAAACTTGCTTTACGCAAAAACTGTAACCATAGAGCTTTCCACCAGCCATATTGCATATAGTATAGCTTTATCTTCATTGCTCTCTTGTGTTACTTTGCCAGCATATTCCATGTGCTGACCCGTTTTCGGGCTGCAACGTTTCATGTTGGAGACTTTTCAGACGACGAGTAAGGTGCCTTTTTGGTTCTATACTCAGTGATGCCGTTGGAGTTGATGGACTCACTTATCTTCCAAGCCTTCCGCTGTTATCGTGTTAGATGGCCTTCAGCCATTTTTATTGTAATAAGTTCATCGTTGGAACTATCGATGTAATAAGTGTGTGATTGCTACTCTGCTATAAATCCTTCAAGTACTATGCGTGTCAGCATTACTGATCCAGGGATGATACTGATGCACAGAGATCAGACTGCTTGAGGTCTGGTCGCTACAGTGTGTTCTTGTGTTGAGTAGAGCCGGAAGCCGAGACCGAGTACGAGAACGAGGTTACTACCGAGGTTGAGAACGAGGAGCCATCTTACGATCCCATCGATGACTCGACAGGCAAGATGACCTGACCCAGATATCATTAATATCTTTGCCTATTGCTAGAAGTCTCGCTCTTTAGCTTATTGCCTCGATGCCCATGTTTGTCTGTCAGCCTCCTATTGTAACCATGAATCTGTCTAACCACCCTACCTATGCAAACCTTTGATTGGCTACGTAGGCTTCGCTCAGCCCCTCTTATAGCATTGCTAGTTGCAGTAGTAGATTTGAAGATTCTTGCTTCATGTTGAAGCTTGTTGGGATATCACACTATATAAATTCTTAAATTAAATCATCTATATATTGGCAATGGGTGGAAGGCTAAGCCTCTTGCTTGGTGATTTTTTCCACCCATGCCGCCCTAGGAATCGTATAAACCGGTGTTATGTTCCTTGATTATGCGTTCCTCACACGGTTGGGGTTATGGGACCCCCTCGATAAACCGCTTAGCGCTAAGTCTTTTCCAGCAAGTCCCAACATTGGTACTATTTGCCTAACAACTAAAAAACTTGCATAGGGAGTAATTAACCCTCTTCTTAATCAACAACCCGGGCCAGATCTCCACATGAGTGTTGGTCCAAACTGGGGAGTCTACGGGGCCACCTCGAGGAAACTCAAGGGCTGGTAAAAACCTGTAGAATCGCCCATCCGGTCGTGGCTTAAGACGAGATACGCGCGGCTACTATCAGGGTGTCGGCACGCTGGGAGGATTTGCTGGATTAGTTTTACCTTAGTCGGAGTATCTTGAGCACGGGATTCCGAGAATACTCGGGTCTTCCCACCTTGGAGTTGCGGCTCCGCGGATCGTGGGCTTGTAATGGGCCAAGTTGGAACACTCCTGCAGGGTTTTGAACTTTCGAAAGCCGTGCCCGCGGTTATGTGGCAGATGGGAATTTGTTAATATCCGGTTGCAGAAAACTTGACACCATGTTCAGAACACACTACCAGCGTGAGTAACCGTGACGGTCATTTTCCGAAAAGGGGTTCGGGAAGTGAACACGGTGGGGTTATGATTGACGTGCTTAGATAGGATCACTTAGTGATCACTTTGATGTTCGTGCCACTTCTCTTCTCGCTCTTATCACGTAAGCTAGTGCTAGTGCAGCTGCAACCTTTATTCTTTCTTCAGACTTGTTCCACACCCAAGTCTTAGATAGTTCTGTTACCCGGGAATGGGATTGCTGAGTCCTCAGTGGCTCACAGATTCTACACCACACCAGATGCAGGTACTCAGGTGAACTACTCAGGTGACGGCACAGAGCTGTACTGGGAGTACGATGAAGAACGTAGCCGATACTATGTGCACTATCCCGAAGATCAGTAGTGGTTTCTACTAGGGGCGATTCGGACCTGTGGCTTTATGTTTTTTTGGTATCTTTCATTTGGATCTTCACCCGTAGTTGGGTTGTGATGTTATTTGGATGATGTTTGACTATGTAATGATTTGTGTGATGTGGCGAGTGTAAGCCAACTATCTTTTTGCTTTTCATCCCTATTTTATATGAGATGTGCAAAGATACCGAACTTGAGATCATTCCAGAATGGGCTTATACCTTTAATTCGTGCCTCGACACGTAGGAGGTATAGTCCCATCCTGGGCATTACACCACCGAGAGGGCCTTCCCCCTCATGTGGGTGTCCACTACGTGATGCGTGGTGAACTGCCCTCCGTTGTCGTCGTCGGCCATTGGGAGCGCCATCGGAGCCACGGGGAGCGCCATTGGAACCGCTGGATGCCCTCTCTGTATGTGTCGTCATGGATGTGCTTATTGTGTCATGTGGCGCGAGAGATGAAGGTAAATGGACGCAGGAATACATGGGGGTCGGGCGGCCTGGATTCCCCCGCATGGCAGTTTTTGCAGCGGGTACCTGCATCATGGTGCCGCACCCGGTGCAACCGCATGCATAATGGCAGCACCAATGTATGTGATCATGCGCCGTCCCCAAACAATAGCAGCGCTCGTGGAGGGACGAGGGAAAAGCACCTGGAAGGACGCGAGAACAGAGCACGCACGGTGGGACGCGAGCAGAGCATGCCTTGGCCGCCTCAACCACGAGCAACCACACACATAGATCAGTTTCACATGCATCGTCTACAAGCTGACCGACATTTGCATCGCTACGTAGAGAGCAGACGTGTGCTACTACCGCCGTCTTGGACTATTAGTCCCCTTAAATTATGTGCCATATTTTGACCATAAATTTAACCAACGAAATGTTAATGCATGTTTCAAAAATTTATAATTTGAAAATATGTTCAAATACGAATCCAATGATATAATCTTTGGCGACATGCATTCGTATTTTATTAGTTAAATCTCTAGTCAAAATTTGGCACAAAAATACATAGACGACTTGTAAACCAGGACGGGGGTAGTAGGTTATTGAAATTGCAAACATTTTTTTATTAATTGTATGTGTACGTCTCCTGTCTTCCTCCTATCGAATGTCTTGTC
The DNA here is from genome assembly GCA_902687465.1 of Secale cereale. Lineage (NCBI taxonomy): Eukaryota > Viridiplantae > Streptophyta > Magnoliopsida > Poales > Poaceae > Secale > Secale cereale. The sequence continues at coordinate 245,625,479 of LR738712.1, forward strand.
ACCCCGCTGCCGCAGACGGCTTCGAGCGCAAGCTTGAGCAGCACACGGGGGAATTCTTTTGGCCACACGATGTTGAACCCATTCCCGCGCAAGCTTCCTGCCAGACTCGGTGAAATCCCCCAAAATCCCAATGCTTACTAGCCTGCTATATAAATCCTCATGGTCGGCGAGTCCCACATGGCATTTTCCCGCCCCTCCCTATAGCTTATCTCGTCTGCTTCTCCCACAATCGCCAATGGCACCAGTCGTTGTCATCGCTCAGCCACTCTGTCGTCATCGAAGGACTGCTCCGGCTAGGATGCTACACCGCGACGACGATGCAGTCCTCGGTGTAGTGTAGTGTGTGTGGCGTCCTGATACGTCTCCAACGTATCTATAATTTATTAAGTATTCATGATGTTATATTATCATTCTTGGATGTTTTACAATCATTTCATAGCAACTTTATATCATTTTTGGGATTAACCTGTTAACATAGTGCCCAGTGCCATTTGCTGTTTTTTGCTTGTTTTTTACATCGCAAAAAATCAATATCAAACGGAGTCCAAGTGCAGCAGAACTTTTTGGAGATTTTGTTTGGACCAGAAGACATCTAGTGGGCTAGAGAAGCACCTAAGGGGTGCCTCGTGGGAGGCACAACCCACCAGGGCGTGCTTGGGGGCCCAAGCGCGCCCAGGTGGGTTTTGCCCACCTTGGTGGCCTCCCGCACTGCCTCTTCGCTCTATAAATGCCCAAATATTTCAAAACCCTAGGTGACTCGATGAAATTTGGTTCCAACCACCGCTAGTTCCAGAACCACGAGATCCGATCTAGAGCCCTTCTCCGGCACTCTACAGGTGAGGAAATCATCACCGAAGGCCATCTTCATCATCCCAGTGGCCACCATGATGAGGAGGGAGTAGTTGACCCTCGGAGCCGAGGGTTTGTACCAGTAGCTATGTGTTTAATCTCTCTCTCTCTCTCCCTCTCTCTCTCTCGTGTTCTTGAGATGTCACGATCATGATGTATCGTGGGCTTTGTTAATATAGTTGGATCATATGGTGTTTTCCCCTCTCTATCTTGTTGTGAATTGAGTTTTCCTTTTGATATTTCATTTTATTGGATTGAATACTTTTATGGATTTGAGAACACTTGATGTATGTCTTGCTATGAATACCCGTGGTGACAATGGGGTATCGTATTGATTCACTTGATGTGCATTTTGGCACTCAACTCGTGGATTGCCAAGGAGACATTGGGGTAATCTATGCATAGGGGTTGATGCACTTTGTTGTCTTTGTTTCTCTGGTAGAAATCCTGAGGCACTCTACGAGATTCTTTGTGTTGGATTGAGTATTTTGAACATGAAATTGTTTGATGCATATCATATAATTAAATCCTGAATACTCGCGGTAACATTGGAGTATCCAGGTGACATTAGAGTTGGTTGATGTGTATCATATTGTGTTATTTTAGTATGAACTCTTGATAGATAGATCGAAATGGATAACTTGATGTTATTGTAGTATGAACTCTTGATAGATCGATCGAAAAGAATTACTTTGAGGTGGTTTCGTATCCTACAAACAATTTATTCTTATGTTCTCCGCAAGATAGGAACTTTGGAGTGATTCTTCATCGCACGTTGAGGGATGGTAATGTGATCCAATTATATTAGTATTGTTGAGAGATCGCACTAGCGAAAGTATGAACCCTAGGCCTCATTTTCAAGCATTGCAATACCGTTTGTGCTCACTTTTGTTACTTGCTACCTTGTTGTTTTTTATTGTTCCATTTACAAAAATCAATATCTACTATCCATATTACACTTGTATCACCATCTCTTCGCCGAACTATTGCACCTATACAATTTACCGTTGTATTCGATGTGTTGGGGACAAAAGAGACTCTTTGTTATTTGGTTGCAGGGTTGTTCGTGAGAGACCATCTTTATCCTACACCTCCCACAGATTGATAAACCTTAGGTCATCCACTCTAGGGAAAATTGATACTGTCCTACAAAACTCTGCGCTTGGAGGCCCAACACGAGTCTATAAGAATAAAGTTGTATAGTAGACATCAAGCTCTTTTTGGCGCCGTTGCCGGGGAGGTGAGTGCTTGAGGGTATATATTTAGATGTTGAAATTGAATCATTTAGTTTCTTGTTTTATCACTAGTTAGGTTTATAAAAATAAAAGTACACAAAAAAGGGAATGGAGGTGGTCTCATGTTGTTCATCTTTATAATGTATTTCTTGAAAATGATGGAAAGGAAATTGTGCTTAATTGATAGAAGAATAATTCAATAAAATGTTTGGCATAAAATATTTGAATGATGAGCATGATTACAATGTTGTTAGTATTAATTCTCTGGATATCCATGATGTTAATGATATGCAAAACCATAAGCTTGGGGATGCTATGTTTGATGAAGATGATATTTTTAGTCCCCCAAGATTTGATGTGCAATTTTTTTTATAATGATAGCTTGCCCCTATTTTTGATGATTATGATGATGACATGTATGCTATAGATAATAATGATAACCATGAAACATATCATCATGATTTTAATTCTCAAATTGATCATGCCAATCAAGTATCATATGTTAGTTATTTTGTTGAGTTTGCTCCCACTACTATTCATGAGAATAAATTTGCTTATGTGGAGAGTAACATTTCTATGCTTATGCATCATGAAAATAATGCTTTATGTGATAGCTATATTTTTGAATTAATTCATGATGCCACTGAAAATTATTATGAGGGAGGAACATATGCTTGTAGGTATTGCAATTATATCATGTTTCCTCTCTATTTGTTGAAAGTTTAGAAGTATTGCTTTTCTGCCTTCCTATGCCAGTTGATTCTTATTCCCATAAAATGTTTGCTCACAAATTCTCAATGCATAGGAAGTGGGTTAGACTTAAATGTGATTGCCATGTGATTCATGATGCTCTCTTGCATGTTTATATTCATATCTTTCATGTGAGCATCATTGAAATCATCATGCCTAGCTAAACGGCATTAAAGAAAAGCTCTTGTTGGGAGACAACCCAACCTTTAACCCTAACGTTTTTGTATGTTCACATGATTTGAATACTGTAGTAATCATGTTTTATAGCTTTTGTTTCAATAAAGTGCAAAGTAAAGCCTTTGGGACAGTGTGAATGATAGTTGACTTGATTATGTGAAAAACAGAAAGTTTTGTGTCCAGTGCAAAAAATTCTATAAATTACTAGAACGTGGTAATTTTATGAATTTTTTACACATGATGGATATAGAAATTGTATAAGTTTTCCTAAATTTTCGGAATTTTTAGAGTTGCAGAAGTATAGTTAGTGTCCAAATCATTACAGACTATTCTGTTTTTGGTAGATTCTGTTTTCAATGCATAGTTTGCTTGTTTTCTAGTTTCTATGGCTTATATTGGTAAATATTAATTGTAGGGATGATATGGTATAGTAGGCATTGTGTGATAAAAATTATGAATCTTGTCTTTGACTATACCCAAAGTGAATGATTTGTTTTATCATACTAACCCATCTCACGAAGTTCCGTTATCTTTTGTGTGATTGAAGTTTTCAACCTTTGGGTGAGATGTCGATATGAGGAGAATAGGGACTGAAAAGATCCTAAGCTTGGGGATGCCCAAGGAACCACAAGGTAATATTCACGAAATACCCAATCAACTTAGCTTGGGGATGCCCCGGACGGCACCCCCTCTTTCTTCTCTAACATTATCTGTAACCTCACTTGGAGCTATATTTTTATTTGTCACATGATCCGAGTTTTGCGTGGAGAGTATCTTTTATTTTGTTTTGATTTTCTTGCTGGTATTCATAATAATGTTTTGCATATTTTATTTCAATAAAAGTGTCAAGGATAGCCTTTACCATGCTTATTTTGCAAGACTACATATTGCTGTTTGAAAACAAAAGGTTTTCTATCATTGTATGAATTCTTCTGGATAGTCAGAACGTGATAAAATCTTGAAAGTTTTACACAGTGAGCATTAATAAGTTATCTGTAACTTGGTAATTTTTCAGAATTCCTTGATCTAGGGAAGTATGAGGAAAATTGCACTCTTTACAGACTATTCTGTTCAGACAGATTGCTTTTATGTTTGCATTGTTTGCATATGTTTGCGTGTTTAATGATTCTATATGAGGATAGAAGTACTAAATATGCAGAGGCGACTAGTATGCAATGTTAGTAATGATTTGATACAGCATATAATGATAAGGTTTTGCGATGATTTATACTAACTTATCTCACGAGTTCTTGTTGAGTTTTGTGTGGCTGAAGTTTTTGAGATTTATGTAACCGTGATATGAGAGGAATTAAGGATACACAAGATCTCAAGCTTGGGGATGCCCAAGGCATACCAAGATAATATTTCAAGAAGTCTCAAGCGTCTAAGCTTGGCGATGCCCCGGTAGGCATCCCACCTTTTTTCATCAACAACTATCGATTAATATCGGTTGAGCCTAAGTTTTTGCTTCTTCACATGATATGTTCCATCCTTGAAATGTCATTTTATTTTTCTTTTGCTTTCTGTTTGAATAAGACACATAGATCTGAAATTTTTTAATTGTAAGAGAGTCCTCACATAGCTACCTATTTACATAACTACTCACTTGATCTTCACTTATATCTTTTTCGAGTAGTTCGTCAACTACTCTTGAGCTTCACTTATATCCGATGACTAAATTGTTGAAGGAATTGAATATCATGAATTTGGAAATTATATGTTGATATTATGGCTAGTAGTAGCTTCACATTGGGTTTAGATAGTGAAATCTTTTGAAGCGTGATAATCACAATATTGGTCATACAAGCAATTCATGAAAGATTAGTATAAGGAAGAGAACTTTCACATACAAATATATTATCTTGGACAACTTCTATGATTGTGAATACCCATTAATTATTTTCAAACTTGAGCAATTAGTTGAAGTCAGACAAGGAAGACAACGTAATGAGTTATGGTTGTGAATATTTGCATAGACGTTATATTTTCATGGATCCTCCAACATGTGGTGTTTTCCCAGGATCTTTTGCTAGCCAAAAATTCCTACTAAGTAGAGATACTACTTGTGCATCCAAAAAACCCTTAAACCCAGTTCCTTGCCATGAGTGTCCGTCGTACCTACCTATGGATTGAATTAGATCCCTCAAGTAAGTTGTCATTGGTGCATAAAGCAATAAAAATTGCTCCTCAATATGTCTGATATTTTATTGTGAGGGAGAATTGAGCGTTGTACGAACTTATGATGGAAAAGTTATAAAAGCGACGGACTGCATAATAAAGGTTGCTATCATAAGGGGCAATATAATGTGACATTCCTTTGCATTAAGAGGTTGGGCTTCCAAATAAAAAGCGCATGACAACCTCTGCTTGCCTCTGCGAAGGGCCTATCTTTTACTTTTTAGTACTTACTATTATGCAAGAGTCAATAGTATGCATTCTCATTTCAACCTCAATTGTTTTCTAGTTGGAAAGTATCATGTGTTGGGGAAAGATCTAGGCACATATGACCAGTTATATATATTTGATCATGATTTATTATTGTTGACAATTACCTCTATGATAAATGAGTTGGGAGGCGAAATACTAAGCCCCTCTTCTCTGTGTTCGATGGATACCATTTGTTCTAAGAATATTCTTTGGGTACTAGCAATCATGGAAGACTATATGATGATTGAGTATGTGGAGCTCTTACTTAGACTCTATTGAATAAGTTGAATTGCAATTGTTTAATGACTAAGAATATAGGTTGTTTAGTTTCAAGATAATTCATTGTTTGAACCTTAACATGTGAATTGGTTGCTACTTTAACATGAGGAGTTTTATGAGAAAGAATTTTTGAGTATGATGCTAGGAAAAGTGATTGAAATTATCATTGATCAAACTTGTGCACTTTGCTAGCATCCACACTTCATAAATTATTTCTTTTATCATTACCTACTCGAGGACGAGTAGGAATTAAGCTTGGGAATGCTGATACGTCTCCAAGATCTATATAATTTATGAAGTATTCATCTGTTATCTTATTGTTATTGGATGTTTTACAATGATTTTATAGCAACTTTATATCATTTTTGGGACTAACCTATTGACATAGTGCCCAGAGCCACTTGTTGTTTTTTGCTTGTTTTTTACATCCCAGAAAATCATTATCAAATGGAGTCCAAATGTAGTGAAACTTTTTGGAGATTTTTTTGGACCAGAAGACATCTAGTGGGCCAGAAAAGCACCTTGGGGGGTTGTGCCCACCTCGATGGCCTCCCACACCACCTCTTTGCCCTATAAATTCCCAAATATTCCAAAAACCCTAGGGGAGTCAACAAAATTGTGTTCCAGCCGCCACCAGTTCCAGAACCATGAGATCCAATCTAGATCCCTTCTCCAGCTCTCTGCCTGAGGGGGAAATTGGCCATCTTCATCATCTCGGCGGCCACAATGATGTGGAGGGAGTAGTCTACCCTCGGGGTTGAGGGTTTGTACCAGTAACTATGTTCTTAATCTCTCTCTCTCTCACTCTCTCGTGTTCTTGAGATGTCACAATCTTGATCTATCGCGGGCTTTGTTAATATACATGGATCATATGGTGTTTTCCCCTCTCTATCTTGTTCTGAATTGAGTTTTCCCTTTGAGATTTCATTTTATCGGATTGAATAGTTTTATGGATTTGAGAACACTTTATGTATGTCTTTCTATGAATACCCGTGGTGACAATGGGGCATCGTATTGATTCACTTGATGTGCGTTTTGGCACTCAACTCGCGGATTGCCAAGCTGACATTTGGGTAATCTATGCATAGGGGTTGATGCACGTTCTTGTCTTTGTTTGTCCGGTAGAAATCTTGGGCACACTTTGAGGTTCTTTGTGTTGAATTGAGTATTATGAATCTAAAATTGTCTGATGCATATCGTATAATTAACTCACGGATACTCGCGCTGACATTGGAGTATCTAGGTGACATTAGAATTGGTGGTTGTGTATCATATTGTGTTATTTTAGTACGAAGTCTTGATAGATCAATCGGAATGGATAACTTGATATTATTGTAGTACGAACTCTTGATAGATCAGTCGAAAAGAATAACTTGTAGGTGGTTTCGTACCCTACAAACAATTTCTTCTTATGTTCTCCGCTAGATAGGAACTTTGGAGTGATTCTTCATCGCACATCGAGGGATGGTTATGTGATCCAATTATATTAGTATTGTTAAGAGATTGCACTAGCGAAATTACAAACCCTAGGCCTCATTTTCAAGCATTGCAATACTGTTTGTGCTCACTATTGTTACGTGGTACCTTGTTGTTTTTTATTGTTCCTATTAAAAAATCAATATTTACTATCCATATTACACTCGTATCACAATCTCTTCGCCGAACTAGTGCACCTATACAATTTACCATTGTATTTGGTGTGTTGGGAACATAAGAGACTCTTTGTTATGTGGTTGCAGGGTTGTTTGAGAGAGACCATCTTCATCCTACACCTCCCACATATTGATAAACCTTAGGTCATCCACTTGAGAGAAAATTGCTAGTGTCCTACAGAACTCTGTGCTTGGAGGCCCAATACGAGTCTACAAGTATAAAGTTGTGTAGTAGACATCACATCCCCGTTGGGTGTGCGCGGAACACCCAACACACGCTCCACCGACTCTGCCCTTTGGTTGCTGTTGCCGACCGCCATTGCCGCCACCCCACCATCTGACGCTGTGGCCGCCACACCACCGCTGAATGCTAGGGCCACCCCAATGCCGGCCACCATGGCCATCACCCGCTCCACCAGTGCGGCCTGAAGGCTGGAGGTGGTGGTCGTGGCCGCCACCGCATCGTTGGTCACCGTAGCCGCAACCCACCGTCGACCACCGGGGTCATCACCCGCTCCGCCACCATTGACCAAAGGCGGGAGGTGGAGGTGGAGGCCCACAAGTGCGTCAGCGACCTTGCGCGCTACATCGAGTTCCTCGTCGAGCATGCAAAGAGCCTTACCGGTGCCGTGGCTACAGCACAAGCCGCCGTAGAGGTGAGGAATTAGGAGATATATGAGGAGTCCCGCCGCTTTGAGAGGGGTCATCTAGAGTGGTAGAGGGCGTTCGAGGTGAGCGTCGTTGAAGGTGCAGCGGCGGCAGGCACCATACTACAGTTGTCCAGCTCGTCGGTAGGCTCCACCTCCTCTTCTTCTTACTAAGCATGCTCAGCAGAGGAGAGGCTACCGGAAGTAGTACAAAGCCCTCCATAGTACTTAAAATTAGCTAGTATATATAGTTGAACTAGCTATTTCAGTACGTGGTTGGAAACAATTTGCGAAAAGTTTGGTCTTCAGCTATCGAGTTCAACTGTTTGTATAAAGAATGACTGCTTCATCTATGAATGAAATATATGCTTAATTACTAATTTTTTGTTGCAAAAATTAGATAGTGCTAGTGATTTTTAGATGCATAGTTTGACAAATGGCAGTGTTACAAGGTTGATAAATGTCAATGTTGCTAGATTAACAAATGTTAATCTTTCCAGTTTGACAAATGGCAATATACCCAATATGACAGATGCAAATCTTACTGAATTGTCTCTACGTGGTTGCAGACGGGTCATCTGAAAAAACCATTTGTGTTGAAGGGATGTACAAATCCTACGTCCCAAATTTTCTCTTGGCTTAGCACCGAAGTCTCGCTTTGCATACTGCATTAAATCTGAACAATCTAGATTATTAAGTTCATAAGAGTAGAGTAATGCCTTAAGCAATATGTGATGATGTAGAGGGATAAACTCAAGCGGTACGACAAAACCCCCATCATTTTATCCTTAATGGCAACAATACAATACGTTCCTCGCTACCCCTTCTGTCACTTGGTGAGGACACCGCAAGATTGAAACCATCACAAAGCACTTCTCCCATTACAAGAAAACTAATCTAGTTCGGCAAACCAAATCGATAGATCGGAGAGAAATACAAAGCTGTCTTAATCATGCATAAAAGAGGTCAGAGAAGTCTCAACTAATATTAATAAATAATCTGATCATAAATCCACAATTCATCAGATCTCAACAAGCACACCGCAAAACAAGATTACATCAAAGAGATCTCCATGAACATCGAGGAGAACATTGTATTGAAGATCAAAGAGAGAGAAGAAGCAATTTAGCTACTAGCGATGGACCCGTAGGTCTGTGGTAAACTATTATCGCTTCATCGGAAGGGCAGTAAGGTTGATGTAGAAGCACTCCGTGATCGAATCCCCCTCCGGCAGAGTACCGCAAAAGGCCCCAAGATGGGCTCTCACGGGAACAGAAACTTGCGGTGGTGGAAAAGTATTTTTGGTGACTCTCTGATGTAGGAGGGATATTTGGATATTTATAGAGCGAAGATTATGATTGGAAGAGCCACGAGGGGTCCATAATCCCTAGGGGCGCGGGGGTGCGCCCTAGAGGCTTGTGGCCGCCTCGTGGGTCCTTTGATCTCTTCTTCAAGTCTTGTAGGTGTCTTCTAGTCCAAGAAAAATCATCGTGAATTTTTATTCCATTTGGACTCCATTTGATATTCCTTTTCCGTAAAAGCCCAAAACATGAAAAAAAAACTGGCACTAGGCACTAGGTATACGTTATCCGCAAAAGAGATATAAAATAGCATATTAATGCATATAAAACATCCAAAGTAGATAATATAATAGCATGGAACAATCAAAATTTATAAATACATTGAAGACGTATCAAGCATCCCCAAGCTTAATTCCTGCTCGTCCTCTAGTAGGTAAATGATAAAAACAATTTTTAATGTGAAATAATACCTAACATATTTATCAGTGCAATTCTTATTATCTTGGCATGAATGTTCAAATCCATATGATTCAAAACAAAAGTTTAATGTTGACATAAAAACAATAATACTTCAAGCATACTATAAAGCGAAATCTTGAAACTTAAAAAAATATGGCTAAAGAAAGTTATCCCTACAAAATCATATAGTCTCGTTATGCTCCCTCATTTAAATTAAAAGTATAAATCATGTACTACCCAAGTGTCGGCCAAGAAATTGTATCATACTTTTTATGTTCTCAAACTTTTTCAACTCTTCACGCAATACATGAGTGTGAGCCATGGATATAGCACTATAGGTGGAACAGAAGGTGGTAGTAGTGAAAAGAAGGGAAAAAGTCTCACATCAACTAGGCAAATTAATGGACTATGGAGATGTCCATCAATTGATATCAATGTGAGTGAGTAGGGTGTCGGGGGAAACTGTCCGCCACGAACACCTATGGGACCGGAGCCCCTTGTCTGTGCGGTACGAGGGCGGAGGGAGCACGAAGAGCAGATCGTAGCGAGCACGCGGGCAGTTTTACCCAGGTTCGGGCCGCGGTAGACGCGTAAAACCCTACTCCTGCTTATTTGTGTATTGAGTTGGAGAGCTCGGGAGCTTGAAGAAGCAGCTACACCGAGCGTACGAGTGATCTAGGTTCCGAACCCCCTCCACGTTGTGCATGGGCCTCCTTTTATAGTGCAAGGGGGTCACCGACAGGTGTCAACGTAGGAGAAAGGGGTAAAACGTAAAAGAGGTGGTAGTTGTAACAGTGCGGGAATAGTGGAGCTACAGTGCGCGAACAGTGGTCGCCACCTACTTTGACAGTGGGGGACAAGGGCATTTAATGCCCGTCGCCGTCGACCCCAAAAGCTCCCGCCTTCGCTTCTCCGTTTGCCACGGCGATGGCTTCACCACCGTGTAGTGCCACCGTGTCCCACAGGCTGCACAGCCATCCGCCACGCGTCCCTGGGATGGCCCCAGGGTGACGCGTGGGCCGATGAGCTGGAGCGCGGGCACACAGCGCAACTCTCCCGGCAAGCACCTTGCCGGGGTCTTGATCTTGCCGGGCCCGGGAGCTTACCGGGCTCTGAAGCTTGTCGCTCCCCGGGCCCTCGCTGGGTCTTCTACGATGTAATCTTCTAGTCTTCCTGGCAAGCTCCTCTTGCCAGGGCCTTGCGTGAGTGATGTAACCTTGAGCCTGGGACGGCCCTCCCGGCAAGCTTCGCTTGCCGGGGTCTTGATCTTCTATCTTGTATACTTTGTTTTTGAATGGCTTGATATGGAGCAGTAAGGTCTCCGGCGAGCACGCGGTAAACCCTGCCGCGGGAAGCTGCAACTGCCCGTGCACAAGTTGGGGTACTGAGGTACCCCTACCTTAGTACACCGACAGGAGCCCCCGGGCCTGGGCCACACACGGTGCCGAGCGCTGTTGGGCCAGGCCCAAAACAGTGCACGGGCACACGCGGCCCACGGCGCGCCGAATCCACTTCCGTATCCGCCGCATCCCCCTGTAACGGCACGCGTCGATTGCGGCGTCGTGGGATGGGACGTGCCCACGTTCCTTCAATGGAAAGAGCGAAACGCCCCCCACTTCCCCATAAAAGCAGAGGAAGCAGGAGCGGGTCCCCTCCTTACGCTTTCATTGCATCCTGTTCTTCCTCCAGAGATCCCCTTTGCGCTCCGCCTCCATACCTCCGCCGCCGCCGTCTGCATCCCCGGCGCCGCCGGGCTCTTCGTCCCCCTTCCTCCGCCGCCTCCGCCATGGCCCCGAAGACCGAGAAGGCGAAGGCGGAGAAGGCCAAGAGGGAAAAGTCAGAGCAAGCGGCGAAGCTTACCGCGTATCGGAAGCGGAACCTCGTCTTCCCGCCGAGGCTCGGCGTGCGGGAGCTCTGGAACAAGTACTGCTTGTTCTGGTCCAAGGGAACCAAGGCGCACCCCCGCACTCGAGCTTATCCGGCCGCCGCCAAGGACAGCTACCCCGGCGGGTACTATTTCTTCGCAGCCTTCTTCCAATGCGGTCTTTGCCCTCCTTTTTCTGATTTCTTCTGTGACATAATGCACACCTACGGCCTCCATCTTCTTGACTTCACACCCCCAACGCCATCCTCACAATGGCGGTTTTCGCACACATGTGCGAAAACTATATAGGAATACACCCAAACGTAGCTCTGTTTAGGCACTTCTTCACCCCTAGAGTAGAGGCCGGGGCCCCCCTCTCCGGAGGAATATCTTGGGTTTTCCGTCTGAACAAGAAGGAGTCTTACTTGCCGGGGGAGCTCCGCGGCAAGTGGGAGGTCTGACGTGCGGAATGGTGCTGGATTGTCGAGGACCAGCCGCAATCCTTCACCGCGCCGCGCACAACGCCCATCGTGCGCGGCAGAGACTGGAGCGAGCTGGATTCGGACGACGGCAAGCTCAACGTCGCCCTCATCAGGATTCTGCGCCTCCGGACCGCCAGGCTATCTGTCGCAGAAGTAGGCACAGACTTCCTCCGCCGCCGCATCGCCCCTCTCCAAGACAGGAAAAGACCGGCCTGGGAGTACGGCAACTCGGCGGATATCATGAGGTTGCGGCCCGGGCTCAACTACAACTTCACGTCGCTGGAGCTGAAGGGGATGGTCCGGGAGCTGTTTAAGCACGACCTGGCCCACCCGGAATGGTTCAGGGGGCCCCGGGGAGTGGTGCCCCTTTGCAACAGCACAGCTTGTGATCCTCTCCGCGCCATGATGCCCGCGTGCGATTCGCACGGCGTGGACCGCACGTGGATTCCGCCCAAGTCAATAGACATCCTCAGCTTCTTCGACAACCTCGTGGAGGTGGCGAAGAACAAGAACGAGACCCGGGAACTGACGCGGGACACCACCGACCAGGAGATTGCGTATATCGCTTCTCGGGTTGAAGAGGCCACTGTAGCCGCAGCGGCAGGGGAGTTCGGCTACACGCCCGACGAGGCAGATGCTGCGGAGGCGTCCTGCCAAGCGGAGGAGGCGGAGATCCGCAGGCTACTGCAGCTGCCTCCCGACGCGCTCGCCGGAGTCCCATCCTTGAGGCACTCCGGGATCATCGGAATCCAGACGGAGGCCGCGGCGAGAAGTCACGCCGCCGGAGGGAACAGGGGCGCCGCAGGGAGCGGAGGCGCCGGTGGGAGCGGAGGCGCCGAAGGGAAGGAGGCCGCGGCGCAGGGCGCCGGGCCCAGCAAGCCAGCCGGGGAGGAGGAGGAGGAGGACGCCGAGGCCACCGAGGACTCCGGCGGATCCACGGAGCTCTACGCCGACGACCTCTCCTCGTCGGAGACCTCCCCGCCCCGGGCAAGCCCTAGGCGGTCTCCACTTAAGCGCATCCGCAAGACGGCGACGGGGGAGGGGGCGCAGGCCCCCCGGCAACAACCAGCTCGCCGGGCAGCGCGAGCTCCCCGGGGAAGTCAAGCTGCGCCGGGGGCGACCGGCGCACCAGCCACAGCGGAGGCGGCCCGCGCGCAGGCCACGGCAGAGGCGCCTCGCAGGTCGGCGCCGAGCAGACAGGAGTCTTCGCAGAGCGGAGCGACGGCTCCGCCCGCCCCTCGTGCCCCGGCTACCACGGGGGCTGGGTCTTCGCAGCCCCCAGCCCCGGGGACCGCCAAGCGCCCGAGGGAGTCTTCGCCTCCCGCTCCTCGCGCAGACGCGCCCCAGGTGGAGTTCGACTTCTCCGCCTTGAGCGACGACGAGGAGGAGGAGCAGGAGTAAGGACTCGATATCCTTTATCTTTTCAAATTTCGTCTTGGTTATTGTTGATGCTGATCTTGTGTTTTGCTTTGATTTCAGGACCTTGGCCCAGCGCGCGGCGAAGAAAGCCAAGGTGCCCGTGGTCGAGGTCGCGGATGACTCGCCCGCCGCGGCAACTGGGGACGCGCCGGAGCCAAGCCTGCCGGACCCGAGCACTGCTTCGAGGAGCAGCCCCCAGCGCAGCCCCCAGCGTAAGTCTGGATTCTGGCTTCCCGCTCGTCGGGTGCGCTTGGAGATTTTGGTCTTGCTCTAACATCTTGATATTTTTGTCTTGACTTGTGCAGAGTTGGAGCCACAGCCGCAGGAGCGTCCGGAGGCCGCCCCCGAGGAGCTGCAGGCCCCGCCGTCCCCGCCAAGGCCGAACTCCCCGGCAAGGGAGAGCGCTCCGCCAAGGGCGGGTACTCCGCCAAGGGCGAGCAGCCCGGCGAGGATAGCCACTCCGCCAAGGCAGAGCTCCCCGGCGAGGGAGCCCGCCGCTGACGACGTCCGCCAAGGTAGGTCTTGCAACTTTGTCTTCTTGGCGCTGTTTCTTTTTGGATATTTGCTTGAATTTCCTTCGCTTCTTCTTCTTCTAGATCCTCCTCCCCCCAAGCAAATGGAGACGGAGGTCATCAACCTCGAGGAGGAGGGTGCGCAGGGCGGCGGCGGCGACGCCCCTGTCGCCGAGGACACGGCGGGAGCCGCCGAGCCGGCCGCGCAGGAGACCGCTCCGGCTGCAGACGCAGCGGCCGGGGAGGGGGACGGCGAACGCACCGCCGGCCCGGAGGCGGCGGGAGCATCAAGTGCTGCGCCGGCCGCCGACCCCTCCGCCGGAACGGAGCAAGCCGGCTATTATCTCGAAGCCCCCAACGGCGTCTTCATCCAGGTGCCGTGGGGTTCTTCGTCGCGAGCTCCAGCGGAGGGCGAGGCATTTGATGGGGAGGTCCTCGCCTCCGCGGGCTTGAAGATTGTCGAGGCGCCCGGCGGGAGTGAAGGGCCCGAGGAGGAGAAGCTGCTTCACCAGCTCCTGGCCCTTTACCGGGCCAGGCAGGCGAAGCTTGCTTCCCGGGAAGCCCTTGCCGCCAAGGCCGCCGCGGAGATGGAGAAGCGTGCGGCGGAGCTCAGCGCCGCCAACGAGGCTGCCCTCCGCGAGGTGGCGGAGGAGCGCGAGCGACTCGCCGGAGAGTACCAAGAGTGGGTGCTGGAGAAGGCCGAGGCCGAAGAGCAGCAGCGGCTCGCCGGGGTGGAGCTGTCCCGGCGAGAAGGAGAACTCGCCCAGCGGAAGGTCAACCTCGACGCCCACGAGGAAGAACTTGCCGCTCGAGAGCAGGCCCTTGGCGGGGAGCTGAAGGAGGCGAGAGCTGCCGCGGCTACCGCGGAGACCGCCAAGGAGGAGCTTGTCGCCAAGGTCGCGCAGCTGGAGGAGTCGCTGAAGGCGAGCGTGGAGAAGGTCGCCGCGCTCAATATAGAGCGCGAGAAGGACGCCCACACTAACTCAGAACTCCAGGTGCGTCTTTCTGAGAGGGGCGACGAGTTGAAGGCCGCCAAGGACTCCATCGAGGATCTGGAGCTGAAGGTCTCCACGCTGAAGGATTCGCTTGACGCCGCCCGGGATCGGGAGACCAAGTTGAAGGAGGAGCTCCGCAAGGAGCGAGCCTTGGTGGACAGCGTCAACAAGGCGTCCGAGAACTTCCGCCGTACCATTGAGGTATGGACCGAGGACTTGGTATCTTCTGCGTCCAACATCGACCAGGAGCTGCTGGCGCTGAAAGTCGAGCATCTCATCTACTCCCCGGATCCGAACCTCCCTCACAGCGCCAAGCTCAGCCTCTTCTTCAGAGGGATTGCGCTGGCTCTTGCAGGTCTTCGGAAGAAGATCCCCGCGCAGCTGGCCGAGGAGGCGCGCGTGCTCTGCACGGGAACCTTGGAGCGCGTGCTGACGAAGATTGTATACCGCAATCCCGGCATAAACCTCACCAACGTTCTTCGCACCCTGCCGGCCGACGCAAACATGGAGGTGCTGAAGGAGCAGGTCGCCCACATCATCGCCAAGGTGAACAAGATCTCCAGGATTGAGGGCGACCGCGTAGATTAGGCCTCCATTACCTTTATCTCTTTTTGTTGCTGCATAGGGTGTTATGAACTCATTAGTCCATTGCGACAAGTTATCCTTTGTAAGATATTTATCTCATTTTGATCAATCAGTGCAATGTTATCTTCCTTGTCTTGGTTATTTACTTTGTATGCTTTTCACCCTACGCTCCCGGGGAGCTTGCCGGCAAGGGGCCTTTGCCGCGGGCGCTGAGTGCTGGACTCTGAGCAGCCTGCTGGCCAAGGTCTCATCGGCAAGCAACCTTGCCGCAGCTAGTCGCAACGCACTTGGCTTGCTGAGCGAACTCGAAAACGAAGTAAGGGCGCGACACTTGTCGCAGCTCGCTTAGATCGTTGAGCGTACTCGGAAACAAGACAAGGGTGCGGCTAGCTACGGGTAGGTTCCTCCGCGCACAGGTTTTCCATACAAAGTGTGATTGTTCAAGGAAGACAACTAAAATTTAAAATTTTGAACTGGCCAAATTCTAATAACTTAGCTTTCATATATTGCTTCCTTCTTGGTAAGGCTTTTCTTTCTTGAACAGCACTTGGTTCCTCCTCCATCTCCTTCCCCCCCGGCAAACTTGTGCGCGAGGAACGTTCCTTCTGCTTAAGAGGCAAAGGAAAAGAAGAGGGAAACAAGACATGGCCTTTCGGCGTGCTAATGCTTACCGGATGTGTATGTTGCACAAGATGCCAAATAACACATGCAAATAGCAAAGAAAAGCATGCAAAAGGCAAATAACGCAAAACACAAAATCTTTACTGATGCACGGGGTCTGCGCCCGGCTTTGTACAAAGGGTTACATGCAACAGCGGCAAAGCTTGTACAAAAGGTGGTTGCCGGAACGGATCACGACAACCGCGCCTTATGGGTGAAACTTGCGAAGATGCTCTATGTTCCAGGAGTTGCTCACCGGTAAGCCTTCTTCGGTCTCGAGGCGGACAGCGCCGGGCCTCGTGACTTGTCTCACCCGATAAGGGCCTTCCCACTTCGGCGTCAACTTGTTGGAATTCTTGGCGGACTGAACACGCCGAAGAACAAGGTCGCCTTCCTCGAGACTCCTGGCCTTGACCTTGCGGCTATGGTAGCGGCGCAAGGCTTGCTGGTATCGAGCAGCTCGTACAGCAGCCTGGAGACGTCCCTCCTCGAGGAGCAATGCATCATCTTGTCGCAGTTGCTCTTGCTCGAGCTCATCATAGGCGAGCACTCGAGGAGATCCGTATACGAGTTCCGTGGGGAGAACTGCCTCTGCTCCATAGACTAGAGCAAAGGGTGTCTGTCCGGTGGCTCGACTTGGTGTCGTTCTGATTGACCAAAGAGCCGCCGGTAGCTCCTCTATCCAATTTCTTCCGCACTTGCGCAGCCTGTCAAAGGTCCTTGTCTTGAGTCCGCGCAGCACTTCAGCATTGGCCCTCTCCGCTTGACCGTTGCTCTTCGGGTGAGCAACAGAAGCGAAACAGACCTTGGCGCCAAGGTCTTGGACGTACTGCATGAAGGTGCGACTAGTGAATTGTGTACCGTTGTCGGTGATAATCCTATTAGGGATCCCGAAACGGCAAACAATCGACCTGAAGAACCTGACTGCTGACTGTGCTGTCACCTTTCTCACTGGCTCCACTTCTGGCCACTTTGTGAACTTGTCGATTGCAACGTACAAGTACTCAAAGCCCCCGACGGCTCGGGGGAAGGGGCCGAGGATATCGAGCCCCCAGACCGAGAAGGGCCAGGACAAAGGTATTGTTTGGAGAGCTTGAGCTGGCTGATGAATCTGCTTTGCATGGAACTGGCACGCTTCACACCTGGTTACTAGTGCAGTTGCATCTTGGAGGGCTTCTTGCCAAAAGAACCCTTGCCGGAAAGCTTTCCCGGCAAGCGCCCTTGCGCCAATGTGGTGGCCGCATATGCCTCCGTGTATTTCTGCCAACAGCTTCTGTCCATCTTCCCTGGAGATGCACTTCAGTCTGACACCATTGAGCCTTCTTCTGTACAGCTCGTTATCCACGAACTGGTACATACTTGACTGTCTGGTTATCTTCTCTATTTCTTCTGGGTCGTCGGGAAGTTCTCCAGTTTGCAGAAAACGAACGATCTGCTGCGCCCATGCCGGAGCTTGAGGCTCAACGGCAAGGACTAAAGGCATGAGTGCTGATGCGGGGACCTCGGCTTCTACGGCCAGAACCTCTGGCTCCGCCGGAGCTGAAGGTCCCCCGGCAAGCTCGCCAGGGCGAGGCTTGTCGGGAACGCTTGCTTCAACTGTACAGACCCGAGGATCTGCAGGAGCAAACTGTTCCTCAGCGTTGTGGTTGTTGATCTTGGGGACCTTGGCGGCGGTTTCAGGAAGATCCGCCGGCAAGTTGTCGCCGGAGACCAACTTTCTCTTCTTGGACTGCCCAATTGATGGTGTAACGGATGGTTGAGTCAGCTTGAGCAAGAAGGTCCCTGGTTCCACAGGTAACTTCATCGAAGCACACTTTGAAAGGCCATCTGCTATTTCATTCTGAGCTCTCGGGACGTGCTCCATCTGCAGACCTTCAAAGTGCTCCTCAAGCTTCCTCACTTCATCTACATAAGCTTCCATCAAAGGGCTCTGATAACTCTTATTGACTTGCCGGACCACCAACTGTGAATCTCCCCGCACAATCAGCTTCCTGATCCCAAGTTCGGCCGCAATCCTAAGGCCGGCAAGCAAGCCTTCATATTCAGCAATGTTGTTTGTCGCTTGCTCCCTGGGAAAGTGCATCTGGATAACATATTTGAGGTGCTCTCCGGTGGGTGCGATGAGTACCACGCCAGCACCGGCGCCTTGCAGCGAGATGGCACCGTCAAAATACATTACCCATTCACTTGTTGCTTCTTGTACGGGCGCACTTGTTTCTTGGACTTCTTCATCGGGCGTTGGGGTCCACTCAGCTATGAATTCTGCCAAAGCTCAGCTCTGTATGGTTGAAGTACTTTCAAACTTGAGTCCAAAGCTCGACAGCTCGAGTGCCCACTCAACGATCCTGCCTGTTGCTTCTGGGTTGTGCAATATCCTCTTCAGCGGAAAGCGAGTGACCACTGTTATCTCATGTGCTTGGAAGTAATGGCGCAGCTTTCTCGAGGCCATGAGGAGGCCGAAAAGCAACTTTTGCACACCAGAGTACCTTGATCTAGCCCCCTGGAGAAGGGAACTCACAAAATACACTGGGCGCTGCACCATTTTCTTCCGCACTTCATCCTGTTCCTGCGCAGAGTTATCCTTGTCGGGGCCAGAGCTTGCCGGAGGAGCCCCCTGCTTGTCGCTGGACTCGCTTGCCGGTGGTGTAGCCTCCTCGTCGGACTCCCTCTCCGCTACTAACGCAGCACTAACCACCTGGTTGTTCGCCGCTAGGTATAGCAACAACTTTTCCTGTGGTCTAGGTGCGACAAGTATTGGAGTGGAAGATAGGTACCGTTTCAAATCTTGCAGCGCTGCCTCCGCTTCCGGAGTCCACTTCATGGGACCTGCCTTCTTCAAGATTTTGAAGAAAGGTAGGGCGCGTTCTGCAGACTTCGAAATGAACCTACCGAGGGCAGCCACACAACCTGCAAGCCTTCTGACATCCTTGACGCGCTTCGGGGCCTCAATCTGCTCAATGGCTTTAATCTTGTTGGGGTTGGCTTCAATCCCCCTCTGTGACACAAAGAATCCGAGAAGCTTGCCGGAGGGCACTCCAAAGACGCACTTCTCGGGGTTCAATTTGAGCTGTATCCTGCGCAGGTTCTGAAATGTCTCTTCCAAATCTTGGATCAGGGTTTCCTTGCTCTTACTCTTCACCACGATGTCATCCATGTAAGCCTCTACATTTCTGTGGATCTGTGGCTCGAAAGTAGTGTACACTACCCTTGCAAACGTTGATCCTGCATTCTTCAGTCCAAATGGCATGCGTATGAAGCAATAAGTGCCACAAGGAGTGATAAATGCAGTCTTCTCTTCATCCTCTTTGGCCATAAAGATCTGGTGGTAGCCTGAATATGCATCAAGAAAACAGAGTAGCTCACATCCGGCAGTGGAGTCGACGATCTGGTCAATGCGCGGCAAAGGGAATGGATCCTTGGGACATGCTTTATTCACATCGGTGAAGTCTATACACAGTCTCCACTTCCCGTTGGCCTTGCGCACGACGACTGGGTTTGCCAACCACGTCGGATGGATCACACCTCTAACTAGGCCTGCTGCCTCTAGCTTCTTGATTTCTTCGTTGATAAATTCTTGGCGCTCCACGGCTTGCTTCCTCACTTTCTGCTTGATGGGCCGCGCATGAGGACAGACAGCAAGCTTGTGCTCAATTACCTTCCTGGGAACACCGGGGATGTCAGATGGCTGCCAGGCAAACACATCGACATTCGCCCGCAGGAAGGCAACGAGCGCGCTTTCCTATTTGCTGTCAAGCGTGGCACTGATGGTGAAGGTACCACCAGTGCCGTCCTCCTTGGCGGACACCTTCTTGGTTGCCGGAGGAGCGGCCATCCCTTTCTTACACTTGCCGGTGGAGCTCGATGGAACGTCCTCGACGGCAGCGCAGCACTCCGAAGAGGTGCGGTTGCCGGAGTGGGCCCCAGAGCACTTGCCGGACTTGGTCTTCGTCTTCTTCCCCCCGGGAGCTTCAGCGGCAAGTGTATCCTTCTCTGCCGCAGCTGCCGCATCCCGGTAGATCTTGTCGGCGCAGACAAGCGCATCCTTCTTATCGCCGTGGACAGTGATGACGCTTATCGGCCCCGGCATCTTGAGTACGTTGTAAGCATGGTGGGAAGCTGCCATGAACTTGGCGAGGGCAGGACGGCCGAGTATCCTATTGTATGGCAATGGTATATCGGCGACGTCGAAAGTGATGCGCTCGGTTCTGAAGTTGAGCTCCCCGCCAAAGGTCACCGGCAGAGTGATCTTCCCCTTGGGCTTGCTCCTTCCCGGGTTGATTCCTTGGAAAGAACCGGTCTCTTCGAGCTCGCCATCTGGAATTTGGAGTTTCTTGATCACAGCAGAGGAGATCAAGTTCAGCCCGGCCCCGCCGTCAACCAACATTTTGGTGACCTTGAGGTTGCGGATGGTGGGTGAGACCAGCATCGGCAAGCACCCGACCGCAGTGGTGCGGTCAGGGTGATCCTCAAGATCAAAAATGATGGGCGTGCTGGACCATTTGAGGAGCCTGCGCGACTCCACGGGCGGCTCTGCTGCATTCACCTCACGCACCCACTGCTTTAGCTGGCGGTGAGAGGTGTGCAGAGAGGCGCCACCGTCGACGCACAGGACCTCTGTGGCCTTCTGGAATTCCTGCTCGCTGTTATCCTCGTCCTCCATGTCTTCGTCGTCGTCCTCTTCGTCCTTGTCGCGGCCCCGGGGAGGTCGGTCACCTTGCCGCTGCTTGGCCTTGCCGCGGCGTCCTCCCCGGCCATTGAACGGCCGCTTCTTGCTTGGCTCTTCCCCGCCACCTTGGGCCTTCTCCTTGTCGCGCCTCTCGTACTCAGCTTTCTGCTGCTCGACGAGGTATTCGACGCGCTTGCAGTTGGAGAGGTCGTGACCCTTGGTGCGGTGGATCTTGCAGTATTGCTTGTCGGAGCCGTCCGGCTTGTCGGCTGCCGCTACAGGGGCAGGCTCCTTGCCGGAGCCGCCAGCCTGCGTTTGCTTGGCGGGAGCCTCCTTGCCGGACTTCTCGACGGCAAGCACCTCTTTCTTGCCCTTCCTTCTGTTATTCCGCCGCCGGCTCTTCTTTGCCGGGGCGGCGTCGTCGCTGTCGCTTCCTCCTGCGCCAGCATCCTCCCCGGGGAGTCTCCTCCCCTCTTCTGCGCGTGCGCACTTGTCAGCCAGAGCGTAGAGCTCGCTGACATCCCGAATCTTGGTCATCGCCATCTCTTCACGCATGCGGCGGTTACGCACGTTCTGGTGGAACGCGCTAATAACCGCGGCAGGGTGGACGTCGGGGATGTTGTGCTGTACACGGCTGAAGCGTTGGATGTACTTGCGCAGGGTTTCTCCTTCCTTCTGGGCCAGAATGTGGAGATCGCTCTCCTGGCCGTGGGGTTTGTGGCCGCCAGTGAAGGCGCCAACAAACTGATGGCAAAGGTCTGCCCAAGAAGAAATGGAGCCTTCCGGCAAGTGCATAAGCCACGAACGGACGTTCGGCTTAAGCACGAGCGGGAAGTAGTTTGCCAAGATCTTCTCGTCGCGCCCCCCGGCAGCCTGCACCGCGATGGTGTAGACGCTGAGGAATTCCGAGGGGTGCGTCTTGCCGTCGTACTTCTCCGGTACGTCGGGCTTGAAATTCTTCATGCTGTGCCACTGGACGCGCCGCAGCTCGCGAGTGAACGCAGGGCAGCCTGCCGCGTACGGCAAGTCGCCTGGTTCACCGGGCGCGCTCGCGTCGACAGCGTTCCCAGCTCTATGATCTGATTGTCGCCGAGCTTCTCGGCGGCGCTCGATTGTGGTGCGAGCGTCTTCTTGTCGCCGGTCGTCGAGGACCTGGCGCTGGTCCCGACGGGCCCGCGGATCCGACGATGCCGTGGAGCCGTCGTCGGCGTTGTTCCGGCGGGGCGGCGTCTTCTGCTTCCGCGGCGGGGAGTGCACGCTTGTCGCACCCCCGGCGGTCTTGTCGCTGTCGGCCTTCGTCTTCTCAGCTTGCCGCGGCCGCGAGGCCGCTGGCTGCTGTGGAGAATCGTTGTTGGCGAAGGCTATCAGGCTCTGGATGGTGGCCCTCCAGTCTTCGGCCTTGTCTGCCACTGGAGGGAAGTCGAGGAGCAGTTGCGCCCTTGCGAGCGCTTCTGCCGGAGTGGAGGGGAACGGGGGCGAGCGGTGCGAGGAGCGGGATATGCTCGGACTCCTAACAACGTTAGAAGGAGCAGGGTCCCGCGCCGGCGCCTTCGCTTTGCTTGTGCCCGGACGGTGGTCCGGGGCGTCCCGCGAGCCTCCGGTTTTCCCTTGTCCCAGCAAGCGGATACCACCTCCTGTGGTATGGCGCGGCTGGGTTGTCGTGTGCTGAGATGGACGTGGCGCGTCCACGGAGACCGAAGCTCGGTCGTCCGTCTTGTCCTTGGATTTGGTGGCGCCACGAGTGTCCTCGCCGGCGACCACCCTTCCGACGGCGTCTCCCCCGCCCACCGTTGGCTATGGTGGCGGCGGATGAGACGCAGACGGGCCTCCGACCTCCGAAGCCTTCTTCTTCGGGGCCATGGTGCTGTTGCTGATGAAGTTGCTGACGAAACTGGAGAGGTTGGTGAAGAATGCGCCCGCGTGAACGCCGGATCAGGTTCGCACAACCTCGACGCCCCCTACCTGGCGCGCCAAAGATGTCGGGGGAAACTGTCCGCCACGAACACCTATGGGACCGGAGCCCCTTGTCTGTGCGGTACGAGGGCGGAGGGAGCACGAAGAGCAGATCGTAGCGAGCACGCGGGCAGTTTTACCCAGGTTCGGGCCGCGGTAGACGCGTAAAACCCTACTCCTGCTTAGTTATGTATTGAGTTGGAGAGCTCGGGAGCTTGAAGAAGCAGCTACACCGAGCGTACGAGTGATCTAGGTTCCGAACCCCCTCCACGTTGTGCATGGGCCTCCTTTTATAGTGCAAGGGGGTCACCGACAGGTGTCAACGTAGGAGAAAGGGGTAAAAACGTAAAAGAGGTGGTAGTTGTAACAGTGCGGGAATAGTGGAGCTACAGTGCGCGAACAGTGGTCGCCACCTACTTTGACAGTGGGGGACAAGGGCATTTAATGCCCGTCGCCGTCGACCCCAAAAGCTCTCGCCTTCGCTTCTCCGTTTGCCACGGCGATGGCTTCACCACCGTGTAGTGCCACCGTGTCCCCCAGGCTGCACAGCTATTAGCCACGCGTCCCTGGGATGGCCCCAGGGTGACGCGTGGGCCGATGAGCTGGAGCGCGGGCACACAGCGCAACTCTCCCGGCAAGCACCTTGCCGGGGTCTTGATCTTGCCGGGCCCGGGAGCTTACCGGGCTCTGAAGCTTGTCGCTCCCCGGGCCCTCGCTGGGTCTTCTACGATGTAATCTTCTAGTCTTCCTGGCAAGCTCCTCTTGCCAGGGCCTTGCGTGAGTGATGTAACCTTGAGCCTGGGACGGCCCTCCCGGCAAGCTTTGCTTGCCGGGGTCTTGATCTTCTATCTTGTATACTTTGTTTTTGAATGGCTTGATATGGAGCAGGAAGGTCTCCGGCGAGCACGCGGTAAACCCTGCCGCGGGAAGCTGCAACTGCCCGTGCACAAGTTGGGGTACTGAGGTACCCCTACCTTAGTACACCGACATAGGGATTACCATGTAACGGATGCACTAGATCTATACGTGTATGAAAGCTCAAAAGAAAACTAAGTGGGTGTGCATCCAACTTGCTTGCTCATGAAGAACTAGGGAAATTTGAGGAAGCCCATAATTGGAATATACAAGCTAAGTTTTATAACAAAACATTCCCACCAGCAATATATGAAAGTGTCAATATAGGAGACTCTCTATCATGAAGAACATGGTGCTACTTCGAAGCACAAGTCTGGAAAGGGATAGTAACATTGTTCCTTCTCTCTTTTTCTCTTATTTTTTATTTAGATCTCTTTGGCTTTTTTTTATTTGAGCTCTTTGGCCTCTTTTTTTATTTGGGCTCTTTTGCCTCTTTTTTAATTTGGGCTCTTTGCCCTCTTTTTTTATAACCTCGCATGGGAAAATGCTCTAATAATGATGATCATCACACTTTTATTTACTTACACTCATACAAACTCAAGGCAAAACTCATAATGACAGAACAGTGGAGCTACATGGCAATATATATCAGAATGTCTATGAAAATTCCATAATAGGTAGGTATGGTGGCCGTTTTGAGGAAAGATATAAGGTGGGTTTAATATACCATCGAAAGTTGCGCGGTACTAGAGTGGCTAGCAAAGGTGGAAGGGTGAGAGTCTGTATATTTGATGGACTCAACACTAGTCATAAAGAACTCACGTACTTATTGCAAAAAGTTTATTAGGCCTCGCAGCAAAGTACAACTACAGATGCTGCTAGGGATAGGTTGGTAGGAGTTAACCATCGCGGGCTCCTGACTTTCACACAAAGTAAGATAATCAAGGATATATTGCATTCCAACTTCATCACATAGCTAGAAGACCATACGTGCATGCTACGGGAATTACAAACCTTAACACAAGTATTTCATTTATTCCACAATTTACTAAGCATGTCTCTAATATTACCATCTTCATATCTCAAAACAATTGCAAGGAATCAAACTTCTCATATATTTAATGCCCTTGATGAAATATTTTATTATATCCCCCTTGGATGCTTATCATATTAGGACAAAATTCACAACCTAGGCAAATTTCCATGCTGTTATTAGACTATCCAAATAATATAAGTGAAGCATGAGAGTTCATCAATTTCTTCAAAATAACATAACTGCCATGCTCAAAATGATATAAGTGAAGCACTAGAGCAACTGCCTAGCTCAAAAGATATAAGTGAAGCACATAGAGTATTCTAATAAATTAACGATTAATGAGTCTTCCTTTGAAAATGTGTGTATAAAAAGGATGATTGTGGAAAACTAAAAAAAAGACTCATATCATACAAGACGCTCCAAGCAAAACACATATCATGTGGTGAATAAAAATATAGCCTTAAGTAAATTTACCGATGGATTGAAGACAAAACAGGGGATGCCTTCCGGGGCATCCCCAAGCGTAGATTCTTCGTTGTCCTTGAATGTTACCTTGGGGTGCCTTGGGCATCCCCAAGCTTAGTCTCTTGCCACTCCTTTTTTTAGTCCATCAAATCTTTACCCAAAACTTAAAAACCTCACAACACAAAACTCAACAAAAAACTCATGAGATCTGGTAGTATAATAAAGCAAATAACCACTTTAGGTACTGTTGTGAACTCATTATAATTTTATATTGGTGTTATATCTAATCTATTCAACTACTCCATGGTTCATACCCCCGGTACTACCCATAGATTCATCAAAATTAGCAAACAACACAATGAAAACAGAATCTGTAAAAAATAGAACAGTCTGTAAAAATCTAAAAACTTCGTATACTTATGGAACTTTAAAAATTCTGAAAAATTAGGACAACGCGGGAAATATGTATATCAACCTTTTGTAAAAAAAATCAGAAAATTAGCACGCTCTAGGGAAGTTTATAATTTTCTGTACTAGACACAAAATTGTCTGTTTTTCAGCAAAATCAAATCAACAATCTTCCAAACCACCCCAAAGGTCTTACTTGGCACAACAACAAATTTAAAACATGAAAACACATCTAACCAAAGGCTAGAAGGTATATTTATTGGAAAACTTAAAATAAAAATATTGGGTTGTCTCCCAACAAGCGCTTTTCTTTAAAGCCTATTAGCTATGCATTGATAATTTTAATGATGCTCACATGAAAGACAAGATTAAGCACAAAGAGAGCAGCATAAAACATGTGATAAACACATTTAAGTCTAATGTGCTTCCTATGAATAGGTATTTTATAAGCGAACAAATTATCAAGGGAAGCAAATACTAGAATATGCAAGGAAGAAGAATAATAGCTTGACAATTTAAACTTCAAGAGAGGTAATTTAGTAACATGAAGATTTTCACAACCATATTTTCCACTCTCATAATAATTGCATGTGGGATCATATTCAAATTCAACAATATAGCTCTCACATAACATATTCTCTAATTTTTTCATATGCATGCAAAGTTGACCCTCTTCCAAAATTGTGGGATTATCATCCAATAAAATCATGATTTCTCCAAGCCCACTTTTATGAAAAATTTCATAAGATTGATCAATCCCCAAAGTGGTGGGACCATTATTACCTAAAGTTAGAACTCTTTCAAAGCCACTTTAAATAGTATTGCAAACACTATTATCAATCTCATATTCATCATGGGGCTTAAATAAATTTTGAAGATCATAAGAAGAATCACCCCAATCATGATCATTGCAACAAGTAGTGGGCATAGCAAAATTAGCATCCCCAAGCTTGGAGTTTTGCATATCATTAACAAAATTTACATTCATAGAATTTATAATAGAATCATTGCAATTATGATTTTTTATTAAGGAGCTATCGTGAATCACTTTATAAATTTCTTTTAACACTTCATCACAATTTTCACATTCACGAATTTCAAGCAAAACTTCATAAAGATAATCTAGTGCACTCAACTCACTAGAAATTGGTTCATCATAATTGGATATTTTAGAAAGATTAGAAAGTTGATGATGATCTGTACATTATTTGTTTTTATTTTTCTTTCCTTATGAATTGCATTAAATACACAATTATGCCAAGCAAATGGGCAAACAAGACAAGTAAGACATAAAGGCACGGAAAGAAGGCAAATATGTTTGTGTTTTTTCTGAAAATGTTTTAGAAGTGAGGGAGATGAAAACGAGAGGCAAATGGAAAATAATGTAAGTGCAAGAGATGATAATTTATGATAGGTACTTGGTAGGCTTCATGTAGAACCTCCCCGACAATAGCGCCAGAAATTCTTCCTGCCACTTCTTGAGCTTGCCTTGATTTTTCCCTTGAAGAGGAATGGGTGATGCAACAAAGTAGAGATAAGTATTTCCCCCAGTTAAGAACCAAGGTATCAATCCAGTAAGAGGCACAAGCAAGTCCCCAATATATGCACATGCAACTAACAAACACTTGCACATAACGCGAAAAAGGGGTTGTCAATCCCTTCATGATTAGTAGGAAGAGTGAGATCTAATAGAGAGATATTTAAAATATAAGTAAAAGGCAAAATAAAGTAAACACAAATAAATTCCAGTAAGGTATTTTTAGGTTTTTGGTTATATATATATGAAAATATATTATGGAAAATAGAACCGTGGGCCATAGATTTCACTAGAGGCTTCTCTCTTGAAGAAAGCATACGGTGGGTTATGATGAAAACCTTAGAAAAAAGGTTCCTACCAATGTCTTGGTTGATATAATTTCTGAGATGAATGATGATTTTTCTATTAAAAACAATGGGTTAGGCTTCTCCCTTGAGCGAAGGCTTATGACCTTCTTCCAAAAGAACGCCTATAATGATGAATTGGTTGTTCACTACAAAGGGTCAAAAGAGGAACCTATTCCTCCTGAGATTGATATGGGGGACTTTTGTCCCATTAAATTTAGCCCTTTTGATTACTTTTGCTTGCCACAAAGGAAACTTGCTCCTAAACGTAGGGAATATGAGATGAGTTTTCGCGATATATCGTATCATTATGGCATTCCCTAGATCTAACCATGTATCGTGCCTAACTAGGGGAGTAAAACGACAGCGCTTGTTGGGAGGCAACCCAATTTTATATTTTTTGTTTTTGCTGCTGTTTAGGGATAAATATTGCATCTAGCTTCTGTTTAGATGTGGTTTTGTGTTTTGTTTACTGTTTTTGCCAAGTAGAACCTTTGGGAAGACTTGTGTTAAGTTTATATGATCTTGCTATGAAAAACAGAATCGTTAGCGCTCGCTAGAAAGATCAGCAGATTTTACTAGACTGTGCTATTTAGTTAATTCTTTTTGTAGATTATTAATAGAAAATTCCTCACATTTACCAATTTAGTTTGAATTTTTTGGAGTTACAGAAGTATGCGAAAACTGCAGATTACTACAGACTGTTCTGTTTTTGACAGATTCTGTTTTTCGTGTGTTGTTTGCTTATTTCAATGCATCTATGAGTAGTATTGGGAAGTATGACCATAGAGAAGTTGGAATACAGTAGGTTTAACACCAATATAAGCAAAGAATGAATTCATTGCAGTACCTTTGAGTAGTGGTTTGCTTTCTTATACTAACGGAGCTCACGAGATTTTTGTCTAAGTTTTGTGTTGTGAAGTTTTCAAGTTTTGAGTATTGCTTTGATGGACTATGGAACAAAGCGTGGCAAGAGACTAAGCATGGGGCTGACCATGGCACCCCAAGGTAAAATTCAAGGAAAACCAAAAGCCTAAGCTTGGGGATGCCCCTGGAAGGCATCCCCTCTTTCGTCTTCATCCATGGGTAACTATACTCGGAGCTATATTTTTATTCACCACATGATATGTGTTTTACTTGGAGCGTCTTGTATAATTTGAGTCTTTGCTAGTTAGAGAAATTGTTGAACTCTCATGCTTCACTTATATCCATTTGAGAGTCTATTAAAATAGAATGGTAATGTTCTTAGGCTATAAAACTATTCTTCACATGATAGACATCCAATATGAATGTAGTAAAAAAATTCACACTAAGTGCATTGAATATGATGAGAAGTTGGATGCTTGACAATTGTTTTAAGATATGAGGATAGTGATATTAGAGTCATGCTAGTGGAGTTATTATGAAATTGAGAAATGCTTGTGTTAAGGTTAGTGATTCCCGTAGCATGCACGTATGGTGAACCGCTATGTGACGAAGTTAGAGCATGAGGTATTTGTAAAGTGTCAACCTTTGTGTGGAGGTCGGGGGCACGCGATGGTTAACTCCTACCAACCTCCCCCCTAGGAGCATGCGTTGATTGCTTTGTTTTGATGACTCGTAGATTTTTGCAATAAGTATATGAGTTCTTTATGACTAATGTTGAGTCCATGGATTATACGCACTCTCACCCTTCCACCATTGCTAGCCTCTCTTGTATCACGCAACTTTCGTCGGTACCATACACCCACTATATATCCTTCCTCAAAACAGCCACCATATATATTCCTCAAAATAACCACCATACCTACCTATCATGGTATTTCCATAGCCATTCCGAGATATATTGCCATGCAACTATCCACCGTTCCGTTCATATGACACGCTTCATATTGTCATATTGCCATGCATGATCATGTAGTTGACATCGTATTTCTGGCAAAGCCACCATGCATAATTTTTCATACATGTCACTCTTGATTCATTGCACATCCCGGTACACCGACGGAGGCATTCATATAGAGTCATACTTTGTTCTAGTATCGAGTTGTAATATCGAGTTGTAATTTTATGAAAGTGTGATGATCATCATTATTAGAGCATTGTCCCATGTGAGGAAAGGCTAAATCAATAAAGCCCCTCCAAAAAAGGAAAAAGGGAAAGGCCAAAGAAAAAAAAGAAAGGCCCAAATGCCCTAGGTCTTCATTATAGAACTTGGCTTGTATATTCCAACGATGGGCTTCCTCAAATGCCCTAGGTCTTCAAGAGCAAGCAAGTTGGATGCACGCCCACTAGTTTCTTTTGTTGGGCTTTCATACATTTTTAGCTCTAGTGCATCCGTTGCATGGCAATCCGTACTCACTCACATTGATATCTATTGATGGGCATCTCCATAGCCCATTGATACGCCTAGTCGATGTGAGAGTATCTCCCTCCTTTTTGTCTTCTCCACAACCACCTCTCTATTCCACCCATAGTGCTATGTCCATGGCTCACGCTCATGTATTGCGTGAAAGTTGAAAGGTTTGAAAGAATAGAGTATGAAAACAAGTGCTTTTCTGAAATTGGGGTTGTGCATGATATGAATATTTTGTGTGATGAAGAGGGAGCATAGCCAGACAATATGATTTTTGTAAGGATAACTTTCTTTAGCCATAGTATTTTGAGAAGACATGATTGCTTTGTTAGTATGCTTGAAGTATTATTATTTCTTATGTCAATATAGACTTTTGTCTTGAATCTTTCAGATCTGAACATTCATGCCACAATTAAGAGAATTACATTGAAAAACTATGTTGGTTAGCATTCCATATAAAAAATTCTGTTTTTATCGTTTACCTACTTGAGGACGAGCAGGAATTAATCTTGGGGATGCTTGATATGCCTCCAATGTATCTATAAGTTTTTATTGTTCCATGCTATTATTTATGATGTTCTGGATGTTTAATGGGCTTTGTTATACACTTTTATATTATTTTTGGGACTAACCTACTAACCCAACGGCCTAGTCCAGATTGCTGTTTTACAGAAATGGAATATCAAACGGAGTCCAAACGGAATGAAACCTTCGGGAAAGATTTTTGCAGAAAAATACGCACGGGAGACTTGAGAACCACAGAGTAGGGCACACGTGGCGCCCACGAGGGTAGCCCCCCCTATAGGGCGCCCCGCCTTTGTCATGGGCCCCACGTTTGGCCCCTGGTGCCCTCCTTCCTCCTATATATACCTACGTACCCCGAAACCATCAGAACAATAGAGAAAACCCTAGTTCCACCACCGCAACCTTCTGTTCCCGTGAGATCCCATCTTGGGCCTGTTCCGAAGCTCCGCCGGAGGGGGTATCTTCCACGGAGTGCTTCTACATCATCATCATCGCCTCACCATGAGTTGTGAGTAGTTTACCACAGACTTTTGGGTCCATAGCTAGTACCTAGATGGCTTCTTCTCTCTCTTTGGATCTCAATACAAAGTTCTCCTCGGTCTTCGAGGAGATCTATTCGATGTAATCTCTTTTTGCGGTGTGTTTGTTGAGATCCGATGAATTGTGGGTTTGTGATCAAGATTATCTATGAGAAAAATTTGGTTCTTCTCGGAACTCTTTATGTATGATTATAATATCCTTGCAAGTCTCTTCGAATTATTGGTTTGGTTTGGCCTACTATATCTATAGTTCTTGCAATGGGAGAAGTGCTTGGCTTTGGGTTCAATCTTGCGGTGTTCTTTCCCAGTGACAGTAGGGGCAGCAAGGCACGTATTGTATTGTTTCCATCGACGATAAAAAGATGGGGTTTATATCACTATGTTTTAGTTTATCCCTCTACATCATGTCATCTTGCTTAAGGCGTTACTCTGTTCTTATGAGCTTAATACACTAGATGCATGCTTGATAGCGGTCGATGTGTGGAGTAGTAGTAGTAGATTCACAATCGTTTTGGTCTACTTGTCTCGGACATGATGCCTATATATATTGATCATGCCTAGATAGTCTCATAATTATTCGCTTTTCTATCAATAGCCCGATAGTAATTTGTTTACCCGCTGTAGAATATCGCTATCATGAGAGAAGCCACTAGAGAACACTATGGCCCCCGGGTCTATTCTCAACTTATCAATCTACAATCTACTTTACTTTTCCGCTTTTACTTTTTGTTCTTATAACCAAAAATACCAACAATATCAAACTAACATCTCTATCAGATCTCACTTTCGTAAGTGATCGTAAAGGGATTGACAACCCCTTCTCGCGTTGGCTGGGAAGTTCTTATTTGTTTGTGCAGGTGCGAGGGACTCGCGCGTGGTCTCCTACTGGATTGATACCTTGGTTCTCAAAAACTAAGGGAAATACTTATGCTACTATGCTGCATCTCCCTTTGCTCTTCGAGGGAATACAACGCAAGCTCGAGAAGTAGTAGACACTGCATATCTGAAAAAGGGAAACTTTTATGGGATCAAATTAATCGTTTGCAATGCTATGCATGGAATTTATGTGAAATTTATGATTTTACTTGTTGTTCTGAAGACCCTAAGAAACACCTTCCCTACCAATGTGAGTTTAGTGATAATGAAATTGCTTCTTTGATTGAAAAGTATGATGCAACTCTTTACAAATCTGAAAATTTTGCCATATTTAAATATTGTTATGATAATTATGCTTCTAATGCTTATGTTAAACTATATATTGAGTACTACTCCGCTGTCCAAGAAGAGACTAATATTTTGGAGGAGTCTATGGAAGAAGAAATTAATGACACTGTTAGCTCATTGGATGAAAAAGATGATGAGGAGAGCGAAGAACAAAAGGAGGAAGAGCGGATTAGCAACCCGTGCCCATCTTCTAATGAGAGTAACTCTTCAACTCATACATTGTTTAATTTCCCTTCGTGCTTACCGAAGGACGAATGCTATGATGATTGCTATGATCCCTTGGATTCTTTTGAAATATCCCTTTTTGATAATGCTTGCTATGCTTGTGGCCAAGATGCTAATATGAATTATGCTTATGGAGATGAACTTGCTATAGTTCCTTATGTTAAACATGAGATAGTTGCTATTGCACCCACACATGATAGTCCTATTATCTTTTTGAATTCTCCAAACTACACTATATCGGAGAAGTTTGCACTTATTAAGGATTATATTGATGGGTTGCCTTTTTCCATTACACATGATGATTTTGATGAGTATAATATGCATGTGCTTGCTTCTCCTAGTTGCAATTATTATGAGAGAGGAACTACATCTCCGCCTCTCTATGTTTCCAACATGATAAAATTGCAAGAAACTGCTTATACTATGCATTGGCCTTTACTTGATGTGCATGAATTGTTCTTGTATGACATGCCTATGCATAGGAAGAGAGTTAGACTTCGTTGTTTCATGACACATATCACTTTGTGCTCAAGAAGAAGACGATCGTGGCGATCGGTTCGTCTGGAGCCGAAAAGCCCGTGCCGGCGCAGGCTGGCGATGGGGTGGTCGTGGATGGAAGCCGAGGCGCGACCCGTGAACACCCGCGTCGTTCCAGCAGCCGAAGCCTGGCGAGCGGCGTCGTTCGTGCGCTAGACGATGAGCCGCACGCCACCAAGTCCAATGGTGGAGCCCCCCCCGGCAGGCAGCGCGATGCCCTCCAAGAGCGGCATCGTACCATGCACGGGAGATGCGGCGACTTCCAAGACGCCCATGGCGCGCTCCTCCCAGGTCGTGCATGATCAGCAGCGTCGCCACGCCGAGGACCCCAGGTTCCGCTGCGGAAAGAGCCATGCGCATCAGTCGCAGGATGTAGAGGATCAACATGCTCGCCGTGGCGCTGAAGAAAATGGCATGCAGCTGCAGGACCGTGACAAAGCTCCTTCTAACATGGTTAGAAGTCACAGCGCGTCATGGTCCACATAGTTTTCACCGCCACCCACTCCGGCGGAGGCCTTAGCGCGCGTAGTTGCTCCTCGACTTCCCTCCTGCTGCGGAGAAGCTCGATGAGTGGAGAGCCACCATTCGTAGCCTCGTCGCCGTCGCCAACAAAGATGAACCATGGCCGGCGGGGCCCTCAGGCCGACACTCTATCGAGCCGCCGCACGCCAGCGGTGGAAGGACCGGAGGTGCCGCAGTCATGCAGCATTCTCCTCGTCCTCGCCAGCCACCACAAGCCCCGGTCCGTCGGGATTACGCTTGTGATAACATATCGATAGCATCATCCGACCCACGGACCCACCGTGACCAGCGCCAAGTTCTTCGGGAGCGTGCCCACGAGGACGCTCAAACTACCATCGAGCACCGGCGCGAGGCGCGCCACCAGTCGGATAGGCTGGTAGGGCCCAGTACGGACCACCCAGCACCGGGAGGATCTGGAGGCTTACCTTACGAGGTAGGCTGTCCAGCCTTTACCCATGAGCTGCGGCATTTCCAATGGCCCACCCACCACACCTTCAAGCCCAACGTCGGCGAGAAGTACAATGGCAAGACTCACCCATCAGAGTTCCTCAGCATCTACACCATCGCGATGCAGGCTACTGGGGCACGCGACGACAAGGTGCTTGCCAATTATTCCCCGTTGGCACTTAAACCTAACGTCATGTCATGGTTGATGCACTTTCCAGTAGATTCTATTTCTTCTTGTCATATTTGTGCCATGAGTTTGTTGGCGCCTTTACGGGAGGCCACCAGGCTCATGGCCAAGTAAGCGATTTGCATGTCATCCCCCAGAAGGAAGGTGAAAGCCTGCGCAAGTACATACAGAGGTTCAGCCGAGTGCGGTACAACATCCCAGACGTTCATCCCGCCGCCATCATCAACGCGTTCCATCAGAATGTGCGCAACCGCAAGATGCAAGAGGATCTAGCCATGAATAAAGTCAAGGATGTGGCCGAACTCTACGTTCTAGCACACAGATGCGCTCGGGCTGAAGAGGGAAGGAAGTACCCCGGCGAAGACGCCGGTGTGGAAATCGGTTCCTCGGAGGAAGACGCCGTCGCCCCGATGAAAAAGGGCCGACGCCGCAATAGGAAACGCAAGGGCAAGGCTGTGCTGTTCGTCGAGGGGTCCGACGGCGCCGGCGGCACCAAGAAAACCAAGGCAGATGACCTCGACAAAGAAATCACCGGGTGTGTCATCTGCCGGGCCTTGGCGGCCACCGACAAGCCAGGAAGCTCCGACAAGCAGTACTGCAAGATCCACCGCACCAAAGGCCATGACCTCCAGAACTGCCGACAAGTCGAGCAGCTCGCAGAGAAGCAAAAGGCCGAATATGAAAGGCGGGATAAGGAGAAAGGCCAAGATGGTGCTGAGGGATCCGGCAAGATACGTGGCGGCCAACCTGGCCGCCGTGGCAAAGATAACCAACAAGAATGGTTCGCCTGTGGCCGTGACAAGAAGTGAGAAGATGATGATCATGATGAGGACGACGAGTCCGGCGAGCAAGAGTTCCAGAAAGCCATGGAGGCTATGTACGTCGACGGTGGTACCTTCCTGCACACCTCTCACCACCAACTCAAATAGTGGGCGTGTGAGATCACAACTGCGGAGCCATCATTCGATGCCCCGAAGCCGCTGAAGTGGTCTAGCACTCCTATCATCTTTGACACCGAGGACCACCCTGATCGCAGAACTACGATCGTGTGTTTGCGATTGTTGGTCTCACTAACAATGCGCAACCTCAAGGTGACGACGATGCTGGTCGATGGTGGGGCCGGTCTGAACTTGATCTCGCCCGTCGTGATCAAAAGGCTGCAAATCCCTGATGGAGACCTCGAGGAGACGGGCATGTTTCAAGGGGTCAACCCAGGAAGGAGTCAGCCAAAGGGTAAAGTCACACTGCTCGTGACATTCGGGGTCGAGCTAAACTACAAGACAGAGAGGATTGTTTTTTATGTTGCCGAGATCCCCTTGCCTTACAACGGGATCCTCGGCCGCCCATCATTGGCCAAGTTCATGGAGGCATCACATTACGCCTACAACACGCTGAAGATGCTTGGGCTGATGTCCATCATCACCGTCCCCTCCGACAAGAAGGATGCCCTGATCTGCGCTGATCAGCTTTACCGGGAGGTAGTTACAACAACTGCCACAAAGGCACTTGCTCCTACCACTGAAGTCCCGGGAGGGAAGAAGACCGGTAGGACCTCCCGCACCCACTCCGGCAAGCGCTCCTCTTCGGAGTGCAGTGCTCCCGTCGAGAATGCGCCAGAGAGCTCCAGCAGCAAGAGCAAGAAATCCAGAGCTGCTCCACCAGAAACCAAGCAGGTGTCCGTCAAGGAGGATGGCACGGGAGGGGCTTTCACCATAAGCTCTGCCCTCGACAGCAAATAGAAAGATGCGCTCGTCACCTTCCTGTGGGCGAAGGTCGACGTGTTTGCATGGCAAGCATCTGACATCCTCGACGTTCCCTGGGAGGTGATTCAGCACCATATTGCACTACAAAAAAAAGACACATCCGTGACATTTTGGTCCGAACAAAACTTTATCTGCCATACTTATGACACTTCTATGACAATAATTGTGACAAAACACGGTATCATCATAGATGTGGTGGGGTCCTACTTCTATGACAAAAAATCATGACAGAAAATGGGCTTTTCTTCCTGGGCGGGTCGGAGACGCAGCTGCCTGATATTCTTTGGGTCGTCCATGACGGAAAAAACCGTGGTAGAAGCGAGGGCGAGGAAAATATCAGAGTGTTCCCGGTTACGGTTGGTGGTCGGGGCTGAGCGATGCGCGTTTCTCTCGTACACGCACGCACGTGGGTGCGAGGCATTTGGCTCTAACTGAGCCCGAGCGAGGCGTTGGGCTCTAACTGAACCTGAGCGATTGCACTGCAGGCTACACATTACTGAACCCGAGCGATCGATCGATGGCTATTAACTGAACCCGATCGGTCGATTCCTTCGCTACTGCTGCTAACTGAAGCCGATCGATGTTGCCTCTGCATGAACAATGAGCGTTGCTGGGGGCGGGGGGGGGGGGGGGG
>LR738712.1:245662027-245677778 GCA_902687465.1 Secale cereale
GATGAACAATTCCCAGTGGGGGTGCCTGAATAGGACCCCGTGGTGTTGCCTCTGCATGAACAGGACCCCGTTCGATCGAGCCGGTTGGGGCTGCATGAACAGGACCCGTGGAGGGCTGCATGAACAGGACCACCCCGTGGAGGGCTGCATGAACAGTAGACGGTGGAGGGCTGGATGAACAGTAGCCCATGGAGGGGTGGTTGAACAGGAGCCCGTGGAGAGGGCTGGTTGAACAGTAACCAGTGGAGTAGCGCGCGGTGGAGGCTGAACAGTCGCAGGTGGAGGCTGGAGGGGGTCGACACTGGATGAGCAGTAGCCCGTGGAGGCTGGAGGGGCTCAATGGGGGTGATGAATAGTATCTCGTGGAATCCTGTTCTGCGGTATGCCACACCCCTCCCGATGAACAGGACCCCCGTTTCGACCGTAGCGCTCCAACACAAGTCCGTTTCCTCCCTTTTGCGACATGCCACACCCCTCCCGATGAACATGACCCCTGTTTTGACCGTAGGGCTCTAACACAAGTTCGTTTCCTCTGTTTTTCTATAGGCCACATCCCTCTCGATCAACAGGACCCCTGTTTCGAGAGTAGCGCTCCAACACAAGTCTGTTTCCTCCATTTTGCGCTACGCCACACCCGTCCCGATCAACAGGACCCCTGTTTCGACCGTAGGAGGTCCGTTTCCTCCGTTTCGCGGTACGCGAGACCCCTCCCGATGAATAGTATCCTGTTTCAAACGTGGCCGGTCAAACACAAGGCTGTTTCCTCTGTTCTGCGGTACGCAAGGCCTCGTTTCCATCGGCTGTTCCGTCCAAACCCTCCCGATGAACACGACGACGCATTCCGTTCCGACCCAGCCGGTTGGCTCCCCATGAACACGATGACGACGATGTTTCTCTGTTCCGACCCAGCCATGTACATGAGCCCTGGCCGTACGTATGCGTAAGTAGGCGTTCGAGACCCTGCCCGTATGTACGTACGTGGCCGTACTTTCTTTCGTGCACACTTGCCACTGTACGTACGTGTACATGCTACGTGCGTGCCTCTACTACGACACGTGCGCGCCTCTACATCGACCAGTATGTACGTACATGTTCGCGACCAGAATGACAATGATACGTACGATTCGACCAGGTGGGTCCCGATTGTCAGGCACTTCCTTACATGCGAAGATGTAGCTGGTGGGTCCCAACAGTCAGGGGGGCGAATCATTATTTTTCCCGGACGCACTTCTTTGCGTGCGAAGATGTAGCTGGTGGGTCCCAGCAGTCAGGGTGGCGAATCATTGTTTTTTTTGCCCCGACGCACTTCCTTGCGTGCGAAGATGTAGCTGGTGGGTCCCAGCAGTCAGGGGGGCGAATTGTTTTTTTTCCGGACGCACTTCCTTGCGTGCGAAGGTGTAGCTGGTAGGTGCCTGCAGTCAGGGGAAAATGTCTTTTTCGCGAAATACGGTGGCCCGTCCGGTGGGTCCCCGTTGTCAGGTGGAGGAATAATTATTTTGCGTGTAATAAGGAGGCACTTCCTTGCTACGGCCGTGGACCCAGCTGTCAGCCTCTCCACGTACAGTACTCTTCCGATGGAAGTCGTTCCTTGACCATGTTGACTACGCCGCGCCGAGAGCACTAGGGCAGTGGACGACGGCGAGGCCTAGGAAGGGGACGACGCGGAGCCGGGGAAGACGCGACAGTGGATGCCCCCGCGTAGAGGAGTACGAGGGTTCACTGGTTCGCTGCAGTGTGAGGCTGTCGTCGCCGCAGAATAACAGGGGGTGTGGGTGAGTAGAGGGATGGCCTGGTCAGCGGTGGGAATAGTAGGGGTCGGTGAGGCCCCGCGGCAGCACAACCGGCCAAGGGAGGCAGGACCATGCGGCACGACTGGCGCTGCTTTGGGCGGCTGGAGCAACAAGACCAGAGGTTGAAGAAGCACTATGGCCATTGGATGGACATCGTACGGTCACTGGAGCTAGAGTCGTTCATATTGACTAAGTTGACAAAGGACATTGTCCCCGTCAACTCAGTAGGCCCGCAAGTCAGCCTCCCACCAAGGTGGGTCCCAACCAACAGGGGGAGTATTCATTTTTTTGTGCGTAATAAGGAGGCACTTCCGGTGGGTCCGAGCTGACAGCGAGGGGAACGTTTTTTTTCGTGCAATACGGTGGCCCGTCCGGTGGGTCCGAGAAGTCAGGGGGGAAACATTTTTTCGTGAAATACGGTGGCCCGTCCGGTGGGTCCCTGCTGTCAGGTGGAGGAATCATTATTTTCCGCGTAATAAGGATGCACTTCCTTGCTGCCGTCGTGGACCCAGCTCTCAGCCTCTCCACGTACAGTCCACGTCCAATGGAAGCCGTTCCATGACTACATTGACCACGCCGCGCCGAGAGCACCAGGGCGCTGGAGAACGGCGAGGCCTAGGAAGGCGACGACGCGGAGCCGGGGAAGACGCAGCAGTGGAAGCCCGCGCGGAGAGGAGTACGGGGGTTCACTGGTTCGGCTGCGGTGTGAGACTACCGTCGCCGCAGAATAACATGGGGTGTGGGTGAGTAGAGGGATGGCCTGGCCAGCGGTGGGACTAGTAGGGGGCGGTGAGTCTCCGCAGCAGCACAGCCGGCCACGGGAGGCAGGAGCAGGCGGCACGACTAGCGCTGCTTTGGGCGGCTGGAGCAAGAAGACCAGAGGTTGAAGAAGCACGACGGCCGTTGGATGGACATCGTACGGTCACTGCAGCTAGAATCGTTTATATTGACTAAGTTGCCAAAGCCCTTGGTACGCGCCAACTTAGTAGGCCCACAGGTCTGCTTCCGAAATGGTGCGCCCCAGATGTTAGGGGGAGCAATCATTTTTTGGGCGGGTGAAGCTAGAATATCCGAGATTGAAGAAGAAGCACGGCATCCGTTGGACGGACATCCAATGGCCACTTCTGCTAGAACCGTGTGTTGACTATAAGTTGACAAAGCCTTGCATACAGATCAATTCTCTTTTTTAGGGGACGCGTCAAGTTAGTAAGTCCACAAGTGTGTGGCAGAGAACTTATAGCCCATTTGAGATTTGTAAGAATGTGTAGCCAATTTTGAATTCTAATGGAATTTACTACATCGCATTTACAGTTTGTTAAAAGTACAGCCCGTTTCAACCAACCGTTCAAAGCAGAATTCAATAAAATTTCCCACATTTTGATAGGATCCGAAATATTTCTATCCCGAAATTTCTAGTCAGATTAAATACAATTTCAATATAAATTTATATTACCTAAAAATCCAACGAAACATTACACTCGCAACAATTAATGAAATTAAAATTTTCAATATCCAAAAACAATATTTTATAAAGTAATTACGTGTTTGATGCATTTTTTATAGTTACTACCCAATTTTTATAATTACATCCCATTTATTATTTCTTAAAGCCCATTTTCTTGTTAAGCCTAATGCATCCCTCCTATGAAAGATTTGCAGCCCAGCGGGGCGGAGAATAACAACTTGACCTTGCCTGGGTATTCCTAAAAAAATTATAGCTGGGCTAGCCACTTTCAGCTTGAAAAATAATAATATCTGCGCTGGATATCTGGCCTGGGCTAGACGGGCCACAGCCCGCCCAGTTAATAGTTGCGGCGATGTTTTTGTTGTTGTTCAGAGAAGAGCAATTAATATCTGGTCTGGACATCGCTCAAGAAAAACTCTGCAGTGCTCACACCTCAAAAACACAAATACTGCTCGAGCTGCTTGCTCCTAGCGGTCGGCTGCTTCTTGTGCAATTCTCTCGTTTATTGACTACATAGGTTGACAATGGTGTGGGACCGTAATGTCTCGAAACCAGGAGGAAGCAAAAAAATTAAGGTTTTATATACTAATAAGGAGGCACTTGCGTACATGCGGCTATGGCCCTGGTGGGTCCCCACTGTCATCCTCTCCAAGTAAAGTCATCTCCTCATCCTCATGTCCGTTAACCATGTTGAGAATGCGAGACAGCGGCGCCACGGCAAGCACAACAACTCGAAGGATGACAGAGAGGGCCTCGAGGGATACATCGCCCGCTGTTCATTCGGGAAGCCAGTATCATAGGGCCACATGTCCGCGACGGCATTGTCGTTCGCTTGTTGTTCACCGGTGCTCGTTAAGGAGACGGAGGTTGCAGCACAGGTCCTCCTGCGCTGGTAGCTCTTCCGCCATTACAGTGTCGAAGTGCGGACGCACCTGCTCTATGGTGAACACGGCATGGACCGACTTGGACAGTGGCGCCGGCTCCTGGTCGGAAGCTACGTCCATTGTCTGATTGTCGTCGCTCAGCTCAGCGAGGTAGCTAGCGAGCCAGCATGTCCGGCTGCTGGACCGACCCACTGCCAAGCACGAGTCTGCCTGCCCTGGCCTGCCCAGACAGCCTCCCTCGCCCGCGCGCGCTTTCCGCCCGAAACGGTCAGCGCCGCCCGCCCCGCTTCCCGGTGCATGCGATTGCTCCGCCTTCAAACGACACAAGTGACGTCCTTCCGTCCTTTTGCCGCCCACATTAATGATACGCGGTTGCCGAGGCGGCTACTCCGGTGCCACACGTCTGTCCCTCCGCCGCCCACCATTCCTATATAAACTGTTGCGCCGGCCATAGCCGCAGTCATCCGCATCCGTTCCTATTCTCCTGTCCACACCACTACTGCCCACCATGGCTTCGTCGCGCTCTAGCGCTCTTCGAGACGGGCGAACGACGGACCACAAGGAGATGACAGCCATTGCTGCCGACTGGCTGGCCGGCAGGCAGCCGGAGGACGACGACGTCCCAATGGAGAACATGGTAGTCGACGATCTGGCGCCAACCCCCTCCTCCGCGCCATCCTCGCCGGTGCGTTGCACCATGACCAACGGCGATGCCCGTGCCCAATATATTGACACGTTGAGGCAGAAGCATGATGAGCAGTTCCGAGAGGCGCAAGCCGACGCTGCCTATAACCACCATCTCCTCCAGGAGCACCTGCAGGCGGCGGAGCAGATCGCCGCGGAGCGGGCGGAGCAGGAGGCGCTGCTCGACTCGTACCGCTCCGCCCGCGAGGGCCGGCTCGAGCGCTGGCGGTACCTCATGCGGGTGGCGGAGGCTGCGGCCGCCTAGAAAGAGGGCAATGAAGCGGGCGAGGCGCTGTTTGGCGAGACCAAGGACGAGGCAGAGGACAATGCCGGCTCTGATGTGTCCCCGCTCCACTGGCGTCGACGAGGCTCTGCTCCACCGAGGCCCCGCGGCGCCAACAACGAGGTAGAGGACACCGCCGGCTCCGCCGAGGCCCCACCCTGCCGGCAACGAGGGGGAGGATTTCCCCCGCTCCGGCGAGGCGCCGCCTGCCGATGAGGCGCCGCCTGCCGGTGAGGCGCCGCCTGCCGGCAACTAGA
Source organism: Secale cereale (assembly GCA_902687465.1). Classification (NCBI taxonomy): domain Eukaryota; kingdom Viridiplantae; phylum Streptophyta; class Magnoliopsida; order Poales; family Poaceae; genus Secale; species Secale cereale. Next base: position 245,667,391 of record LR738712.1, read on the forward strand.
TAGAGGACATCGCAGGCTCCGCCGAGTCCCCGCCCCGCTGCCAACGAGGCCGCGCCACACAAAAAACGAGGAAGAGTAGAAAACGATAGGTCGCTGCCGCTCGGGTCCAAGTAAGGCCACCGCTGCCCTAATCACTATGACAAGCTAGGCGGGTTGACAACTGACGGCCGGTTAGCTTCTTGGTGGCGACGTGGAGTTGGAGAGCTATGTTGGAGAAGGATGGTGCTTCTACTTAACTGCTGGTGTAGTTAGCTGACTGACACGTGGGCCCAACAGGCATCTGGGCCACATGTCAGTTATGCAACTGCACCTGCAGTTAAGTCACTGAAGCTTCTGTTCTGCTCAGCCGGACACAGGTAGGTAGATTCGGTTAATTAATTATACCTCCAGTGCACCCCTTTTTAGTTGAAGAATGTATGAAATGTAATGAAATCCGGCATGTTTATATGAAATCCGACCGTGTATGAATGAATTTATTTTGATTAGTTCGAATTCTTGTATCACTGGCATTGGATGAACATGCAAAACAATATGTACAAGTTTCACATGTACTCCCAGGGTGATCACCTCATTTGCAGCAGTTTCACAAGTACTCCCTCCGGTCCTTTCTAGCCTGCATACAAGTTTTGTCTGCAGTCAAAGTATCTCTACTTTGACCAATCTTATAGAAAAAAAGTATGCACTTTCACAATGTGCGAAGTAAAAAGGAACAAAAGGAGTACAAAGAGTTTGAGCAGCTTTCTAGCATTCATGTACATTGTAATCAAACACATAGGCCTGGCAATTCATAGAGAACATTCAAAACAATCGATGATTATGCATCTCAACGATTCACATGTTAGAGCCAACATTTACTTCACAACTAAAGAATAAAGAAAAAAATGGATCGACGCTGCTGACAGCAAAGGGCGTCCCATTCGAAAATATCAAACACATGTCTTCTTGCTAAAATCAATGAGCAAAAGTTGACAAGATTTTCCCATTCCAAAATATCAAATGCCTACGATTGTGGAATGGGCAGGGTTTGCCATCAGTTCGGACATTGACATGGCACCTCGTGCTAAATAAACCAGTTGACCAGCTGTTCTTTTTGTGCAGTTCCACCAAAATCAACCAAATTCGCGCGTAGCTTGTATGATTTCGCCCTTATCTGTTGCAACGCGTTGAACTTATCGGCACCTTCTTTATAGTGGTGGAATCAAGCTGAGCACCCCTGTTTGCACAAATATAAAAAAGTGATTAGTATAAAGCAAACTATACTATGAATTGACAGTTTAAACAGGAACCTACATGGTCGATGTAGAGCACACTTTTAGAAAAATGGAACTCATCGGAAAGAATCCTAGAACAACATTGTACTCGTGCATCACATCAAGAAAATGGGGATTTGTCAGTCCTTTTGAGCTGAAGTTAGTTTGGTCTTGTGGGGGGTAATGTAACCATCCTTCACTGCTCCTTCTGATAGACAGGGCTTCTTCATCCTGACATAATCGGAACTAGTCACTTCACGTACTCCATATTCTTCTTCAGGCCTTGTTCATTTAATCCTCCTCCCAAGGGGATTGGAGTGGATTGGAGAGGATTTTGGCTTGTAGGGGATCTATTCCCCCTTCAAAAACCACCTCAACCAAACAAGGCCTCAGAGGAGGATGATCCTGTTGTGCAAAGACAAGAGGATAATTAAATGCTAGCATCCATGTTTGCTCAAAAAAAGGAAAGGAAATATTTAAAACAACACAGATGAAGCACTTCTCAAGGACAATAACACTTTTTGATGACAGTATCGAAACAGTAGCACAACACCAATAGAGATGACAAAGCTCAATCATATGAATGGGCGAGTACCAACCTTTCTCAGGAGGCTTATTGTGTAGAGTCTTTCGCTCGTTCTTCCCCTTCATCACTTGGTTCAGTAACAAACAAGCTTTGCCTTCAATGTGAAAGAAGGCTAGTACTGACCTCTCATGACGCGGAATTCAAACAACTCAGAAGAAGAAGATCTGAACCAAATTTGCCATCACGGATAGGAAGTAAAATCTCCACTTGTGCAGTTCCACTAAGATCAAGCAATCAAGCAACATTGTCGATGTGACATTTTGGTTGAACTGCACAAAACACTCTTAAAACAAAAGTGTTTTGTGCAGTGCAACAAAAGGTCACAATGCCAACGAGGTGAAGCAGATAACCATGTTTACACAGAGGTGCAAAGGAAACAACTAGTGGTCAATAACGATGGATGACACAGAAGCCAACAAAAAGAAGCATCTACCTTATCTAAATGGGAAAGAAAGCAAGACAATAGCATTTCTCAAACGGTGGCATTGATTAATATTAACAGAGATTGTATTAACAATAAAATTTGTCAAACATGTAATTTCCTTTTAACTACGGCATTGCATCAATTTTCCAGCGGCATTATTAGAGGGTGCTTGTTTACAGGGACATTTTGGTGGAGGGACTAAAAAAGTCCGTGTCAGTCCCATCTAAACCAAACAGGAGGGAACTTTAGGGACTAAAAGTGGGCATTTGGGACTAAAGAAAGAAGACCCCGAGGGAGAGTCTTTTTGGGACTTTTTCCAACAGTTGCCCCTGCCACGCATGGCACCTTTTCTCTATTAGTTCATTACTAGGGGTAACATGGTATTTTAGCATGTCCTTTGATAACCTCTAGTCCATGTTTAGTCCATGGAACCAAGCAAGTAGGCACTAGGGAGTTTTTAACCAAACATGGCCTTAGATTAACTACAGCTAAAGAGTTGCACGGGACAGTGGACGCACCAGCACCATGTGCATCTACCGATGTACTGGGGTGATGCACATGCTGTTGCAACAAAGAACAAACAATCAAGGAGCATTTTCGTGTTGGTCCCAGTTTTGTTATCTTTAGACACCTTTCCCTATGTGAGCGTAGAAAATCTAGTCCTGCTCAAACTCTACAGCCTTGTCCCCCAAAACAAAAGATCAGTTCGTTACAGATGTGCGTACTGCGTTTGTCATTGTTTTCCCTTTTCGACCAACGTAGGTGTTGGATAGCCAGTCTGTACTAGTACTTTCCCCAATTTGTTTCCTTTGTGAACCACATCCTATATTTATGCTATACAACTTTCCCCACTACTTCCCCCATTCCCGTCCTCTTTGAACCACGTCTTAGATTCATGCGATACAACTTTCGCCACAACTTTCCACCTTCCTTCCCTTTTTGAACCATGTCCTAGATTCATGCTATACAACTTTTCCCACTACTTTCCCCCATTCCTTTCCTCTTTGCACCACGTCCTAGATTCATGGTATTCAACTTTCCCCACTACTTTCCTGTTTGATCCAACACCTATATTCGAGTGCAGAAGCGGAAAAAGCCCACATGCAGCTAGAGCAATGCATGTGGAATAAGTAAATTATACCTTAAGGTTCTTGGGGTGTGGTTCGGTGGGCGACCGGAGGCCGTTCGACCCACACTATGTACGGCGGAGAAGAAGAAGGGGTCGGAGGCCCTCCCGCACCGCCACTGGGTGAAAGTGAATAGCTGCGCCGATAGTCGATTCCCTCCCTCGCCGACGGCGACAGCGTTAAGTGTCCTTCCCTTCCCGGCGGACGGATCCAGATGGCTGAGAGAGTGTGAAGAGAGCAACTACAAGTAGACCAGCAATGAGGGGAGAGAGAGAGGCCATGAAGTCTTGTTTAGATCTGGAGAGGGCGAGAGAGTGTGAAGAGAACAATTACAAGCACTGAGGCTGCAGCTTATACGTGATGAGGTGATTATACGGTCACGAAGAGATCGTATAGCTCCGTATCCATCCATTTTGACCAGTCAAAGAATCCTCCTGCCACGAATTATGCTCAAGTGTAGTTATCAAACCTGAGACCTCAAGTTTGATGAGAGAACATGCTAACCGGCTACACAACCCTCCTGTTATGTTCAACGAGAGGAAAATAACCTTTTATACATTTTTTTGTGTGTGGGAGTCATTGGGATTTAAATCATAATCGTGTCATGTGGCTTTGGTGGTAAGACTATCCACAGTGGTGCAAAAATAATGCAGCCTTAGTCACCTTACCTCTCTCCACGTAGTACGTTGGGTCCCACCATTCAGAGGGTGAAACAAACAAAGTAATAAGAAAAATTAAAAGCGCCATCGGTGTATCTTACCTCACACATCTCGCTACTGCTCGGGAACACTGTCCAATTGATCCCTCTGTTCGCTCACGTACTATTTTAAGTGAATCCTTATTATAACATGCACACAATTTTGGGCACTTGTATTCGACCTAAGTCAGTGTGCCAATGTATCTCGTACGACTCCCTCCGTCTAGGTGTAAATAAGTCAGGTTAGAAGGTGTAGCGGGACTAAGGTGCAGGCAGATTGGAGGAGAAAGAGAAACTTGACTGGTCATTCCTCCAATCAAAGCCCTGATTTCTGTCTCTAAACGCAAGAATTGATCCAAACAACTAAGAGATGTCGTTTTAGCTACCATGCAGGGCCACATATTAACTCACATGCAAGCCAACTTTGATTTCTTGACTGATCAACGCGTAGTTGCGCTCCATGCATTGCGTTTCCGGGGGAGATAACAAGGCAGAGTAAGGATCGTTTGGTTACTTTGCTTAGGCTGGTCATAGTTTGTACGTACTCCATTTGTATCTCACCTCCTGTGGCTTTGCACTCGCACGATTTTCCTATTCTACGAACCTGTGTCTGCGTGTGCGTGTGTGTGTTTAATAGCATGTGTGTGTTAGAGAGAGCGACAGATCGACCTACTCCTACAGAGAGATGGTGTTTAGTGTACGATCTTAGCCGCAAGAGTCGGTGTATCCTCTCATTTTCGGGCATCTGGTAGGGACAGGCGGACAGCTGCCACGCCCCCTCCTGACCAGCCTGGCCCACCCAAAGCCCCTCCATCGCCTGCGCGCGCTTCCTGCCCGAAACGGTCAGCGCCGCTACAAAGAATCGGTGCCGCATCCATGCCCGGGCAGAGCGTACGCGACCTCTCACTGGCGCCTGCGTTGAAGGGAGAAGCGGATTCAAGAGTGATGGTTGCTTCGTCTGTCCAACTTACTGCTGGGTCTATGTGATTTGACAGCTCATTGGTCATTATTACTGAGGTGGTAGGACTGCTGGATGTCCCACGCTTTCGGCAAAAGGAGGAACTATTATATTACAATTAACTCCATTCTTACGGCGGAGGAGTGCAAGAGCAGTGAAAACATGCAGGCTCAGTGATTACATGGCCCACCTCACACTATCACCATATTTTCTGGACACCGTGCGACACCTAACTCTTTACATAGTAATAGTACTTCCTCCAATCCTAAATATAAGTCTTTGTAGAGATTTCACCATGAACCACATACAGATGAATATAGATGCATTTTAAGTGTAGATTCATTCATTTTGTTCCGTATGTAGTCCACCTAGTGGAATCTCTACAAAGACTTATATTTAGGAACGGAGGGAGTACGTACTGTAATTTATCAGCGAGATAGTACAATGCTATGAAGCTTCCAGCTTCTATTACATGTATCTTGCGTCCAAGGTTGCCCTTTGCAACATTTCATCAAATACAAAGGAGACTAACATGCATGCTATTGCATCTCAATGGTTGACAAATCATAGCAAATATGTACTCCCTCCGTTCCAAACTAAGTGTCTCAACTTTATGTTACATACGGAGCAAAATGAGTGAATCAAAACTCTAAAATACGTCTATATACATCAGTGTTTGGAGTATGTACTAGTAGTTCATATTGAAATCTACTAAAGGACACATATATTCCAAACAATATGATAATCTCTCTAACCCAGGTAGTAGGGACGAGGATTAAACGGAGGGAGTAGTAAAATTTTCTCCTCGTCCTGTGATCCATCGCGTGCGTGGGCGAGGGAGCGGGCATAAGGTGTAGTAAGCAAGCTTCACCTCGTCCTGCGAGCCACCGCGCCCAGGGCGATGGAGACGGCGTACTAAGCAAGCTTCTCCTCGTTCTGCGAGTTGACGGGACACATCAAAAGTACTCCAGTGTATAGAGCCTTGCCTCTAAGGTAGGCCCCACATGGTTTGCCTCTTTTTTAACATAACGCATCAAGTCGCAATTTGCTTGTTCACCCGTGGTAGATGATCCTCCCTCCATCTAGTGGACAACCAGTACACGTGTCAAGTTACCACGTGGGCTGACTTTTCGTACAAAAATGAGCTCCACCGTGTACCCGCGCGGGTGTGGTTGGGAAAGAGACGGGAGTACGTGCGCCATGCGTGCACCTCTTCTCTTCGTGCACGTCCCCCACCTACGTGAGTGTGTGTGAGAGATGCAAACCTAGACAAATGTCTTGTGTGCGTTCGTGAGTGTTTTTTGTTATGGGGGGGGGGTTGATTTCGTGAATGTATTTGTGGGAATATGCGTCGATGACATCTCAAACAAAATTTTGCATGCAATGTGTGTGTAATGGAGGCATATCCATATCATATGTAGAGGGTCGGGAGATCCACGAGAAGAGAGGGAGGGGTCATAGATATCGATAGAGTCGAAGAGAGGATCAAGTGGGTGGGCGCGAGATCGATGAAGAGAGCCATCGAAATTGTGTGTGTGTGCAAAAGTCAAAGATATAGGGCGACTGAACTAGCTACAGGAACGTCAGAGGGAACAGGTCAAGTTTGTGTGTGTCAGGGAGACATGACTAGAGCGCTCGATGTATCGGTGTGTGTGTGTGTGTGGAAGGGGGTTTGGGAGGGGTAGGCAGAGGCCTCACTATAGAGGTAGAACGTCTCGTATATGTGTTGAGAACGAGAGACCCAGCTAGGTCTTGAGGGAGATCGGTCGACATCCATACATAATTGGAGGACGGGAAATAGGATGGGACAGAGAGAGAAAGAGAGAGGAGAGAGAGAGAAAGGGAGGGGGAGGCCTACTAGACAAACTAAGGGTGGGACTGCAATATTATCAATAAGAGTGGGGATGTGTTTCTGTGTGTGCCTGTGCGTGATAGATCTGTCGGGACACATCCATAGATGATGAAGGGGAACCATGTGTTTGGTTAGCAAACCTAACTAGATCGGTAGATCAATTTATGTTTGTCGTAGGAAGGGAGAGACGTAACTAATGAGGTAGATCGATCGACGCGTGGGGAAAACGAGTTATAAGGACCTAGCTAGCTATATGTATAGCGGGAGATTGGTCGATGTACGTCCATTTGTTAGAGGCAAATAAGGCCTGGCGAGACGGTTAGACACAGAGAATGGAGCTAGGAGGTGGTGCGAGAGGCCCAGCTACTAGCTAGATAGGGGGAGGAGTGTGCGGTTGTGAGATCGATGAAAAGAGGGGCGAGAGTTTACACGGGTGTGGGACCATATGAGAGACATGAGGCAATGACACATAAAGGAGGAGATTGAAGGTGCGTGTGTATGTTGTGGGCAGACATCGCTGGAGAGGTTTATCGATCGGTGTGTGTCGGAAAGGAGTAGTGGAGACTGTGGAAGAACGACCTAAAGAAAACAAAATGAATGTGCGCGATGGACAGAATGCTGACGGAGGGGGAGGGCGAGGAGGGCGTGTGCATGCACGAGAAAAAGTTAGTGGTAGCTACAAAGGTTAGAGGATTCTGTGGGTGTAAGAGACTAACAAAGATCATAATTTGATATGAAAGTGGATTCATATATTTGAATAGGAGATCATAGTGTTTTAAACATATGCAAATCGACATAAAAGTGGATTCAAAAAATCTAGTTCGAGTTCATATAGTACACATAGTTCATATGTAACTCGAGACTAGTCATGTGGTGTGCTGTGAAGATAATACACAAACGATGGTTTAACTTGACAATAATGACGATTGTAGATCTTATTAAAACAGAGAAACGAATTCAAATGTTTTGATTTCACAACAATCATTATTTTAGATCTTATTCAAATGGAGAAATGAATTCAAATTTAGTTCATATTGAAGCGGTAGTATATACGTTTGGAATGCACTAAAACGTTCATTTGAGTACTAGGTTGGATGCATTATACACGTAGCAAAATATTTTAATTGAACATAACATGAATTCAAAGTTTTGAATGACATTTGTAGTGCGAATTTATTTGGTACAATACACGTTAGGCTTGTCCGAAAATTTCAACCCGCGCCTTGTTAGCCCGAAATTATTAGGCCACATTTTCTTCTTGATTCGATCTCACGGTGATGCCGGTGCTCAATCCCGAGCCGACACAGCGCGGCTCCATCCACGGCGGCGTCGCCGGCCACTTCCTCCACGGCGTCGCTCCCTCTGTCGCGACGTCCACATCAATAGGAGCTAATACTACTTTAGCTCTCGCTCGCGCTGCGGCTCTGGTCTTGCTCTCGGTTCCCTGCCTGGTCTGCTCTTGCTCTTGCTCTTGCTCGCGCTGCTGCTCTCGCTCTTGCTCTTGCTTGCGATGCTGCTCCGATTTAGCTACACTTCAATCGACTGAATCGACTTTTGGGTCAGTCAATTTTCAGGGGGTGGGGGGCTCGCCGGAGTTAAGGAAGAACCAGCCACAGCGGGGAGGGGGGCTCGCCGGAGAGGTATTCCACTATATATCTTAGGGTTTAGGGTGGGGGCGGTGGTGGGGCGGTGGCGTGGGGATCGCCGGAGAAAAAGCTCCACACGGGGGGGCCTACAGGGATGGCTGGGGTGGCGGCGAACCGGCGGTGGGGAGTGTTTTCCCGGCGGGCGGGGCGGCGCACCACCGGCCGCGGGCGGCGGGGGGCGGCTGTTTAGCCGATGGTGGCTGGCGGCTCAGGGGGGTGGAGGTTGAAGATGAACTGTAGGCCCTTGATTTCGTATCCAACGGCTGCAAAATCGACTGACCAGACATGAAAAGGTCAGTCTACTGACGTGTAGGCTCACCTCTAGTGCGTTCAGTTTCGACCGCAAAATTCAGTTTCGACAGTTAAGTTCAGTTTCGACAGTAAAATTCAGTTTTGACAGCAAAATTCTGTTTGGAGAGTTAAGTTCAGTTTTGACAGTTAAATTCAGTTTCGACAGCAAAATTCAGTTTCGACAGTTAAGTTCAGTTTCGACAGTTAAATTCAGTTTCGACAGTTAAGTTCAGAGATGAGCGGCTGATGTATACATCTAGCACTTTGTGGTTATGTATTTTACATCATCTATTGGAGATGCTATTAGAATTCCACTCAGGTTAATGTTGTCTCTCTTGTCCAGCTTCAGGCTTGGCATCGTACAACTCACCGGAGCTGCTCCAATGATGAAACCCTCCATCACAGCGAAGCAGTACCTCGGGCTCCATCTCGAGACACCTAAGATCTTCTTCCCCTCCTCCGACAGCCAAGTCAGCTGGAGCATCCTCACCGGCCAACCCAATCACGCTGAGATCGACATGGCTTCGCCAAAGTGGTTTGTACACTTCTTGTGGTTTGACTTAATCTCACCATGCTTCTTTGCATCCCGTGATCTTCCAATTCTTGTGAACCAAACACCCAGATTGGCAGAAATCCTGTGTTTTTAAATTCTCTGTTTTGCACGTGCATTCCTATCCTATTCCTGTCTATTTCCTATTACTGCATTGTTAGAATCCTCAAATTCAAACAAGCCCTTACACAATTACCTCTGTTACAGATATGTGTCAAAGAAAACCTTGTGTGGTTTGTCCTGCTCCTGCGGTGCTGTGTTCCACCCCAGCTCAGCTGCTCCAACGACGGAAGGGTTCACCACAGCAGGGATCCACTCTCCAGACTGTCTTTCGCCGCCTCAGATCTTCTTCCCCACCGCCGGCAGCCACGACAACTGCATTACCATCATCAACTGAGCAGATGACCTTAAGGACTACACGGGTCCGCAAGAGAGGTCGCACTCTTCCGTGACTACTTACGTTATTCATCGCTTAATATAATGACATGCTACTTTATCATCGTGTTCACCTATTAGACTCCGACTCAGGTCCAAACTTATGCTGAAACTTGAGTTTTTAAATGGTTGTGGGGTACATATTGGGCCACCAATCAGTACTATCTATCTACTATCTGGTTAATCTCGGGTGTCTACTATGAGTCTCATGTTGGGTGCAAACAAACATTAAAGAAGCCATTATCTGTATTTTTTAACTAAAGCTATTATCTGCCTGGTATCATTGGATTTGGGTATATCCATAGTTTGCTACCTTCAGTCTGGATTTGTGCATGCACTCCTTATATAATCTCACTATGTTTTATTCCTATGCATGTCAGTTATTGTACACAATGGAACTGAACATGTAGAGCAAAAGAGACGAGCCTTGCGTGGCAATAAAATTTCATGCAGATGTCGCTCCATGGTGGGCGCAAAGGCAGCCCCCCTCCACCCCTTTCGGATCGTAATCAAGAGGAAGATAACTCCTTAGAGGAGGATTCAGAGATAGATGACCAGTCCTACCCCCCCCC
>LR738712.1:245677848-245708943 GCA_902687465.1 Secale cereale
CCCCCCCCCCCCCGAGGTGCATGCTCTAACTTGGCAGGGTTAGGTTGCTCATATCGTGCGTATGGTATCTTGCATTGCTATGTCATTTGCTTAGTTTAGACATGATTTGTGTGAATGCCACCTGTTTAGTGTCTAATTACCATATATTTGAATTATGCAATGCCATCTTTTTGCAAGACATTATATATGTGAATTATGCAATGCTATCTTGTTGCAAGGCATTATATATGTGAATTTTGCAATGCCATGCTGTTTAGCCAAGCGTCATATATGTGAATTATATCATGCTATCATTTTTTTGTATTTCTCATTGATTTTGTCGACAATGTTTGTATATTCAACTGCTCTTCCTGTGCATCAGCCATTTGAATTGGTGATGGAGAAATCTGGAGTGAAAACAAGGTCTTCGGAGTAGACAATGCTACCTGGTGAAGCAGATATCTTGCTAGTTACATATAACTCTTTAGAGGAGGATTCAGAGGCAGATGACCAGTCCTATTTTCCCCCTCAGGTGTATGCTATAACTTGGCAGGGTTATATTACTCATATCATGCATATGTTGTATTGCAATGCTTAGTTTTTACATCATATACCCGATATTGAATGCCATCTCCTTAGTTGACACATCATATATGTGATTGCCCTCTGCTTGTGCCATCGTATAGTTATATCATGTCATCCTGTTTACATAGTCATCATATTTTGAAGTATGTCATTCTATCTTGTTTAGTTACCATCATACATGTGAAATTGTGTCATGCTATCCTGTTTAATTACTCATCATATATGTGAAATTATGTCCCGCTATTCTGTTTGGTTAGACAACATAAATGAGAATTATTTCATGCCCTGTTTTCTTCCCTACTATCCATTGCGCCTGTCTATCTTACAATGTCTGTACATTCAATTACTTTTCTTGTTTATCATCCATTTCAATTGGAAGGGGTCATGGCAGTATCTGTTGGAGTAAAAACACGGTCTTTAGAAAAGATCATGCTACCTGTCAATGGAGATAGAACCACGGTTGTACTTGCCGTAGAACCAGCCCCACCACACATAACCCAGACTCAAGCAGATTGTAGCCCTACCCAGTTGGACAGAGAATGAGCTACACCCCTTCTAACCCCAACCCAAGCAGATAGTAACCCAGTTCCCGCTGACACAACACCTTCTCCACCACAGAGCACCCAAACACGAGCAGTTAGTAAGGCAAGCAGTGCCCAAAGCACGAGGACCACCACTCCGAACCCCAAGTCAATGCTTAAAGCAGAAGAAGAATTGCTCTCAGGTTAGGTTCCGTAGCTATGGTTCATACTACTTTGCTCTTGCATCACTGTATTTACTCATACTAACTAATTTCAAATTTGAAGGATGCAATTGAAACTCCAATGGCGCAACAAGTATGTTTTAAACCTGTTTCTTTAACGTGTTTGCTGTTGTTACTTTCTCTATGTTGATTTCAGTTTCAATTGAATAAACAGTTATATTCTCATGCCATGCACCTTACAACTGTTGTTATTGCTGTGTAGTTTCCCACACTTATATTCTGTCTAAGCTGCTTTGTCTTAAATAGATATGATTGGAACTGTATCTATCTTGATTTGGCAACATCAACTAGAATGATATAGACCATACAGTGATCATACTACATAGATATATGTTTGTTTCATGCTGTTATCCTGTCCACCTTACTACTGAACTGGTTTACCAAAATGAGTTTCATATACTACATTGTACACCTGTGATGTGTTTGTTTGTTTCTCTTTTAGAATGCAGATAAAATATTGGAGAAGACTACCCCGTTATGCAATGGTACAGGAAGTAATGCACATAAGGTTCAAGATAGTGAGACATCCCTGTTAGTCTCCAAGAAAGCTGATAAAAACTATATTGAAGACACGGGGACAACCCCAAAGTCATGTCTTGATTAGTGTTTGAGTTACTGGCTACTACCGCTGGCACAAGCTCTTCGAAGTCGCTGCATGAATCAGTTCGGCATCTTGAGTCTCAACTTCAACTTAAAAGACATCACTCAGATGTTGTGCGACAGGAAGCTGAAGGACTGAGGAAGTCCCTGCAGAATTCAGATGCATACTTTCTGGTGCAACAGCAAGTACTGGAGGATTTAAGCGCCAAACAAGAGAAAGTTAATAAGCTTGCTAAGCATCTTGCCATCATTATGGGTACCCAGGATACTGTTTCCTGAGCTCTTCTGAAGTGGTTTCAATTTTGGACTTGTTTTGCTGCGGCGTTTATATGCTGCTTTGTTCCCTATATTTGCACTGGTGGCGAACTTTGATGCCCAATGGATGTAATATGTGTAATAGCCGTGATAGCCTAGCGTAAGTTGCTTGCCTATTTATTTCCTTATTGTCTTGTTTATTTGTTTTCTTGTAGTCAATGCAGTTCTTTTTCCGCGGTTTTCTAGTGGCCACAATAGCCTATTTTTTAAAACTAGGCCACATTAACCATGGGCTACATATTTACAGTATTTAACATGGGCCCCTTACGGGCTGTAGAAACAATGGGCCTTCTAAGGGCCGTAGAAACAATGGGCCTTATACGGGCCGTAGACACAATGGGCCTTCTACGGGCCGTATGATCGGTTGGCCAAACATGGCCCAATAATAGACCACATTATGGCCGTAGATGGGCTAGAGTTGAAATCGTCCGTTCATGGGCCGACCATAACGGGCCGTCGTTAATCGGCCGTATTTGATGATGCTATGAAAATGGCCCAACGTATTAACGGGCCACAAACTGGCCGACTCTAACCACGGGCTGAATTCGGCCCACAAGCTAAAAATGACAGTAACGGGTCGAAAGTAAACAAATGCTGGAAATGAGCCCAAGAATAAATGGGCCCTGAGTAGGCCGAAAGTAGACAAATGCTGGAAATGAGCCCAAGAACAAATGGGCCCTGAGTAGGCCGAAAGATAACATGGGCTGGAAACGGCCCGACGGAATAATGGGCCGTTAATGGTTATAAAGTAAAACACTGTTCAATACGGGCCAGTTTTACCACGGGCCGTTAGTGGGCCGAGGGTTACTAAGGACCTGATATGGGCCGAAAGACGTCATGGGCCATACATAGGCCAGATGTTAAACGGGCTCGAATTATATTGGACGCCCTAGATGACGCTACTGGGCCTAATTTGGATAGGCCGTAAACGGTCCCTGGATTAGCGGGCTGTAAATGGGCTATATGCAAGCAAGCCGTTAACAGGCTTGCCGTGGGCCGACCCATCACCTTTTGACCAAATCAAACGGGCCGGCCTTTTCAGATGAATGGGCCTCTGTTGGGCACTGTTCATTACGGGCCAGTATCACCACGGGCCATTAATGGGCTGAGGGTTACTAAGGGCCTCATATGGGCTGAAAGACGTCATGGGCCATTCTTGGGACGGAAGTTAAAACGGGCTGGAATTATATTGGATGGCCCAGATGACGCTACTGGGCCTAATTCAGATAGATCGTAAACGGGCCCTGGGTTAGTGGGCTGTAAATGGGTTATATGCGAACATGCCGTTAACAGGCTTGCCGTGGCCCGGCCCGCCACCTTTTGACCAAGTCAAACAGGCCGGCCTTTTCACAGGAATGGGCCTCTGTTGGGCTGTTCCAACGGCGAGCCGACACGTGTTCCCTCTAGCCAATGATAATTTTTCACGTGGAAAATCCCCATTGGTCGGGGTTGTTAACGGGTTATCGGATCCAAAACCGGACCCGATAGCTTAACGGCGTTCCGTTATGGTGGATGCCATGTGTCGGTCACCCTGGACGAAAGCACTTCTGTGACGCGCGATTTATCGTCATGTAAGTGGACACTTTCATGATGATAATTTTGGTAATGTCATGGAACACTTCTACGACATCACAGGTTTGACTATCTTGATTCTGTCATAAAATCGTCATGGATGTACATGCATGACAGAAAACGTGACCTACTGTGACAAACACGTATCATCATAGAGTGTATTTTTTCGTAGTGTTGCTGTCCGCCCTCATGCGCGAGCCGTCAAGTAGAAGGTCGGGAAGCAAGTTCTGGAGCAGCAAGAGTTCATCAGAGAGGAAACTAGGAAGTTAGAGGTAGCATGCTTAGTGAGATGAGTGCTCCATCCAACGTGGCTCGCCAATCCGGTGGTGGTGTGCAAGGCAAATGGGAAGTGGAGACTGCGTATTGATTACATAGACATTAGTAAGGCCTATCCAAAAGACCCTTTCCCATTGTCGCACATCGACCAGATTGTAGAATCCACGGCTAGATGTGACCTGTTATCATTCCTCAACGCTTACTCAGGCTACCATCAAATCTTCATGACAAGAGAAGATGAAGAGAAGACAACATTCATCACCCCATGTAGTACATATTGTTTCATACCGATGCCTTTCGGGTTGAAGAGTGCTGGCTCGACATTCGCCTATATGGATGATATAGTGGTCAAAACCAAGGACAAAGCAACGCTCATAGAATATTTAGAAGAGACGTTCGTGAATCTGTGCAAGATCAACCTAAGCTGAACCCTGAAAAGTGTGTCTTCGGCGTCCCGTCCGGTAAGCTTCTCGGTTTCTTCGTGTCACAGTGTGGAATTGAGGCGAACCCAGACAAGATCAAGGCCATCGAGCAGATTGAAGCACCCAGGCAGATCAAGGATGTGCGTCGGCTTGCTGGATGCGTTGCCACCATGAGCAGATTCATCTCCAAATCTGCCAAGCGCGCCCTCCCCTTTTTCAAGATTTTGAAAAAGGCGGGCCCAATGGAGTGGACCCCATAAGCCGAAGCAACACTGCAAATTCAAGAAATACCTCTCCTCTACGCCAATACTGGTCGCGCCTAAACCACAAGAGCCGTTGCTGCTATACCTAGCAGCAACGAATCAAGTGGTCAGTGCTGCGCTAGTAGCCCAGAGGGAGGTCAATACGGAAGCAATGGCAACGACAAAACCTAATGCCGCTGGGGCCGAAGAGACACAACCAAATGGAGTAGTGCAGAAAAAGAAGATGATGCAGCACCCGGTTTACTTTGTCAGCTCCCTCTTGCAGGGGGCTAGGTCGAGGTACTCCGGTGTGCAGAAATTTCTCTTCGGCCTCCTTATGGCCTCGAGGAAGCTGCGTCATTACTTCCAAGCACATGAAATTACCATCGTCACCCGCCTCCCGTTACAGCGGATATTGCATAACCCATATGCGACTGGGAGGATTGTGGAGTGGGCCTTGGAACTGTCGAGCTTTGGTTTGAAATTTGAAAGCACTTCGACGATTCAGAGTAGAGTCTTGGCGGAGTTCGCTGCAGAATGGACCTCAACGCCCGATGAAGAGATCCAGGAGACTACTCTCACCAGCAAGGATACGAGTCACGACTCAATTATGTACTTTGACGGGGCTTTCTTGCTGCAAGGCGCCGATGCTGGTGTGCTGCTCGTTGCACCCACCGGAGAGCACCTCAAGTATGTGGTCCAGATGCACTTCCTTAGGGAGATATCGACAACCAACACTGCCGAGTACGAGGGACTGCTTACTGGTCTCGGGATCGCGGCAGACTTGCAATCAAAAAGCTCATCGTCAGAGGTGATTCATAGCTTGTCGTCAAGCAAGCGAACAAACATTACTAGAGCCTGTTGATGGAAGCCTACGTGGATGAAGTGAGGAAGCTGGAGGAGTGTTTTGACGGCATAAAAGCAGAGCATGTCCCCCGAGCGGAGAACGACGTCGCTGACTACTTGTCAAAACGCGCCGCCCTCAAACTACCTGTGGAACCAGGTACCTTTGTGCTTCGATTAATTCAGCCATCCGTTGAACCATCGACCGAGCAGAACAAGCAAAGGAAATCAGGACCCGGCAAGTACTTTCTTGCTGAGCCCCCAGGGGTGGCCGGCAAAGATGTTGCCGGGGACGCTAAGCCTGCCGTGGAGCGACAAACTCCGGCAAGGCATCAAGCCCTGACCGTAGATGCAATCGCTCCCATGGGAGAGGAAATGCCCTTGGTCCTTGCCGTCGAGCCCTAGGCGCCGGCATGGGCACAATATATCGTCCAATTCCTCCAAACCGGGGAGCTTCCTGAGGAGCAGGAAGAAGCGGAGAAAGTAGCCCGTCGGTCCGCCATGTACCAGTTCGTCGACGACGTCTTGTACTGAAAAAGGCCAAACGTTGTGAAATTGAAGAGCATTCCCCGGGAGGAAGGACTGGGGCTGTTGGAAGAGATACACGGATGCATATGTGGCTCCCACATAGGGTCGAGGGCCCTTGCCGGCAAGGCATTCCGGCAAGGTTTCTTCTGGCCCACTGCTGTCCAGGATACAACGGTGCTAGTAACTAAGTGTGAAGCGTGTCAGTTCCATTCAAAGAAGCTTCATCAACCAGCTCAATCTCTCCAAACAATCCCTCTTTCCTGGCCATTCTCGGTCTGGGGGCTCGACATACTGGGCCCTTTCCCCCATGTTGTCGAGGGCTTTGATTACTTGTACGTTGCAATCAACAAGTTCACAAAGTGGCCAGAGGTGGAAGGAGTGAGAAAGGTGATAGCAATCAGCCATCAAGTTCTTCAAAGGCCTGGTCTGCCAATTCGCGATGCCAAACAGAGTCATCACCAACAACGGCACGCAGGTCACAAGCCAGTCCTTCATGCAGTATATTCGAGATCTCGACTGCAAGATATGTTTTTCTTCTGTTGTGCATCCTCGAAGCAATGGCCAGGCAGAGAGGTAAAATGCTGAAGTACTACGAGGCCTCCGGACAAGAACTTCCAACAGACTGCACAAGTGCGGAAGACGCTGGATTGATGAACTGCCGGCGGTTCTTTGGTCAATCAGAATGACACCAACTCGAGCCACCGGCCAGACACCTTTCTCCCTTGTTTACGGGGTGGAAGCAGTTCTCCCCACGGAACTCACATACGGGTCACCCCGAGTGCTCGCTTATGATGAGCTTGAGAAAGAGCAGCTGCGCCAAGATGACACAACGCTTCTCGAGTAAGATCGTCTTCGGGCGGCTGTGCGAGTAGCGCGCTACCAGTAGGCCTTGCGCCGCTATCATAGCCGCAAGGTTCCTGCCCGAAGTTTTTAGGAAGGTGACCTTGTTCTTTGGCACGTTCAGTCAGCCAACAATTCCAACAAGTTGACGCCGAAGTGGGAAGGCCCTTATCGGGTAATACGAGTCACCAAGCCTGGCGCAGTCTGCCTGGAGACCGAACATGGTATTCCAGTGAGTAACTCTTGGAACATCAAACATCGTCGCAAGTTTTACCCGTAAGGCGCGGTTGCCGGGCTTCCCGGCAAGCCACCCTTTTTGTACAAGCCTTGCCGGAAAGGCATGTAACCCTTCGTGCAAAGCCAAGCGCAGACCCTGAGCATAAATAAATGAAGCGTTGGCGCCCTAAGTTTTAGCATGCATGCTAGGTTGAGTCCCTTTCTCTGTTGGGGTTGATAGTACTCGACGACGGCTAACCCCTAGCATAGAAGTCGATATTGCGTCTCTCTATTTCCTTTCCATCCCCTTGTTCGCAGGATGCGTGGACATTTCTGCTGAGCTGTTTGGAAGAAAGAGAACGAGCCGACGCTCCAACCACAGAAAACTGAGGTTGCCGGGGGCTGCACGACCAAGGGTCAAGCCACAGCAAGACAAGGTTGCCGGGAGCTACAGAACCAGATAAGTCTTTCATCCCCCACTCCTTCATTTCGTATGGAACTTGGACGTATGAGGCTTTGTTCGCTCTTATGCCATCATGCTCCCTTTTCCCTGTGTCCAACAAGCTTTGTTTTGGACTAGGGCTCGGTAGTAGTGTGATGGGAAGGGAGCAGACGAAGGGCCTCACCCTACCCTGCTCCTACTTCCGCCAAGAGCGTGAATACAATTATGGAGCGGGGGAGGGACATCAAGGCTTGTTGCCGGGGCACGTTGTTTATCTTAAGATAACAAGGATCCGTTCCTTGGTGTGGCTCCTGCCCGCGCACGAAGAAACCTGGCAAACACCCTTCTCTTCATCAATACGTTGTAAATAAGTACAATTCGTACGGAATGCATACATAAGCGAGGGGGTTACAAGATTTAAATCTTAGAAAAGCCCGTAGGCTTAAAAATTAAAAAGAGATAAGATACCCATTATCCCTTTCGTCCCTCTCCTCAGGAAATGGAACAAGATGGCGAAGGGCAAAAGGAGCGCCTAGGCGAAGCGCGAACAGCAGAAAGCACCAAGAGAACATCCCGGTGGCCGTCCCGAAGGAGGCTGACAATGATGGCGCCGGGAGAAGAGCCGAAAGATGGGGCAGCGGGCCGGCAATGCGTGAGTTGACGCCCGCGTACTCCAACATGATGACCGCCGCCCACCTTCTTCGCCTTCTCCGGCCTCCCAACGCCAGCCTCCCAAGGAGGCGACCCCGAGAAGTTCGAGGGGCTGGCGGTGCCGATGATGGTGCTGTTGGCACCGCCCGGGGACGGCGTATCCGCCGCCTAGTCGGACCCGTCATCCTCCCGCCCACTGCCCTCGTCCTCGTTGTTGTTGTCACTGTCCCCCCATCGCTCTCGCTCGGGGAGGAGTCTTCGTCATCAGTCGAGCTCTCTGCATAGCACCCTAATCTGTGTCTCGAGCGCCCGAAGACCTTGACGGAGAGCAGATCGCTCTCCGCCAT
The DNA here is from genome assembly GCA_902687465.1 of Secale cereale. Lineage (NCBI taxonomy): Eukaryota > Viridiplantae > Streptophyta > Magnoliopsida > Poales > Poaceae > Secale > Secale cereale. The sequence goes on from LR738712.1 coordinate 245,686,470, forward strand.
CCTGAAGTAGAGGACGTGCCCATTCGTCAAGTAGTGGGCGCGTGTGAAGGTCTTCCACCCTCGGCGGAGGAGCATCACGTGAACAACAGGGAACTTGGTGTTCACCCACATGGCACCATGGCAACACCCCTCCATGTGAAGCCTCAACCTAGGTGGCTGATCGACCTCCAACACCCTCGTGAACACTTCTGGAAGACGGAGGCGACTGCGCGGCGGCTCGCTCAGTTGCAAGATGAACTCTAGCGTCGTGTCCCTGACATGGCCGCGTGGGGAGGCACGATGAGACGACGGTCTAGATGGAGACAAAAATAATGACGGTGTAGGTGTTCCCCGACCTCGTCCACCACTGCCTCCACCGCATCACTGACCACGACCCCGGCCGGCGCCTCTACCTCCCGCGTGGTCCTCATCCTGGGCATCCGGCTCCTCTTTGACCGCCGCCGCCCTCTAACGGGAGGACGACCTGGTCGCCTGGGCATATCTTGAGGAGAAAAGGGATCGAACTGGAAGAGGATGAGTGGAGGGGTGAGAGGCACCGTCCCTCTTCCCCCCTCTCTCTTTATAGAAGGGTAAGCGCCCGAACCAACCAGTCCAAACGCCGGAGGCACAAGAGAACAGGACCGACCCGCTGCTCCAATCAGCGTTGCCCGGCCCCCCACCGCAGCGTTAAAGCCCGCACCCTCTGCGTCCGCCACCTGCCCTCCCCGATGCATAGGGGCACGTGGCAAACAGATCGGGGATTCGGGTGGCACGTGGCGCGACCATTTTTCGCACACCGTGATCGTAGGGCGACCCAAGTCCACCTAGTGAATGGGCCACGCCCCCGCAACTTCCTCTATTTTTTATGAGGGGGCGCGAACCATCTCTTTACTATTAGAACCGCAAGGTGATGCAAGCATGATGCGGTCATCCCACACACGACCCCGACGTCAGCGCAGATTGTGGGGAAGCGGAACCACCGAAGGAGTTACTGTGGTAAAAAGGATCCAACCCTACTGCACGCATACCGTTCTGGGCCTACCCCAACAACACATTGCGCTTATGAATGGCCCAGGCCCGGGGGCTCCTGTCGGTGTACAAAACTGGGGGTGCTCTTTTATACCCCTTACTTGTGCACGGGCAGTCAGAGCCACGCCTGTGACCACACATAACATAGCAGAGGAGGGAAGCCAGAGACACAAAGTTACCAGAACAACGCCAAGACGGTGGCACGAGAAGACCAACCAAGAAGATAGGTTCTCCCCTGACAAGGACTCTTGCCGGACGGCCTGCACGCCCCTGGCAAGAACCCTTGCCGGGGCAACTCACCCAAACACCTCCATCGTAGCCACGCTTGAGCCTAGGAGCTCCAACATCATCAATAACATTGGAACCAAGGCTCGGGAAGCGCCCACGTGATGGTATGCAGATCTTTGTGGAGATAAAGGTCTATGGCTCACGAGATGAGAACCAGATGACAAGGCATTGGCGAGGCTCCTTGCCGAGGATGCCCACGAGGCCCCGATAAGAATCCTCGCAAAGGACACCACAAAGCCCCAGCAAGCCTCTTGCTGAGGAAGCTCACGGAGGCCCCGACAAGACCCTTTCCGAGAATGGATGTAGGACCACGGCAAGCCCTTGCCGCCCCGTCCTCACCCCAGCTCAGCGGCCGACCCGTTAGCCCAGGTAGGTACCCACGTGGCGATACGTGGTTCCTGGTCCAGCTAGTTAAGCACCTGCGTGGTGGCATGCAGATCTTCGTGAAGACCCTACCACCACGCCACCTCAGCTACCTACCCCGCTGGCCTGGACGCGCGTCGCGACCAGACGGAGCGGCGACGGACGGGACGGGCTTCGTTCCCGTCCCCGATAAAGCAAGTGGACACCTAAGTAGCGCATTGAATGCATCTTGTCCCGTAATGGAATGGGATAAGCCTATGCACTGTACAACTTTCCACCTCCTGTGTGCCACTGTGGCCGCCCATTTGTATTGTAAAAAGAGGCCCGCGGCATACTGGAGAAGGATTCGGACCCTGGAGAGCTAGACATGCACCGTAGCTAGTTCAAGAACTCAAGAACACTCGATTATACACCAAAGCAGGCCTATGGTATTACGTATTCTCGCGGCCCGAACCTGGGTAAACGATCTTTTTACTGACTCTTAGGCCCGCTCTTTTCACAACCTCGCGCCCGCCAACCATAGAAGGGATTCCAGTGATCCCATAGGTGTCGTTTCGTACCGACAGTACGAGTTGTATGTTTTATTTTGGTGTTGTCCTATGGTGCCCTCCGTGTCGCGCAAGCATGAGGGATTCCCGCTGTAGGGTGTTGCAATATGTTCACGATTCGCTTATAGTGGGTTGCTTGAGTGACAGAAGCATAAACCCGAGTAAGGGGTTTGTTGCATATGGGATAAAGGGGACTTGATGCTTTAATGCTATGGTCGGGTTTTACCTTAATGATATTTAGTAGTTGCGGATGCTTGCTAGAGTTCCAATCATAAGTGCATATGATCCAAGAACAGAAAGTATGTTAGCTTATGCCTCTCCCTCATATGAAATTGTAATGACGACTACCGGTCTTGTTAACAATTCCGTAGGACAATTCCGCACATCGATCAATTATTATTCCACACTCGCTATTTATAATATTTAGTAATATATTCTAACATTATGATAACAACACCTACTTTTATATTTTAGCTCTCTGATATCGTGCAAAGTTATCCTCTTCATACCCACAACGTAGTTTTATTTCTCGTTTCTAGTTGGAAGCAAACGTTCGGTGTACGTAGAGTCGTATCAGTGGCAGATAGGACTTGAGAGAATATTGATCTTACCTTTAGCTCCTTGTGGGTTCGACACTCCATATTTATCACTTCCACCATTGAGAATTTCTACGATGATTCCTTGCACTTGGGGATTATCATATATAGGCATCACATCCAAGATTAGTAGACCGAAATGATTCTGCATCTACTACTATTACTCCACACACATACCGCTATCCCAACATGCATCTAGTGTATTAAGTTCATGGAGAAATGGAGTAATGCAACAAGAATGGTGACATGATGTAGAGAAGATCTATTCATGCAGGAATAGAGCCCATCTTGTTATCCTTAATAGCAAAGATACATGTGTGTCATGTCTCTTTCTGTCTTTGAGTTGAGCACTTCATGATCAAATCCATTACAAAGCACCTCTTCCCATGGCAAGATAAATCAACCAAGTTGACCAAACCGGAGATCTATTGGGTTTTTTAGAATATCAGTACCAAACGAAGTCCAAATGCCACGAAACATTTTGGAGGTTTTTTCATGCACAAAAGAACCACTCGAAGCTTCGGGAGAGGGCTAGAAGATGAATTATGGGTTCACGAGGCACCAGAGCGCGCCTAGGGGTAGGTGCGCCCTGGTGGCTCATGGGGCCCACCAGGCTTTTTTGACCTAATTTCTCCTCTAAAAAATTTCTAAAATCGGGAAACCTACAGAGATCTAGACAAAGTACCTTTTTCGCTGTCGCAAGTTCCTGTTCTCGTGAGATCTCATAGGAAGGCCTTCTCCAGCAATCTTCCTAAGGGGGCAACAAGCACGGAAGGGTTCTACATCAACCTTGTTGCCCTTTCCGATGATGTGTGAGTAGTTTACCACAGACCTACGTGTCCATAGTTATTAGCTAGAGGACTTTCTCTCTCTCTCTCTCTCTCTCTCTCTCTCTCTCTCTCTCTCTCTCTTTCTTTGATTTTCAATACAATGTTCTCCTCAATGTTCTTGGAGTTCTATTCGATGTAATCACTTTTTGTTGTGTGTACGTTTGGATCCAGTGAATTGTGAGTTTATGATCAGATTATACATGAATATTATTTGAGTCCTTTCGGAAATCTTTCATGCATGATTATTATAGCTTTGTATTTCTCTCCGATATATTGATTTGGTTTGGCCAACTAGATTAATTTTTCTTGCAATGGGAAAGGTGCGTTGTGATGGCTTCGATCTTGCGGTGCTCAATCCTAGTGATAGAAAGGGACATGCCACGTATTGGTATCATTGTTAATAATGATAAAAAGATAGGGTTATTTATGCGTGAGTTTACTTTGTCTACATCATGTCATCTTGCTTAAGGCGTTACTCTGTTCTTTATGAACTTAATACTCTAGATGCATGGAGGATACCGGTCGGTGTGGGGAGTAATAGTAGTCGATGTAGAATCATTTCGGTCTACTTTTCTCGGATGCGATGCCTACAATCATTGCCTTGGATATCTTCATGGTTATTCGCTTTTCTATCAATTGTGCAACAGTAATTTGTTTACCCACCATATGCTATTTTCAAGAGAGAAGCCTCTAGTGAAAATTATGGCCATCGGGTCCACTTTTATCATATATTAAAATCCAAAAAATAAGTTACTGCAATTTTTTTATTTTTTTATTTTGTGTTTTATCAATCTATCTATAACTACAAAATTTAATCTTGCAAGTAATCGTTAAGGGATTGGCAACCCCTTGTTTACTTTGGGTGCAAGTATTTGTTATTTCGTGTGCAAGTATTTTTAGTGAGGTGTTGCGTGATTCTCCTAATGGATTGATAAATTTGGTTCTTAACTAATGGAAATAGTTATCTCTACTGTACTACATCATGCCCTCCTCTTCGGGGAAATCCCAACACAGCTTACAAGTATCAGGAATAATTTCTAGTGCCCTTGCCGGGGAGACATCATCAATATCTATCAAGTACCTACACATAAATTATCATCCCCTTGCATTTACATTATTTGCTATTTGCCTCTCGTTTTCATCTCCCCCACTTCTAAAAAAGTTCTGCAAAAATACAAAAATATTTTCTGTTTGCCTTTTTGTGTTTGCTTCTTTGTTTGCTTGTTGCTTATTTGAAACTTCTATCATGTGTAATTTTGGTATGGAAAAATGCAAGGATGGTACACTCCTACCAATTTACATGCTAAGACTTTTGTGATGGGACAAGGGAATATTATGGGAAAAATTGTTATCCAAGAATTCTTTAATTGTGTTGGAAAATTGACTTGTGATGTATGATGCTCCTATACTTAAAAGCACCAAAAATTATACTGAGGCTATTTCTGCACTTGTTCTTAAACTTGAGAGAATATTGCTAATTGTGATCCGTGTTGGTATTTCCCTGAGGAGGAGGGGATGATGCAGCACAACAAACGTAAGTATTTCCCTCAGTTATGAAACAAAGGTTATCAATCCAGTAGGAGAACCAGGAAACACTATGTAAACAACACCTGCACACAAACAATAAATCTTGCAACCCAACGAGTAGAGGGCTTGTCAATCCCTCAATGGTATTCAGAATAAATAGATAGATTGACAGATGTAAATAAGATAAAACCAAATAAAACACAAAAATGTGTTTTTGGTTTTTGGTCGAATAGATCTGAAAATATATGATAGTAAATAGACCTGGGGGCCGTAGATTTCACTGGTGGCTTCTCTCAAGAAAATAGCATACGGTGCGTAAAAAATTATTGTTTGGCAATTGATAGAAAAGCAAGTAATTATGATGATATCCAAGACATTGATCATGTGTATAGGCATGACGTCCAAGATTAGTAGACTGGAACAATTCTGCATCTACTACTATTACTCCACACATCGACCGCTATCCAGCTTGCATCTAGTGTAGTGAGTTCATGGAGAAACGGAGTAATGCAATAAGAACGGTGACATGATGCAGACAAGATCTATTCATGTAGGAATAGACCCCATCTTGTTATCCCTAATAGCAATGATACATGCGTGTCATGCCTCTTCTTTCACTGAGATTGAGTGCCGCAAGATCAAACACATTACAAAATGAGTTCTTCCCATGGCAATATAAATCAATCTAGTTGGCCAAACCAAACCAAAATAATGAAGAAGAAATACAAGGTTATAGTAATCATGTATGTATGTATATATCTGATCATAAACACACAATTGATCGGATCCAAACAAACACACCGCAAAAAAGTTACATCAAACAGATATCCAAGAACATCATGGAGAACATTGTATTGATGATCAAGAAGAGAGAAGAAGCCTTCTTAATACTAACTACAGACCCGTAGGTCTGTAGTAAACTACTCACATATCATCGGAGGAGCACCAATATAGTTTATGAGCCCCTCCGTTATCATGTTCCCCTATGGAAGAGTGCCGGAAAAGGCCTCTATATTGGATCTTTTTGTTCTAGAACTTGCGGCGACTGGAAAAATATTCCGCCGCCTCCTCTAGGGTTTCTGGAATATTGTGGTATTTATAGATCTGGATGTTGGTGGAAAAGGTCCCCGTGGGCTCCACTACCCACCAGGGCACGTTTGGGCCTCTTAGCATGCCCTAGTGTCTAGTGGGCCCCACGGGCCACCTCCCGTTTGGTCTCTTTGCTCCCTAGGTGTCCTCTGTCCAGAAAAAAATCTCCAAAAAGTTTTGTTCAATTTGGACTTTGTTTGATATTGATATTCTGCATAGTAAAAACAAAAAGAAAACAACAACTGGTACTGGGGCACTATGTCAATAGGTTAGTCCCAAGAAATGATATAAAGATGCTAGAAAATGTATATAAACATCCAAGATTGATACTATAACAGTATGTAACAAACAAATTATAGATACATTGGAGACGTATCAGCATCCCCAAGCTTAATTCATGCTCGTCCTCGAGTAGGTAAATGGTAAAAATATAATTTTTGATATGGAATGTTGCCTAACATATTCATCATATTCTTTTCTTTGTAGCATGGACATTTGGAGTTTAGATGATTCAAAGAAATAGTCTATTATTTGAGATGAAGACCTTAACACTCAAGCATGACAACAAGCAACCATGTCTTTCAAAATATCAATGCTAAAAAAAGCTATCCCTATTCCATTATGCTCAATCATTGATCAATTCAGGAAAGACATCCAAATATTAGTTACATCCGATGCACAAGTATGATAATAGTGTTTCCTAGTAGGTGCTTTATTAGAGAAGATGGAGACTCAAGAATATTTTTTTGCATAAAAGTAAATAGATAGGCCCTTCGCAGAGGGAAGCACATATTTGTAGAGGTGCCAGAGCTCAAAGCTTAAATTGAGAGATAAAATTATTTTGAGAGGCATGCTTTTCCTGTCAATGAAAATGCCTGAGAATTTCCAATATCTTCCATGTTAGATAAATCATAGGCGGTTCCCAAACATAAAATAAAATTTATTTCCTTTTCCACTATTCTTTCACAATCTATGGCTAGCCGTATCCACGGGTTCCTTCTATACCAACACAAACCAATGAATTTATTATAGTTTTTTCGCATTTAGGGATAGGGCACCCCCTATTACCTGCCACACTCTCAAGCAATTACAAGTGAATAAACACTCATCTTGAGAATAACATACCTAGCATAGAAAATATTGGCCTCCCCCTGCCAATTCATGAGCGGTATGGACACACAAAAGAGAAATTCATTTTGAAAGTTAGAGTTCGCACATACAAATCTCTACCAAAAAAAGACACATCCGTGATATTTTGGCCCGGATGAATTTTGTTGTCATGCTTATGACACTTGTATGATGATAATTGTGACAAAAACCCGTATCATCATAGATGTGGTGGGCTCCTACTTTTTTGACATAAAATATTTTGGCTCGGACGAATTTTTGTTGTCATGCTTATGACACTTGTATGATGATAATTGTGACAAAAACCTGTATCATCATAGATGTGGTGGGCTCCGACTTTTAGGACAGAAAATGGGCTTTGCGTCCTGGGCGGGCCAGAGACACACCTGCATGACATTCTTCGGGCTGTCCATGACGGAAAAAATCATGGTAGAAACGAGGGTGAGGAAAATTTCGTGGAGTTCCCAGTTACGGTGGGTGGTTGGGGCGGAGAGATGCACGGTGCTTTGCACGTTTCCCTCTCGTACGCTTGTGTGTGCGAGGCGTTGGCTCCTAACTGAACCCGATAGATCACACTATAGCTATGTTACTAAACCCGAGCGATCGATCTGTTAGCTATTAACCGAACCCGAGTGATTCATTCGCTGTAGATTGAACAAGAGTGATTCCTTCACTTCTCCTGCTAACTGAACGCGATCGATCGATCACTGCTGCTTCTTATGGAAGTCGATCGAGCCCCCTTGCGAGACATAGCCAGCCGGTGTTGGGTTGCCTCCCGATGAAAAATGTCTGTTGGGATTTTATTCATATGCTTACCCCATGACCATCCTAGTTTATTCTTTCCTTCTGAAAATGTGTAACATCCCAAAATTCTAAATTTTGGAATGTTATATTAAATAAATAGTTTTGATTGTTTGTTTGATTGTGGCGTGGTTGCTTGTGTGAAATTGAGAGAAATTTGAAACTTTTTGAAAGTTGAATGAGTGGGAATGAAATGACTTTCCCAAACTTTCACCTTGCATTTATGATCTCCATGAATTCAAATTCATTTTATCACACAACCCTAGAGTGAAGATGATATGTCTTCTTCCATTTAAATAAATGAAAAGGGTTTTGAAAAGATTTGAATTCCATTTGGAAATATTTCAAATTCGAAAACTTTATGCAACTCAATGATTTTCATGACAGAAGATAAAATGACTTCGTCAAATTATAAGAAATGAGTTGGAAGTTCCTTTTAAGTATTTTTGAAACTCATTTTCAAATTTAAGGTATTTGGTTTTATTCAAAATATTTTTCTCCAAAAATAAAATATATGATTTCGAAATAATTCTGGTATTTTAAAATATTTTTATTTGGTTTTTAAATAAACAAGAAGCACTGTTTAATTTATTTAAATTTTTGAGGATTTTATTTAACTCTATAAAAATATTCATGTTGTAGGAAATCGTTTTCTGAAATTTTTGATATATAATATGCCTATATAAAATTTAATTTAATTTTTCGTTTTTCAGTTTTTTTCTTTTCTGTTTTTATTTTAAAAAATAACTTCGCGTGCGCCGGTAATTAACTGTCACTCCCGAGCGTAGCATATTAGCAGCAGACCGGCCCGTTTTTCTTTTATTTTTCTTTTGTTTTATTTATTTATTTTCATTGATGTTTTCGTTTTTTTTGAAACAAATTTCGGGAAAAAAATAGACTTAAAACAAAACTGCTGTACGCGCGCGGCCGGGCCTCCTTTTTAGCTCCTCTGTTTCGTTTATTTACGTCTACGTTTGGTCCCATATTGCCCAGCCTTTGACCCCTAAGCCTCTATTCCACCTATAAATATAGAATCATAGAGTCTCCAAAAATCATCCGATTCAGGTTAAATCAATATTTTGTTTTGACTAGATTCACAAAAGAAAATGTTATTTCTTCCCTCCGGCAGAAATTCTGGAAGTCGTCTCCTCTCTCCGAAGTCGTCTTTTATCTCCTATAAAGGTATCTTTCTTTGTATTTTTTTAATACTCCCGTAACTTACTATTTCTAGACTAGTACGGTAGCATAATTAGATTTATAAACTAGCCCTGTATTTACACTTTAGACCTAGAATTCTTTTAGCCGTAGCTATTTTTTTTCTGTAAAACAGCTTGGCCCTGATTTTTCAAATAGCCATAACTTTTTACTCGTTGATCGAAATTAGATGAAACCAACGTCTAGATTTTTGTCTTGATCTCACCTATAGAGTGAATCTATCAAATAAACTTTTTGCAACTTTCAAATTACGAAATTTGTTCAAATTCATATTCAAACTTCTTTTTGTCATAATTTGAGTTTCGTAACTCCGTTTCAGTTCATTCTTTTTGCAAATTGAAGCTCTTGACCTAAACTTTATGATAAGGCCAAATTCACTTAATTTTGGTACTGTTAGAAATTATTTTCTGTTTCAAGTCATTCGTTTGTTTTCGAAGTTTTCTGAAGTGTTTTCTTTGTTCTGTCCGATCTTCTGAGTGATTGCTTATGTGTAGTTACTATTATTTGCTTACGATAGATTGATCGGAGTGTGACGAGTAGATCTATCATGAGTTATGAGTGCGAAGAATCTTCATCAACAGTACGAGGCAAGTTCATACTTTGATCATACTTTCCAATACCCAGTTTTTATTGCATTAGTTCCATCCTCAAAGATTGCATGAGTAGGACTTGATCACATGTGGTATTGCTTTGTAGTTCATGCGGTAGTAACCCAATGACCTATGATCAACCCAAGGGAATATATGCTTTGTTACTTATTGCTTACCCATGCTTGTAGACGTGGATTGGTATGTCAAATTCATGGAAGATGCGAGAGTGATATTTAACTAAGGGAAACTTAAGGTGGAAACTTTAATACACAACTGGGTGGATTGGTTGTGGCACCCTAGGGATGGACCAGTGGTTTGCCAGGGCACCATGGGGATAGGCCAGTGGCTTGCCGGGACACCTGGGGATATACCAGTGTTGTCCAAGGAATGCCACCCAGGCTCAATGGGATCATCTGATATTTCATGTCTAGAAACTTCCATGTGGTGCCACAATCCATTATGGGCCCTGGCATAGTTGAGTAAGTTGTGGGAAACCTTTCCATGATGGGCTAGCAGATTTATGGGGGGTTGTAGGTGTACCGGCCTATCTATCGGTTAAGGAGACCTCTTCGGAAAGACTGTGTCTCGATCATCCGTTTCTCAAACACCATGTAGTGCGAGAAATTAAACGGAGGTGATCGAGTCTTGTGGGAAAAAGTGCACATACCTCTGCAGAGTGCACAAACTATTCATGAGTAGCCGGGTCCATGGTCATGGACATCTTTGAGTATCTAGAAGTGGATTATTTGTTGATCTCATCACTTGATCTAATAAAATTGTTGGGCTATTAATTTTGCTAACTTGGGGATTTGAGATGGGGGTACCATTCTCAATATTGCTTAATTAAACTGAGTAGTAAGTAAAATTATTTCCTATGTCGTAGGGAAAAACTAGCTTTATGCAAAATCAACCCTTACAACCTCCACCAGCCAAACATGCATGTAGTTGTAGGCATTATACATCATTACTGCTACAGTGTGAATTTTCTAGTACATTCAGTGTACTGACCTACATGGCTGCAACGTCTCATGCTGCAGGAATTATTCGATGAGTAAGTGTTACATTAGGGTTGCGCTGTCTAGACTCAACTTTGCCGTTGGTCTTGATTGGAATCCACAACTTTGTTGTTACTTCCGTTATATGGATTGAGGTAATAGTATTTACGTTACTTTATACATGTGATTTACCTCTGTTACAAATCCTCGTGTACTGTGTGTGTCAGTATACCGATCCAGGGATGACACTTAAGCACAGAGACTTGATCCATTCGGGTCGGGTCGCTACAACATGGTAGCCCATCTATTTTTTTGCAGGCTACCCAAAGGAGGCCTACTTGCTTTTCTACACCCTGCTAGGCCTGAAATCTTTCAAGACGAGGAGGGTCGCATTCAGCTTGCCCAGAAAATGGGCTATAAGTAATAAGAAATGGGCTGTTGTTGGTCTACACTGTAATAGTTGTCAGGTTTCCTGGCAATACTCCTACTCGCCTCTCTCGCTTTCCTTCTTCTTGGTTCTACTTGGTACTAGTTGTGGACTTTGTATTTCCGTTATGAAAATTAATGGAAAGGGGGATGCCCGGTTGGAAAAAAAGAAATGGGTTGTATAATAAAAAAACATAGCAAACATGCAATTAATTCTAAATTAGCTTTTTCTTTCGGATTTTGATATTGTAAATTTCATTTTTTTCGTGCATGTAAAATTTCATTGGATTTTAAATTAAGGTATGTGTTGTGGTTTTGTCACGGTAGATGTCCTAGCGGAAGGACTTAGTTACGGAGGCATCACTATTGCAGGATGATGCTAACGCGACACTATGATCAGAGACCCTTTGACGAAACTGTGTGCGATGCATTAATCGCAAACAGTGATGTAAAAAACCATCAAAAAAGAAGCAAAATGTTTGCGATGAATGATACATCAAACAGGGTTCATATTTTAGTTTTGTGTGCGATGAAGGGCATACGGTTGATCTGTACGAACTGTTTGCGATGAGACAGAACAATAGAAACGGGCAGCCAAATCAAGGTGTGTGCGATATATGGCATACAGTTCGCTCCGATTAACCATTTGGGATGAGTGAGGTGAACACAAACGATTTGGCGTAACGAGATGTGTGTGATATCCGGCAAACAAGTCGGTAATCAGAATTGTGTGCGATCATCATAGACAACCCATACGGTCTTTTTTTGTGAATTGTGTGCTCGTTAGGGCACATAGTTCAACAAACCAACCTGTTGGAGATAATGTAGAAGATCTCTGTCGAATACATATCACTAACCGTCTGCGACGAGATTGACAGGATAAACAAAGATATATACAATCCGCTTAATTTATTCCTTCTTCTTCTTGTTGTTTTTGTTGGATGGCCTCACGACATCGTCTTGGCAAGGACGCTTCCTGTCGCTGACCGTTGGCTTTTCATCGCCGCCGCCGTCGTCATCATCGTTGATGTTGTCGTCGTCCTCCTCCACGTTCGACCATTCCTCCTCATCATCGTCGTCCTCTTCTTCGTCCTCCGATGCATCCTCATCCATTTGGTTGTCGTCTGACTACTCCAGAGGTGACGTCCCTTCCATGAACCAGATATAATTGAAGTCTGGTCTCGACGCCGGACTCATGGAAGACGAGCGGGATGATTCCGATGTTGACCTATTATCGGACGCCAGACTGCTGGCCGAACTGCCGTCCTTGCTGTTGCTCGACATGGCTGCAGAGTGTGTGCCAGTGTGTAGCGCGGCCTGTCGGGGACGATGAAGATTGTGGACATTTAAGCGGGGTATGCAGAGAAGAGGAACTGCCAATTGAAGCGGGGATTGAAGCAGGGGTTGACGTATTATCTAACCAGTGATATAATCAACCGCAATTATTTGTACGCAGTCGCTCCAAATTCCTGGGGTTGCGCAGGACTCCTATTGGCTATTTGGCTGGTTTCCTTTTTCAGGACAAAAACAAGGAACGAGTTTTGGGATTGTGCACCAGTATCGGTACGAACGGAGTAGGAAAGTTGGCAAGCAATACATTGAGCTCATCTTATTGATAAAGCCAGTAATAATCAAACTAGGAAGGACAAAAACAAAGAAAAATATTTGCACGAATCTTCGCGTAACATCAATGGCATAGGACCTAGATGTGCATTACTTAGAGCACATCTAGATGTGCTTTAGCAATACTATCAAACAAAACCCCTAATCATCATTGCAAATAGCGCATAGAACATGGCTAATACGACAACCACAACTACACATGCTAGTTCCTTCTTGTCTCTTGCTTTCATCTGTTGCATGCGATTGATTCTTTCTTGCTTCGTCATACTAATTGTACATTCCAGATCATCCAGTTTCTTCTTCAGCTTTACGTTATCTTATGCGAGCTTGGTGATAACACTCCGAGCCCTGCCATGCCATTCTTCATCCAGCCAGTTAACAAAGGCACAAGCCTCATATCCCTGCCAATGTTAAATATTATTCTGGATGTGCGGTGGCATTAACTGAAGTAAAATGATGAACTTAATTAGCACTAACCTCTACGGGGCAACTGAGAAACTGCATGCCAATGTCGAATCCCTCCGTGCATACCCGTCGAGCGGGAGTGTGCCCGTTCACACAACTCAGCTTTTGGTACTTCTCGGTGGCGCAAAACTCGGAGTCGAACTCGTGTTGCGGGAGTCTGGAGTCATTCTCTGGATCCGGCGGCAGATCGCTTTCCTTGGGGGGTGTCATTCAGGATGGATTCAGCAAGGAGCCATACTTTGGACATGCTAAAGAAGATCGGGATAGATTGGAACTTGACAGGACAATTTGGATCCATAGTACACCTGCCTTCTGATGACCTTAGGCAAGTGCTCGGTGGCAACCGCCGTCGTGGCGGCGATACGAGTAGGAGCAGCCGCACCGAAACCATCAGCACCACTCATCCGCATTCCCCCAATGTCAGCTCCACGTGAGGGAATTTGGAGGCTATGTAGGGATTTGGGGGAAATGGGGAAACTGTGGAGATAAGCTAACGGTCGGGAACTACTGATGGCACTATATATATGTTGTATATGGCACACTGTTTGTACATGTCGTTTGTGTTAGGTATTACAACGTCACACATGATTTCTGCACCAAACCGTGTGAGAAGACAACGTAGGTTAGACATGATTGCCATTACATAACTGTATGTGATGTACTACCATGTCCATATAATTGAGTTACAGTGAGATACCATGTAAACAACCGCTCTGCATATAGAGATGGCGGCGGCGACCTAGGCAACGGCTACCGGAGAATAGGTCAATCCTCGGTCGGTGGGCGCTGGCGGCGTCATAGGAGGTCATTCCTCGATCTGGGGCGGGAGATAGGAGGAGCTCAACCATCGAGGTCGGCGGCGGCGTGATTCGAGTACATCCATCGCGGTCGACAACGGGATAGTGGAGGTCGAACTTCAGGCGGTAGCCGCACTAAGCTTTGCTCCTCGACCCTGCTGTCTCGGCGTGCCTCTGCATCGCGCTTGTCTATCTGCTGAGTGGAGGTCGCCGCGTGGCTAATTATTTAAGGTATTCTTTTCGTGAGTGGCTAATTAAGGTATTAAATTCCTAAGTGTAGTGTTGTACTAGTACTCTGCGTGTAAATTGACTGGCCAATAATTTTTGTCATTGCACGTCCGGATAACAACATGGAGCGCTCTCAGTAATTATTAAAATAAAACCTTGTGATTTATGCATGCATCTTTGTGCAGCACTTAATCCGTGTATTAATGTTGTTGTTTTCTTTTTAATCACCATTCGTGTGCTGCAGATGGAACAATCTCGATGGATGAAGAATCGGAAAACCACAGATTTTACCAGTGGCGTGACAGAGTTCATGAATTTGGCTGAAAGTACAAAGAGGAGAATTGATCATGTGGATTACATCATGTGTCCATGTACTGATTGTGCCAATACAGAGTCACATGAAGTTGGAGATGTCCAAATGCACTTAGTCTCTAGGGGATTCATGGATGGATATACACGTTGGACCTGACACACTAAAGAGGAGGTCATGGATGAAGATACCCAGGGCAGCGAGATGCCAAACCCCAATCAGTGTGACATGTATGTTGAATCTAACATCAGGGCAGAGGCGTCAAGCTACCAATGGAACACCGGAAAGCCGAAACGCCAACTGGAAAACCAAGAGGTGGACGCAGATGACAAAGATCTTGATATGCCAAGTTTTGCTGCTATGATTGCAGATTTCGAGGGCCTAAAAAAGGATATGATTGGGTACAAGGATCTGGCTACCATTGATGCAGACTCCAAGAAAGAATTGTATCCAGGTTGCAAAAAGAAATATTCTAGGTGAGTGCCACCGTGGCGCTTCTCAGATTTAAAGCAGCAAATGGTCTATCAAACAAGCGCTTCACATAGATGTTAGATCTTTCCAAAGAAATTCTTCCGGAAGATAATGTGCTCCCCAGAAGCACATATGAAGCGAAGAAAATTGTTTTCCCATTGGAACTTGAAGTACAGAAGATACACGCTTGTGTGAAGGATTGTATATTGTACCGTGGTGAGTACAAAGATTTGCATGTATGTCCCACATGCAAGCATGTACGATACAAGCGTAGGAGAGCAAGGGACAAGTACAAATTGGATGACGAGATCAAGACAGGAATCCCGTTCAAGGTTGTTTGGTACTTGCCTTTAATTCCAAGGTTGAGGCGTTTGATTGCAAACCCTAGAGAGGCAAAGAGGTTGTGGTGGCATCATGATCAACGAATTGCAGATAGGTTTATGAGGCACCCAAAATATGGGGCTGGGTGGGAATTAATCAAAAAAAGTTTGAAAAATTTGCCAAGGATCCTATAAGTATAAGGCTCGGGGAGTGTATTGATGGGATGAATCCTTTTGGTGATATGACAACCGATCACAACACATGGCCGGTGCTTCTGTGCATATATAACCTAGATCCTTGGTTGTGTATGAAGAAAAACTACATTATGATGTCAATGATTATCCAAGGCCCGAAGCAACCTGTAAATGACATCGACATTTACTTTCAACTACTAGTAGAAGAACTGCTGACAGTGTGGATAGATGCGCCTGCTATAAAATATTATGATGCTTACAGAAAGGAGATTTTCGATCTACATGCGAAGCTGGTGCACACCATTCAAGATATACCAGCATTAGGCAACACATCGGGGCATATTACAAGGGGAGATGTAGGGTGTGTCACATGCATGGATAGGACAGCTAGCAGAAGACTTCCTAACTCACGCAAAACAGTGTATTAGTGTCATCGTAGGTTCGTACGGAAAAATCACCCATACCGAAAGTTGAAAGTTGAATTTGATGGTACGACAGAGGCAGGTGCAGGCCCAAGACCCTGTGACGGGGAGCTGGTCCACAACCTGGCTAAACCAATAATGTTGTGCTTGGAAAGAACCACCCTTTCTCGGTGAAACTAACACCCAAGGATCAAGTGTTAAAGAAGAAATCGATGTTCTGGGAATTACCTTACTGGGAGATTCTATGTGTACGTCACTGCATCGATGTCATGCACGTAGAGAACAACCTACGTGAAAGCATCCTTGGTACTCTGCTGAAGATTAAAGGTAAAAGAAAGGATGTTGACGGTTCACGGCTCGATATGCTTGCTGATCAATCACAACGCAAGAGTGAAGCAAAAGACGATGAAAAATTCATCAAAGCTCGCCAGAGTTATAATTTCAGTACAAAACAAGCAACACAGTTCTTCACCTATTTGTTGTCAGTTAAGACACCCTCTTCCTACTGCGCAAACAACAAAAGTCTCGTGGATGTGTGCTCAGTTAAAATGAAGTTGGGACACATAAAGTCACATGATTGCCACGTAATGTTGACACAAATCTTCCCGGTGGCCATCAGGAATCTAATGACAAAGATATAAGAAACACACTCATTGACCTCTCTGATTTCTTCAACCAACTATGGCAGAAAGTTATAAATCCTAAAGAGTTGGATCATATGCAAGATGATATTGCAAGAATATTGTCCAACCTAGAGATGTTTTTCCCACCGTCATTCTTTGATGTCATGGTCAATCTCACTGTGCACCTTGTCGACGAGATAAAGTATTGTGGTCATGTGTTTCTTCGCAACATGTGTCCCTTTGAGCGGTTCATGGGAATACTGAAGCGCTTTTGTCGGAACCGAAACCATCTAGAGGCAAGCATCCTAAAAGGTCATACCGCGGAGGAGGTGGTTGAGTTTTACACCTAATACATGAAACAAAGACCTATAGGTTTGCCCCTCTCTCGCCACGAGGGAAGGCTGAAAGGTAAGCCGGTCCTTGCTGGCACGCAAATGGCTACAACCGAAGAATTGGCAGAGAAAGCCCATTTGACGGTACTGCTTAACAGCCCAGTTCTCATCGCTTATGCCGAATAACACTTGGAGGAGATACGCCAAAGCTTCTTACCAATGGTGCCTTCATCATATGTGGAGATGAAGGAGCAAACTAAGAACTACGCCGAATGGCTGAAGAATCGTTTCGCACAAGGATCGAACAATGACATTACTACGTGGTTGGCACAAAAGCCATCACCTACGGTGTTGACGTACAAAGCATATGACATAAATGGATACACGTTCTACACCGAGGAACATGATAAGAAGACCTCATATCAGAACAGCTCTGTTCGAATAGAATGCATGACTATAAATGAAGTTGATAAAAGGGTATACTATGGAACCATCAAAGAGATTTGGGAGCTTGACTATGTGAAAGTTAAGGCGGCATTATTCAGGTGCGCGTGGATCCCTCTTGGTTAGGTAATGATTGATGAGTATAGGAAGACCTGTGTTAAGAGGACAACGATGGCATATCACGTGGACCGATTCATTCTTGCCAGCGATGCTACCCAAATTTTCTTTATGGAAGACCCCTTGCATAAGAATGGCCATTTAGTGATGCATGGGAAGAAAAGGGTATTGGGTGTCGACAATGTTGCCGATGAGGACGAGTATGATGAATTTGATGAGTTGCCAGCAAAGGAATCACGCACCAGTGTAACAGAGCAGCGTAAAATCATCAAAAAACCCAAGTTCATTCGGGGTCAACTTAATAATCCCAGTTCCCCCATGTACATGGGAATTAAGCCGTAAGACTAGTCTTTATGCCTACCCTGCAACTTAATTCGTTCAATTTAGAACTGTCACGTGTACTGAATTTGTGAGTCATGCCCTGTTTTCTGTTGATGTAAGAACTGGTAATATGTTGACCTTGATATGCTGTTAGGTCAGGCAATGAATATGCACTATTTTTTGTTGTTATTATTATAATTATTATTATATCATAGAGGTAGCACACTTAATTGATCTCACTACAGTATGTGTGAACAAAAATATGCAATCTGGTTTGCGAATAGCACACGGTTCATTGATGAAAGCCGAGTGACGACCAAACCTCGCCACCCCGCCCATGATCTGAGTCGTGCTTTCTGATTGGCCAGAACCCAAACCCCACGAATCGTACATCTGCACCGTTGGATGCTCCCAGATCGAACGGCGATCATCATCCCTTTCGATTGGAAGGAGCGGTCATGAAAACTTGTGCCAAACTTTACCATTTTTTTCCACGGGGTCGTGAAAGCACGCCACAAGCACACATCGATTTTGATGATGTATGAACTCCGTCTGAATTTCCTGTAATTAAAATACCAACTAGTCCTACGCTAGTGGTCGCACCTCGTGGCTGAAATGTTTGAAACTTCTCCCCACTTCCCGAACAAACGGATGAAAACTCACAAAGCGACGCACAAATGATATGTAAACCTTTGCTAGGCTGATAGTAAGGGGGTATCATAGCTAGTATCATCCATGCCAACTAGGAAATTTTGATGAGCTGTCATAGAATTAATTAAATGAAGAAAGAGAGGGTTAAATATCATATCATGAAACCGTATCATAATAAATGCTATGCTACTATGTGTCATCCATGACAATATAAATAAAGCACCAGATATGATACTAGCTACTCTATGATACTATGCATTAGAGCAAGTACACAATAGAGTGACATAAGACTAGCCACAATGGGTAGTAACATAGAATGTTACTAGTCTATGTTACTACCTCTATAGTGGGGAGTAACATAAGTGTAGTAACATGCGACACTTCATTTATTAGGCTATAGACTCATCTTGCCTTGAGATGTGTGATGTTACTCATACTACTAATAAGACTACCCACAGTGGGGGTAACATAGGTAGTAACATCACACATATCCAGATAAAATAGATGATGTGGCAAGCAATAAATTAAGAAATGGAGGAAAGTGGTAACATAGCTAGTTACTAGTAGTATGAGTAATTAACATCACACATATCAAGGCAAAATGAGTCTATGGCCTAATAAATGAAGTGTTGCATGTTGCCACACATATGTTACTCCCCACTATAGAGGTAGTAACATAGACTAGTAACATGTGCATGTTACTACCCAGTGTGTCTAGTCTAACTATGTTACCACTTTCCTCTCTTTCTTCATTTATTGCTTGCCACATCATCTATTTTTTCTAGATACGTGTGATGTTACTACCTATGTTACTCCCACTGTGGGTAGTCTAAGCAGGCTATAAGGAATAGAATAATATATATGTGCTTATTAGTTGGATGGAAGAGAAGGGAAGCGGGCTCTTGGTTAGTAGAGCCAGCTGCAACAGAGACTCAAGACACTTTGTTAGGATGTAAGGTGAGCCAACTATTGATAAACTAGTATGTATATAAAAATTATTATTGTGCATGCCCGCTAAGAGGTTGGCTGTATATGACATGGCAACTTCTTATAGCCGACCCTTGGCTGTATTATTAACCATGCTCTTAGTGAGGTCGCTAGTATATCATAGACGACTAGCTAGTATCAGACTAGCCACAGTGGGAGTAACTTCATAAGTAACATCGACTCCAACTCCGCAAACTTGCTTATGTGGCAATAAGTTAATGAGGAGAGAGATAGTTTCAGTAACTTAGCTAATTACGGTAACATCACATGTGTCCCAATGTAATATGAGTCTATAACCTAATAAATGTAGCTTTGCATGACACTACACTTAAGTTACTACCCATTATGAAGGTAGTAACATATATAGTCTAGGGATATGTTTATGTTACTAGTGTACTCTCCATTGTGGCTAGTCTCATACTCCCTCCTTTCCGATTTAGGCTGGTTGTAATGGTATTATCATAGGAGGTGTCATGCATGCTACTACTTCTCGAGCTTGCGTTGTATTCCCTCGAAGAGGAAAGGGTGATGCCGCACAGTAGCGTAAGTATTTCCTTCCGTTTTTTAGAACCAAGGTATCAATCCAGTAGGAGACCACGCGCGAGTCCCTCGCACCTGCACAAACAAATAAGAACTTCGCATCCAACGCGATAAGGGGTTGTCAACCCCTTTACGGTCACTTACGAAAGTGAGATCTGATAGATAGGATAGTACAATATTTTTGGTATTTTTGATATAAGAACAGAAAGTAAATAAAGCAAAGTAAAGTAGATGGAAGATTAATATGATGAGAATACACCCGAGGGCCATAGGTTTCACTAGTGGCTTCTCTCATGATAGCATAATTCTACGGTGGGTGAACAAATTACTGTCGTGCAATTGATAGAAAAGCGCGTAGTTATGAGAATATCTAGGCATGATCATTATATATAGGCATCACGTCCGTGACAAGTAGACCGAAACAATTCTGCATCTACTACTATTACTCCACACATCGACCGCTATCCAGCATGCATCTAGAGTATTAAGTTCATAAAAACAGAGTAATGCTTTTAGCAAGATGACATGATGTAAAGGGATAAACTCAAGCAATATGATGAAAACCCCATCTTTTTATCCTCGATGGCAACAATACAATACGTGCCTTACTGGCCTTGCTGTCACTGGGAAAGTACACCACAAGATTGAACCCAAAGCCAAGCACTTCTCCCATTGCAAGAACTATAGATCTAGTAGGCCAAACCAAACCAATAATTCGAAGAGACTTGCAAGGATATTATAATCATACATAAAAGATTTTAGAAAAGAATCAAATATTGTTCGTAGATACTCTTGATCATAAACCAACAATTCATCGGATCTCGACAAACGCACTACAAAAAGATTACATCGAATAGATCTCGTCGAAGATCGAGGAGAACTTTGTATTGAGATCCAAAAAGAGAGAAGAAGCCATCTAGCCAATAACTATGGACCCGAAGGTCTGTGTTAAATTACTCACAACTCATTGGTGAGGCTATGGCGTTGATGTAGAAGCAATCCGTGGTAGACCCCCCCTCTGGCGGAGGTCCGGAATAGGCCCCAAGATGGGTTCTCACGGGAATAGAAGGTTGCGGCAGTGGAATTAGGGTTTTCTCTGTTTCCTCGATGTTTTTAGGGTACGTGGTTATATATAGGAGGAAGGAGGGCATCGGGGGAGCCAGAGGGGGCCCACGAGGGTGGGGGGCGCGCCCTAGACCCTCATGGCCACCTCCTTCGTTCCCTGGCGTGTACTCCAAGTCTTCTGGGTAGATACGGTTCCAAAAATAACTCTCCCGAAGGTTTCATTCCGTTTGGACTCTGTTTGACATTCCTTTTCTGCGAAACTCTGAAATAGGCCAAAAAACAACAATTTGCACTGGGCCTTGGGTTAGTAGGTTAGTCCCAAAAATAATATAAAATGCATAATAAAGCCCACTAAACATCCAAAATAGAATATATAATAGCATGGAACAATCAAAATTTATATATATGTTGGAGACGTATCACATGCCAACTAGACTTTCTGGATGATGTCACTAGTAGAAAAAGGCCCATTTATCCCGCTTTGTAAGGGCAATTAGTCCCGGTTGGGGAACCGGGACTAAACGGTCGATACAAATGCCCTAGACCATTAGTCCCGGTTCTTATACCAACCGGGACAGATGGTGTTCCACGTGGCCACTGCGGCTTGCCCAGGCAGGGGGGCCTTTTGTCCCGGTTGGTAGCACAAACCAGGACAAATAAGCTTCCACGCGTCAACAGTTCAGTGGCTCGGGTTTTTGTTTTTTGTTGAAAGGGGGGGAGGGGGTTTGGGGGGTTTTGTAGGGTTAATTTAGGGGTTTCATATATTGTGTTAGCCCGCTAATAGAGAGAAGTGTCCTCTCTTATCTCCGTGCTTGGTCGACGCTAAGTTCTATATATATACGTATAGATTGGAGGACTCGATACACTAGCTAGTAAGAAAATGAAGGAAACCATTAAGTACAGAAGATCGACCTCTCTCCTTCTTCGAGAGAGATAGGTCGGACAACAAGTTTTCGTATATCTATCCAACTCTACTGGCTGCATACATACAATATTAGTTCTCTTACTACAATTCCCTAACATATTAAATCATAATCCAGATGGAATTCTCCGGCTTTATTGATGACGTGATCAAGAAAGAATCCCGCCAATTCCTCTTTAATTGCCCGTATGCGATCTTGTGGTAGGATTTCATCCCGCATCTGCCACATCTAATTTG